>VWZZ01005333.1:1669018-1707751 GCA_013399095.1 Psophia crepitans | reverse complement strand
TGTCCGGCTTGGGTGGTGGAGTCCAAAGCCCTTCTTGCTGCCCCTACGGGGTGGGCGATGCTCGGGCGCCGACGGGGCTGGCGTACAGAAAATTAGTTACTCCAACAGCCGTGGCAGGGATGGGCAGAGGGACGGGCTCACCGGCTGCCCCAGCAAAAGCAACAGCGGCCTCCCAGCACGCCCCCTCCGACCCCTTTGGTTGTTCAGGCTGCACATTCGTGGCAGGTACTGTTCCCCTTCGCCCCGTTGTGTCGCTGCTCCGGCCCCGGCCCCCGGGCTGGTATCGGCGCCAGAGAGCACCCGCAAAGGCAGGTGGCGATTTTGGGCCTCGTGGGGTCACCGAGTTGTTCAGGCAGACTGGGCAGGAAACGGAGCTTGTTGGGTTTGGGGAGTAACATGAGAACACCGGCAATTCCGGTTCCTTCTGGACACATCTCCTTCAATCGTCCTGCCGGGCACCACTGATAAATAATCGTGGCGACAGCGCTGCCTCGTGCGCCGACGGGCAGCCTGTGCCGGCCAGCCGGGAATGTGTCCTCCCTCCCTCCCTCCTTCCCCCCCTCCCGCCCTTCCATGGTGTTTTGGGCTTTTTGGTGGGATTTGTACCCCACGTGGGTGTGACTGCACGCGTGGCTGCAGGGATGCCTTGGGCAGAGCCACATATGGGGCTCGCGGGTGGTCACTCTCTATTAGAGCTAAACCTGAGGCTCGCTGGCTGACGGTCACATCCACCACCCAGACCGGGCCTTTTTTTCTGGCGTTCGCTGAAAAACTGTCCTAAAGGAGCTTTATCCTAACGCGGCTTCCCGCAGGAGTGCTTCGGGTGAGAGCAAAACCATTCCAGTGTCAGCGTGTAGGTATTGATCTGCCTTTTACGTCTAATTGTAGCAGCTGCGGAGACGGCCGCCAGTTGCCTTTGTGTCATGGGGAGGCCGGTGCCATGTCCTCTCCACGTGCGCTTGCCGGCCGAGGATTTCTCACCACCCTGGAAAACTGCTGCCGAAACAGAGCACCCCATCTCCTTTCCCTGGCAAAGGCTGGGGCGACGCCTGTGCCTTCGGACAGGGGTTGCCAGCCCCGGCGTGAGCGTGGGTGCTTGTGGGTGATGCAGAGATCATCTGCTTTCTCTGAAAATGCTTTTTGAGGTCTTGTGTCAGGGTGATGCAGACGTCCCCCTTGGAGCAGCCACACGTGGGAGGTGGGAAGCCACCGTCCCGCCATGGGCACTTCCTCTGCAGCCTGCCAGGAGGCAAAACTTGCCCTGTTCCGCGGCCAATTTTTGCTTTTTTTAAACAAGAAGATTAAAAATCCAACAACCTCCGGAGCCACCAGGAATACAGCGTGTGTGACTGCCGAGTGGTGCTTTTTTTTGGTGGGATTTGGGAAGGAGAAGCCTTAGGAAGGGAGCTCCGGAGCAGCCGTTTGCAGTTCAGCTGATTCGGCAGCCCTTGCGCCACCCGGCCGGGGATGTTTCCAGCTTGACGTCCTGCTGCCAAAAACATCACTCCCCACCACAGCGTCGCAGCGGGACCTGGCATCTACCTGCTGGGTGGGGATTGCGGCCCCGCGGGATGCCGGGGCTTCGGGGAGCCGTGGGCGAGGATGATCACGCCGTAATTAAAAGCAACCTGGAAAGAAAGGGTGGATGTAAACTGCGCTCCTTCATTTGGGCGCTTTGATCCCAGCTTTAGTCACCGGCTTGGTACGTGAGGGCTGTGAGTAAGGCGTTCGGGCTGCACCCCTGTGGGCTCCCACAGCCCGCAGACGGGCAGGTTTTGGGGTCGGACCCCCCCACCAGCAGGGCTGGGGCTGCACCACTCCCTGGCGGCCATGGGGAACCGTCCGCAGGTGGCATGAAGGTTTCGGCCAGGCTGGTGAGCACCTGCAGTGACAACTGGGACCTGCCCATCTCCAGATGTGCCGATGGTGTCCCAAGAGGCTGGGACGAGGGTGAATCTCCCCGTTTTGGAGCTGTCCTCCACAGCCCAGCTTCACCAGGCAGCTGGCAGGGATGTCCTGAAGGCACACACGTCCCGGGCTCCAGCATTGCCCTTGTGCCCATGTCTGGTCCCACCATCCCTGTTTTGGGGACCTCCTGCCCAGCCCAGGGTTTGGAGCCAGCCTGAGGGATTGGCGTGGGTTTGGTGCCACCGTGGTTTATTTGGGACCATGCTGGACACAGTGTCTTCGTCATGGCAGCGCTGTGGGTGGGTTGGGGGCTGCCCCCATGTGGATTCGCTCCTCCACACTGGATGTAATATGGCTCGGTTGAAACCTCTGCACTGAATCACCACGGACGAAACCAGCCTCTCCAGCAGCTCCGGGGCTGAATTTTGGCAGGTCAAGCTGGAAACGAGTTTATGGGCAATAACTGCAATAAAACCACCAGCACTGACGGGAATTACGGCCTGGTTTTGGGATGGGCCAGCTGCGTCCCAGACCTATCCCCGTCCTGTTGGGCAGCACCCGGTGGCTGAGCTCCCATCCCTGGGGACGTGGGACAACGTTTCCTTTCCCGGGGGTCTGCCCTCATCTCGTGCATCGGCCCCCCTGGCTGCGCCCCCTCCCTGCCGTGTGGGGCTCAAGGTCGAGCCTGGCCCCTGCCGATGGGTCGGGATGAGCGTGGTGGGTTGGGATGAGCGCATCCTGCTGCTCCCGCGCACAGAGGGCAGTGAAAATCCAGGTTTGGGAGATGTCTGTTCCGCTCCCCACCCATGCAAAGCACCTCAGTAAGGTGCAACAGCAGCTTACTTTAGCAGCTCTTTGCTGCAAGATGCATTTCCAAGCCCTGCCTCGCAAAACTGTCGCCTTGTTGTGGTCTGGCACGTGATAAAACTTGCTTTCCATCGATAAACCATCACTTCGCTGTTGTGCCGGGAGGTGCCAGCAGCCCCGAGGACCCATGGCACGTCTCTGAGCCGTGGTTGAGGGCACAACCTCTCCGCTCGCTCCAGATTCCCGGGCGGCTGCGGAGATGACGGGCGCTTTGGGAGAGGTGGCTGCGCTGCAGGTGCCTGTTCCCGGGCTCTCCAGGCTCGTTAACCTTTGGGGATAAGAGGATTACAGCAAGTCACCGGCTTAACTCCTCTGCTGCTTTACAGCCCCACGTGGCGGGGTAACGCCGGGGCTTCCCCGTGCGGGAAAGGCAAAGCCAGCCCCTTTTCCCACTGGCTGTGCTCAGCGTTTTGGGACAGGCTCACCTTTTGGGATGCACTCCCGTTTGGTTTTTACCGCTGTCGTGCCCAGCTTGTGGGCACAGCCATTTTGGGCTCATTTGGGGTGGATTTGGCGCATCGATAGCTGTGGCATCGCCCCTTTGGCAGGGCATCGGGTTCCTCCTGCATAAGTCAGGAGCACTCGATAACCCGGCGTCAGGTTCCTCCTGCTGCAGGAAAGCACCTTGATTCAGAGATGCCCCCCGGGTCAGTGGCCCTCTGGAAGCAGGTGCCTTCCCCGGGAGGGGAGATAAGCTTTTTTTTTATAGATTTACGGTTTGTGGGGCTGCAGGGAGGGACCAGGTTTCTCTTCCGGCACGAGCGCCGGCAGCAGAGCCACTTCCTGCCTTCCCAGCTGGGACCTTTCTCCTCCGGCGGTGACTGAGAGCTCACAGACACGGGCACAGCCCGAGAGCGCTCGTGCGAGGGCGAAGCAGCTCGGCTGAGTCTGCAGGGACCCAGTGAGGAGGAGGAAGATCCTCATCAATCGCAGCGACTCGTTTTTACAGCCCGTCGTCGTTCAAAAGATGCAACCGACCCTGTCTGGGGTCGTCTTTTGGAATAAGGCCATGATTGAAAGCGTGCTGTGATCAAACACACTGAAATACAGATAATCCTCCTCTGATGATCACGCTGCTGTGGGGCTTTGCTCTGCTGAAAGGGGCATCGCGGCCGCCGCTCCCCCCTTGCTTGGGGGCTGCGTTTTTGCCACGTGTGAAACATCACCAAAAGAAAACCCCCCACCACCTTCTGGTTCAAAGACTCCTCGAGATTAGACAAACCACTCTGGAATTTGGCATCTCGCTGCTGGGCTTTAGTGCTCCCTGGGCACGCTCGGGCTGCAAAAATGCCGTTTGCTTCCTGGGACGGGAAGAGCAGGGAGCCGCAGCAGCTGCGACCGATCGCACTGGGGATGGGGGGGTTTTAACGGGCTGCTTTGATCGTGGATAAACCCACTTGTTTTGGTGTATCCTGAATAGCTTTAAGGTGCCAAATGTGTTATAAAATTCAGGGTATTCCCCAAAAGCAGCAGGTGGCCAGGCCGTTCCCAGCTGGCCTCCGGGGGTGTGGGTTGGGGACGTGGGGGCCGTGCCCCTGCTGACGGCCGCTCTCTCCTCCTCTCGCAGGCCATCAGCATCAGCAAAGCCATAAATGCGCAGGAAGCCCCGGTGAAGGAGAAACATGCCCGCCGTATCCTTTCGGCTCAGCTGGACGTGGCAGAGGAGATCCAGCGGCGAGGCAGGAGGGGTTTCACCCTGTGGGACTGCAGCCGTGGGAGGTTTGGGAGGGCAGAAACCCACGCAGAGCTCGGGTGGGGACAGGCGTCATGTAGGTTTGTCTGTCCGTGAAAATGCAGGCAAGAGCGATGCGATAAAACTGCATCTCTTTGGCGACAGAATGCGAAGGGCCCCGGTGCGCCCTGGAGCAGGGGAAAGTGAACCAGAAAAAAACAAACGGGGGGTTAATCTGCGGGTGCAGCATCGTGCCAGGGATCCCTGTGCCCGCGGCACACTCGCAGCGTGTGCCCTTTTTAGTGAAAGTTGAACAGGAATAGTCCGCAGCCCGGCCTGTCCCCTGCTCCCATGTGTGTCCGGTTGGCCTTGACCGCAGGGAAGGGATCATCCTGGGGACGCACCACGAGAAGGGAGCGTTCACCTTCTGGTCCTACGCCATCGGGCTGCCCCTGCCCAGCAGCGCCATCCTCAGCTGGAAGTTCTGCCACGTCCTGCACAAGGTCCTGCGCGATGGCCACCCCAACGTGAGTGTCCCCTCTGAAACGTCCCTCCTGCATTGCTGCCAAGGGGAGGATTTTGGAGTTTGCCCCTGTCCCTCTGCGCAGAGGGTGGGTTTCCTCCCTGCCCAGCCACCTTTCCCACGCGTGGGGCTCTGAAGCACTCTGCTATCTCGCATCTTTGAAACCTCCCCGTGCAAAGCCCCCCCCTCTCGTTGCCGTTGAAGTGCTCGAGCAGCTTCTCCCAAAGCCGGAGCAGCGTAAGGGGCCAGATCCATCCCCGTCCCCAGCTTCAGGGCAGGCAGGCGCTCGCCTAGCTCAACACCAGCCCCACCATTGTGCATCCATCCGCTTTTGTCCCCAGGTTCTCCAGGACTGCCAGAGGTACCGCAGCAACATCCGGGAGACGGGGGACCTGTGGGTGAGTGGGGCCAAGCAGATGTTTGCGCCTTCCTGGGTTTTTTGGGGTGGGTGCTGAAAAAGGGGGGCACGAGGAGGGCGAAGCACCACTTGCAGTAACGCGTCGCCTCTGACTCCGCTGGGCTATGGTTACGGACGTGGTGAAGGGCGAGAGCCGCAGGGCCGGCACGGGGTCACTGGCGTGCGCAGGCTCTGCCAGATCTGGTTGCATCGCTCTGGATTCGCCACGTTTCCTCTCGTGTCTCTGGCAGGGCCATCTGCATGACAGGTACGGGCAGCTGGTGAGCATCTACACGCGGCTGCTCCTCACCAAGATCTCCTTCCACATCAAGGTGAGACACTGGTGCCTCCGCACCCTGCCGTGCCGGGGCGCAGGGTTCACCGGGGGTTGTGTTGCGTCACAAAAAAACATTAGTGGCAACTGCTGGGTGGTTGTTTGTTTTTTTTCTCCTTTCACAAAGCATCCCGAGTTCCCCCCAGGCCTTGAAGTGTCAGATGAGGTGTTGGAAAAGACCGCAGGGACGGACGTGAACAACATGTGAGTGTCCCAGCAGGACCAAAGCAACCGGCGCGTGGTCGCTGGCTCCGCGCCGCCTGGCTGGCAGCATCCTGCTGCTGAAATGGCTCCTGTTCGGGGCAGCCGTGGGTGGTTTGGAAATGGGTGGGATGGTGCCCGATTCCTCCTGCACCCAGAGAGCGGTGAGAGGTGTAAACGCAGGGAGCAAACCCACTGAATTCTTGTCGCTCTGAGCCCTTGCCGTCACAGGGACCTGCAGTGAACATGAGCAGCCAGAGCAAGGGTGTCTCTGCCAACGGGTAATAGGGTTTGGGGATTTCTTTTTGGCAGATTCCAACTGACGGTCGAGCTGTTTGACTACCTGGACTGCGAGCTGAAGCTGTCGGAATCAGGTGAGGAGGCGACAGGTCCCTCCCGCGCACCCCGGGGCTCTTGAGCAACAGTTTCGCTCTTTGGTCAGGAATGGCGTTCCAGCTCCGGAGGCTGAGGTCAGAGGCTGAGGTCCCTCCTCTTCCTCTGATGAGATTTCTGAGGTTGTTTCTCCACCAGATTCCCCTGTTGATGCTCTGTAGAGGCAGTTGTAGGAAAATATTTAAGGAACGTGGCTGGTTTTAGCCCACCTGAGCAAAGCAGAAGGTTGTTTTCAGAGCAGGGCTGTTCTGAATGCATTTTTATTTCTATTTGGTACAACCATGTTAATCATATGCGTTACCCAAATCCTTTCCCTCCCCGCCAAGCAGAGAACGGGGCTGTACCTCTTTCTAAAGACGCATTTTCCCCTCGTTGAAATACCTCCAGGGGGGACTGGAGGCCCCAGCTTGTGTTTGCTCGCCTCCTTCTCCAGGAATTTTTAGATGGCTTAAAAACGCAGCGGTTTCTTCCTCTGTTGCAAGTCAGGAACCACGGAGCTGCCCTGGAAAACAGGGCACAGCGGGAGAGACCCGGCTCCCGTCAGCCTCCCGCTTCTCCTCCTGACCCAGTTATACAGAGAATTTATATTCATAAATACTTTAAAGCTGAGCAGGGAAGAAGCCAGAGTGGATATGCTGGCTGGATTTCTGCCAAGGGAAGGGATCCGTTTCTGAGCCAGGGCAGGCGAGGCTACGGTGCCGGCGGGACCATCCCCTGCCCTGGGATCCGCTCTGTGTGCAGTTAAACAGAGTGGAGCAAACCTCCTCACCTTCCCCGGCGTGCAGCAGCAGCTCCCATGGGCAGGCATCCTGCCTTTGCACTGTCCCGGGGTTAAATCCCTCCTTTTTGGGGTTGGGGTATCGAGGGCAGAGCTGAGTACCCCTGCCCTCTGACACACCGGTCCCTTCCAGTGGTGTTCTTGCACCGAGCGGGTTTGTTCCCAGCTCTAGGACGGGATGGGCAGCAGCCCCAGCGTTTACCCCGTGTCCTGGCAAAGCCACGTCCGTGGTGGTTAATGATCAAGCCAAGTCGCCTGGAGCAGGACGGCTCTGCAAACACAGCAGCGGCGTCTCACCATGCTCAACCCTTCAGTTTTCAGGCAGCTCAACACCTCCATGGCCGTCTCGCAGATGTCGGCGGTGCAGTGCCGCCTGGCCCCCCTCATCCAGGTCATCCAGGACTGCAGCCACCTCTACCACTACGCCGTCAAGTTAATGTTCAAGCTGCACTCCTGTGAGTCCCTGGGGGCGTGCGCCACGTTGGTCTTTTCCTGGGTCAGGCTTCTGGCTGGATTCTCAGGGATCAGGCTTGTGTGGATGGATGCATCCATCACCATGTCCCCGTATCCCAGCCCAGCTCTAAGGACCGGCTCTGTCTCACATAGACATCCCACATGAAGGAATTAGAAGGACTTGTCCTTGCTTAATCCAAACCGATGTGCCTTGACGCGCCCGCGCCCTGCATGGGATTGCTGTGCAGCGCAGCACCAGGGGCCTCGCACGGGTATTTCGGGGTTCTCGCACTCGCCTTTCCCTGCGACACGTCCCTATGCCAGGGATGGGGACACCCCGCTCCCGTCCTGACCCCTCACATCCCACTCCCACATGGACTTGATGCACTGGCTTTTGCAGCCGGAGGGATCTGGGTGCATGTGAATAAATTTGCAGCCCCAGACCAGTCACGGCTGTCCCTCCCCGTCACCACAGGTCTGCCGGCCGACACGCTGCAGGGACACCGAGACCGTTTCCATGAGCAGTTTCGCAGGTACCCCAGGGCCAAGGTGGGGCAGCGGGGTCCTCCTGCCAAGCCCTCTCCCCTCGAGCAGTTTTTCTTTTCCACCCCTCCTCCAGCCTCAAAAACTTCTTTAAGAAAGCCTCCGACATGCTGTATTTCAAGCGGCTCATCCAGATCCCTCGGCTGCCAGAGGTACGGCAGGATTTCAGTGTGGTGCTTGTGCGCGATGCTTTGGAGAGCTTGTGGGTTCAGGGTGAAGATGGGTGTCCCCACGGCTGGGTTCGGGGTCAGGGGACACTGCCACAGGGGTGGCTGCCTCCCTTTCCTCAGCAGTCTGCCTGCAGTGGTTCCCGAAACCCCAGGTGATGCCACTACAACTTCTTGTCCCTACAGAGCCCCCCAAACTTCTTGCGGGCATCTGCGCTGGCCGAGCATGTGAAACCGGTGGTTGTCATCCCTGAGGAAGCCCCTGAGGATGAGGAGCCGGAGAACCTCATTGAGATCAGCACAGCTTCCACCACAGAGCCGCAGGTGGGGGCACAGGGCAGGGATGGGACCCTGGGACGGGGGAGGACAGGCACCCAGGCCCAGCCCTGCACCCTCTGTCTTCCCAGATCACCTCGGATATATTTGAGCAAACCTTCGGGCCACCCAACGGCATGCGGGATGACAGGTACGGGGATCCACGGTGGCAGAAGGCTGGTGGCCACTGCTGCGTGACACCGACCTGCCTCTCTCTGTAGGGATGCGCAGATTGACAGCCTGAAGAAGGAGGTGGACACACTCCGTGCAGAGATGGAGAAGATTAAACTGGAGGTAAAGCCTGGCTGGGGAGCAGCCGGTGTGGGAGAGCAGGGTGGTTTTTGGTGCGGTAGTGTGGAAACCCCGATGGGATGCAGCAGGACGGGGGGACTGGCGCACAGCGCTGTGTTCTGGGGCCTCTCCCAGTGCCAGGACCTGACTCCTGGTGGAGATGGGATGGAGGTGATTGAGATCTGTCCCTTGCTGTCCCAACCGGCTGTTAGCAGGAGGGACAGAGCAGCTGCAGGGGCTGAAGGGAGGGCTTTCCTGTGCCTCTCGTGGCTGCTTTGCCCAAATCACAGCTGGGCTGAGGAATAGGGATGGTGNGTGGGGGGGTCACAGATGGATCGGGTATTGCTGACATTGGTGTAGTGCAGTGCCCGAGTGCCTGACGGCCTGTCCCGCAGGCGCAGCGGTACATCACGCAGCTCAAGGCGCAGGTGAACAGCCTGGAAGGCGAAGTGGAGGAGCAGCGCAAGCAGAAGCAGAAGGCGCTGGTGGACAACGAGCAGCTGCGGGATGAGCTGGAGCGGCTGCAGAAGGCGAAGCAGGACAGCGACAGGTCCCAGCGGCTCTGCGCCGAAGCAGAAAGTAGGTGCCCTACAGCACCCGTTGGCCGCAGGACGCCTGTGCTGCGGTTGCTGATGCTTTCTCACCCCATTCAGAGAAAGCCAACGCCACCGAGATCCGCTACACGAAGCTGAAGGAGAAGCACAGCGAGCTCATCAACACACATGCCGAGCTGCTGAGGAAGGTAACGCTGCCGCCTGCACCGGGCAGGGACTGACCGCTGCCCGTGCACCTCGTGCATACCCACCCCACCCTCTATCGGTCCCATCATCCTGCACCCAGGGACCTCTGAGCACCGGGTGGGGGGTACCCCTGGGATTCACGTCTGCTGATGGCCAGCGTTTTGGCTGCCATGAAAAAGGCATCTCCAAGTTACCCCCACAGCCAGAATTCGGGCAGAATGAGCACGGCGGTGGCAAGGGTTGCCCCCCCGAACACCCAGTGATGCTGGTGTGCCCACGCAGAACGCCGACACGGCCAAGCAGCTGACGGTCACGCAGCAGAGCCAGGAGGAGGTGGCGCGCGTCAAGGAGCAGCTGGCGTTTCAGGTGGAGCAGGTCAAGCGGGAGGCCGAGATGAAGGTGAGCCCGCGTGGCCCCGAGCCCAGCCCCACCAGCCCGACCCGGGGCCCTCCCCAGCCCGGGACACACGGGGGCTGAGCACAGTTTGGGTGCAAGGGGCATGGGTGGTGATCGGTGTCGGTCCCTGATCCAGGAAGGAGTTGCCCTGGCTCCTCAGGAGGACGTTATTCGATGTGTGCTTCTTCCTTCTTGCCCAAATCTGCCGTTTCTTCCCCCAAGAAAATGCCATAATGCAAACTGATGGGTTTAGGTGCTTTCATCCTCCAGCACCCAAGCTGGAGGCTGCTCCCAAAATTCCTGCCCTGGGAAAATGACCCCCTCCCCGAGATCCTGAAAACCCCTCCCACAAAACACAGCCAGGCTGGTTCCTGCTGTCCTGGCCACGCGCTGGTGCTGAGCGGGCCCAGCGCGCGTCCGCAGGGGCTGACCCCCCGGCACGGGCGTGCGGTTGCAGCTGGAGGACCAGAGCGTGCAGATGGAGCAGCTGCGGCAGGAGCTGGATGCCCGGCGGGACGAGCTGGACCAGGCGCAGCGCTCGCTCAGCCACGCCAAGCAGGTACAAAGCTGGGGGCACAGGACGCGCCCAGATCCCCGTCACAAATCCCTGTCACGCACAGCGGCGCGTCTGCCACCACCGCCGGGCTGGCGGTGCGAACGGCAGCCCAGGGAGCCGTCACGGGACTGAATGTGGGTCTGCCCCATCAGCGTCATGAGCTGGGCATGGCCTCAGCTCCTCCCTGCGTAAGCGTTGGGCTGGTGAGGTGGTGACAGGTGAGTGACAGGGGTTTCCTGGCCCCGCTGGCAGGCAGGCGTGGAGCTCAGCGCCCAGGTGGAGGCCCTGCACGCCGAGAAGGAGGTGCTGAGGCGGTCAGTGAGTGAGAAGGAGTGTGAGCTGCTCTCCGTGCGCGGCCTCGTCCAGGAGAAGGAGCTGCAGCTGAGCCAGGAGGCGGACAAGGCCACGAGGGAGATCCGTGAGCTGCAGGGCAGGCTGCTGGAGAAGGTACGGTGCTGTGTGGGGAGCCCGGTGCCCCTCCGCTCTCTGGGGCAAGACATGTTTTGGGGATACCTCAGGGCGCTTAGCCAAGCCATCGCCAGTGTAGCCGGTGGCGTGTGACCTGCACCAGCAGTAATAGGATGTTTGGGTCTAATCTGCAGTTGGGCTCTCGGGGGACATCCTGGTGACAGGGGTCCTGCACCCTGGCTGTGCCACCCACATGTCCCTCCTGCCCTGCAGAGCAACCAGGAGCAGAGCCTGCAGCAGAAGCTGCTGGATGAGCAGTTCGGCATCCTGCAGGAGACGGTGCGGGAGGCAGAGGACATCCTCCGCGATGCGATGGCCAAGCTGGATGACCCGTTGCACGTCCGCTGCACCAGCTCCCCAGGTACATCTCGCTCAGTGACGGGGGCTGCGACCCCTTCTCTCTCTGAGACACATGACATTGCATCTCAGCTCCCCCCAGGCACCATTTCCCACCACACATCACACCCGAGGCGGTTGGGGTCTGACTTCCCGGGGGTGAATGTTTAGCTCTGATCTCAGCACTATTTTGCTTTAATGACTCAGGTTTTAGTGCTGCTCCCCAGGCAGGGCTGGAGACCCAAACTGTCTTTGGCTTCCACTCAGCGGTGCCTTCTGAAGCCAGCACTCATGCTCATTCAGACACTCGGCAGCCCGACTGTGCTAACGAAGCTAAATTCATTGCAGATTACCTGCTCAGCCGGGCGCAGGCAGCACTAGAGTCCGTGGACACCCTGGAGAACGGACACGCGCAGTACGTGGCCTCCATGGCAGGTACCTGGGGCTGGGAACCGGTGGCATTGCTTGCACCTTGCTTTTATTTTTATACGTCTAGCACCCCCGCTGCTTCGGGGCCGTTGGCAAGCGTGCAATGCCCTGGTGACTGGGGACACGGCGGTTGGAGGTGGGGGGTCCTTGCATGCTCGTTTGAGGAGCAGTGTGCAAGCTGGAGGGGTCAACACCGACAGATTCTTGGGTGCCTTTGAGGGTGGGTGGCAGGGTGGGTGATGTCCCGGGCCGGCAATGCCTGACCGTGTTCTCTCACGGGCAGATGCTGCGGGGCTGGTGGGGGCTCTGGCCCTCTTCGCACACCTCACGGCTGATACCATCGTGAACGGCAGCGCCACGTCCCACCTGGCTCCCACTGACCATGCTGACCGTGAGTGCTGTTCATGGACACAGCAAGTGTTGGGGGTTTTGGGTCTTTTTTTGCTTCTGGGGCTTGTTTTTGGGGTGGCCATGCCAAAGCGCCTTCTGCTGGGGGCTGGATATGGGTCAGATCTTCCCTGGGGGGCAGCACAGTCCCCCCAGCTCCCTGTGCTCCTCTTCCTGACATTCCCTCCCCTCCGGTTCTCCTTCCTGGGCCAAGAACATCGCTTTGCTCCTGGAAACTGGTTTATGCTCCTCTGCAAGAAATTCGTTGGATGCCGCCGATGCTCGGCATCATCTCCGTGGCCAAGGGGAGGAGGAAGAGGAGGGTGGCAGGGCTGGGATGGACGGACCCCTTGCCCAGCGAGGGACCCAGTACCAACCCATCCTCTCCCCAGGGTTGACGGAGACGTGCCGGGACTGTGGGCAGCGGAGCCTGGACTACCTGGGCGAGCTGAAAGACAAGGAGACGCTGGGGCGCGCCAAGCTGGGGGACGTGCGGCAGGCGCTGCGGGGGGTCCTGCAGCTGGCCCAGGTAGGAGACGGAGCCCAGCGTGGCCACCTTCGTGCCCGGGGCTGGCAGGGTGGGTTGTTTATGACGTTGGTATTTCCTCAAGGACTAATCAAAGCCATCACTTAATGCAGGAGGACGTTGCCTCCGTTTTTCGCAGGGGGATGTTTGCTTGCTCACAGCCTTCTGGCTGCATCCCGGGGAGGCAATGGACAGCTTTTTGTTCCAAAAAAAATAAAAATCAGAACATGGCTTTCACCACTGTCCAGAGCTGAAATTGGAGACACTGGATTGGAGTGAGCGCTTCGGGGTGGCTTGTCCCCCGTAACTGCAAGTTCTGGTGCTTTTCTTGAGCCATCTCAGCTTCCAAATTCCGAGACCCCTCCTGGTGGTGCACGGAGAGTCACCCCCAGATCAGCTGAAGCCTTTCAACCCAGTATCTCCTGTGGAATAAAACTTCCCAGCTTTCAGATATTGCTTCTTGTGAAGCCCCCGTTGGTCTTTTCCCTTAAATCACTGTTAGGTCAAAGGCTCTCAGCTCTCCAGAGCCCTCTGGAGCCCTGCCCTGCCGAAACTGCTCCTGTGATTGAGTTTTCACCCCAATTTGGGGCATTTCTTCCCTCTGAGGTATCCCTGCCATGTTTGCCGCAGGTTGGAGGCACATGTCCCTCCACCCTTGCAGTCTGCAGAATGCTGCTCCTGCAGCTTTATTTATTTAGAGGGAAAAAAGAGGGTCAAATACCTTGGTTTGGTGTTAATCCTTATGAATATTCCCTTCTCTTCCTCTGCATAACACCTCCTGGCGGCTGCCATCTCTTCCGGCAGGAGCTGAGGCCCAAGAGCTTGGACATCAAGCAAGAAGAGCTGGGGGACATGGTTGAGAAGGAGATGGCCTCCACCTCAGAGGCGATTGAGGACGCCGTTAGGCGGATAGAGGTGAGACGAAGTTGCAGGATGGGCCATTTTTTGGTGTTGTGGGTCCATCTCTCCTCCACCCTGCTTGCCCTTGCAGCAACGTGGTATCCAACCTTCCTCTTACGTTTCCCAACAGGAGATGATGAGCCAGGCCAGAAACGAGAGCTCCGGTGTTAAGCTTGAAGTGAACGAGCGGTGAGTTTTGAGGGGCGGCATGCGACAGCCGCAGGCACGTGTCTGTCCCGTGCCCATACCCTGCTCGTCCAAAGCTGCACCGTGCTGCATCGTCCTGATGCTGAGCGCGAAATCCTCTTCCAAAGGGTGGACCTTCATCTTGCACGTCTAAGCTGATTCGTTGTGGCTGCTTTTGGGCTGCTTAGAAGTAACCTGCAGGCCGGCTGGTCTCCAAAAAAGACCAGTTTTCTAACTGAAGTCAAAGCCTGCTTCCCTCGACATGCCTTCGGAGGATGCTGAACGCTTTTCTCTTGTTTCCCTACAGGATTCTGAACTCCTGCACAGACCTAATGAAGGTCAGTACTGCAGAAACCTAACTGGGACGCCAAAGACTGTGCGAAACTGTAACTTCCCACCATGGGCAGCATCAATCCTTCTCTACAAAATCCCCATCAAACACCAAAACCTGTTTTTCTTCCTTCCAGGCTATTAGACTTCTTGTAATGACATCTACAAACCTACAGAAGGAGATTGTAGAAAGTGGCCGGGTAAGTCCTCCCCTACGCTCCTCTTTCTGCACCAACAGGAAATCTGGGGGAATTTCCCACAGTTTGCAGAAACACGTTGAATTTCGCAGTTGCCTCTGTTAGCAGTGCTCTGGCGGTCCCACTTGCTGCAGACAGGCTGCTCGGCCCCGTGCTGTCTGCACGGATGGCCGTTGCCTTTGCAAAGGCTGAAGACGATGGCCCGAACTTGTGTGTTTTAAACCCAGCCCAAATTTGCAGGCTCGGGGCTCCAGAACTGGTTTTATTGATAGGTATTCAAGCAGACCGGTAAGAGCGACCTGAAGGGCACAGAAATGCTGCCAGTCCCTTGACTGGTCTCTTGACGGTCTTTTTCAACCTAAACTATTCTATGATTTATGGCTTTATATATGAATTTATAGTGTAATATTTTATATGGTTATCTTGTATGGATTAATGCATTCCTATATTGTTGTATATTAGAAACAAGTTAATACAGGCCATAATATTTTCATAACAACAGGGGGCAGCAACAACTCAGGAGTTTTATGCCAAGAACTCGCGCTGGACTGAAGGGCTGATCTCTGCCTCCAAAGCGGTGGGCTGGGGAGCCACGCAGCTCGTGTAGGTACCCCCAGGACCGTGTAGGTACCCCCCAGGACCTCTCCTGGGACCTCTCCCATGGCCACAGCGGGAGGCTCCTCTCTGGGCATGGCTCCGCGTGCTGCGCCCGGGGCCAGCCCATGTTCCTCCATCTATCCATCCATCACCCGATAGCCCACACTCTGGCGCTGCCAAGGCTGTGTGGAGCATTGTCGCCAATTCCTCATAGAGCATCGTAGCCCGTGTTGGACCAGTGGCCGAAATAGGGGCCACCAGTTCCTCCCCGTTTGCAAAATGTGAAAGCTGCCACGATCAAATACTCTGTGTCCCACTTGCTGCTCAGATGGTCGTGGAGGGGGCGGTTGGGCTCACGGCAGGATATCCCTGTGCCGGTGCAGGAAATGTGGGGGTGGTTTTGGACAAAGCTTTAGAACTCTTATCCACTTCATTATGGAAACACAGCCCTGCCTCCACTGATATTTTATACCCGTCCGAAACATCTGGATCTGGGCTTTCAGTAGTTTGCTTTGTAAATGAGCTTTAAATAATTACGGACAAAGCTGCTGGTTCCAAGTCTGGTGCTGATTTCTAGGGGTATGGGTATAAATAACCTGCGCTGGCTCCGTAGTGCACCCTGGGTGTCTCTAACACGACCTCCCTTCTGATCCGTAACGCAGAGAGTCAGCGGACAGAGTTGTCCTGCACACGGGCAAATACGAAGAACTGATCGTCTGCTCCCATGAAATCGCCGCCAGCACGGCCCAGCTGGTGGCTGCCTCCAAGGTGGGTGTCCCAGCGGGACGGCCGGCATGCAGCTTGTCCAGCTTTAAGTCATCTTCTTCCCACGGTTTTGGGCAGCGGTGCATGGCCGTCCTGTCCGCCGGTCCCGCAGCCGCCTCGCGGAGCAGGGGGGAAGGGGAAGGGAAGGGAAGGGAAGGGAAGGGAAGGGAAGCTCTCGCTATTTTCAAGTCAACCTGCAATTTTAATCTACGTGTCTGCACCTGCGTTAACATTCCCACACTTAGCAGAACTTGCCTTGGGAGTGAAGATGTGTAAAACCTCCTGTCTTCCTCTTGTCAAGCTGATTATGTAAAGAAAACATTAATAACTAACAAGAAACCCCGAATAAGCAACTGCAGGAGCCAGCGTTGAGAGTTATGGGTTTTGGTCCTTGCCACCTTTCCTGGCAGTGTGGGTGAAAGCGATGGGTAGAGGTTTCAGTGAGCAAACAGAGACGCAGGTTGAGGGGAGGAGGACCCATACTGATTTTTACAGCAGATGGGTTTAGAATTAAGAGCATGGATAAAAAATCAATAGCTCTGTCTTCACTGATGCTGCTTATCCATGTGTGCTTTGCTCAGGTGGGAGCAGAGCTGGTTTGGTGCCCTGGGGCTGAAGGGCCTTGCAAGGGTCACCTTGTCTGGCCGCGATGGGATCATCAAGAATTAAACGTGTCCATCTGTCCTTTTCACCCCCAGGTTTTCACACCCCAGAACTGTTCTGACATGGTGTGCTCAGTGTCTTTGCTCTAATGCACAACATGGCTGCCTGGGGGCTCCCCCGAGCCGCGAGCACCCGTGTGGAGGTGCCATGGTGGGCACCCACAACCCTCCCTGTGCTCGTTGCAGGTGAAAGCCGAGAAGAGCAGCAGGAACCTGGGCCGGCTCCAGGAGTGCTCGCGCAACGTCAATGAGATGGCAGCCAACGTGGTGGCTTCCACCAAGTCAGGGCAAGAGCAGATCGAGGAGAAGGGTGAGGGTTTTATGAAGAAAGAGGAGGAAAAGACACCCCAAATCCCTTTCTGGCCAACCTGCTCTGGCCCTCTACAAGGGGTGTGCTGAGCGAGGACCTCTGCTTTTCTCCACAGACACCATGGACTTCTCGGGTATGTCCCTCATCAAGCTGAAGAAGGAAGAGATGGAAACACAGGTACGGCCATGAGAGCGGGTTCAGTGCTGCCAGCGCCGGGCCAGGCTGAGGTGCTGACCCAGGCCCACACCAGGGGGTCCCTTTTTCTGCCCCCCCCCTCGGTGCAGCACTGGGGACGGTGGGGAGGGGATCGCACCCCTGGAGTGTACAGGGTCTAGGATGGCTGTTTGGGTGCAGGTGAAGGTGCTGGAGCTGGAGAAGCGTCTGGAGGGCGAGCGGGTGCGCCTGGGCGAGCTGAGGAAGCAGCACTACGCCCTGGCTGGCACTTACAACGCGACGGAGGACGGGGAGGCGAAGCCAGCGCCAGCCCCCAGGCGAGGCATCCTCAAGAAGCCCCCCCTGGCCCAGAAGCCTGGCCACAGGCAGGTAGGTTCCCGGGACGGGGGTAGATGGACACGGGGAGGTGCACTCACAGCGGGAGTGACTGATACTTCATTTGTCCCCTTCTCTGTCTTTCAGCCAGAGCAAGACGCCGGCCCGACCCCCCCTGACAGGGCCAATCTCTAGCGGGAGCTGGCTGCGTGCTCCATGGGTTGCATTGCCTTCGCGCTGGCGTGCCTTCGGGCGCGGGGGTCTCCTCACCGCCTGGCCTGGAAAACTGGAATTTTTTTTTTAAAAAAAATATATTTTATTTTTATTTTTTCTTAATTCCTATCCGTAGCGCAGGGGTGCTCCCCCCGGCCCCCCAGGAGGCACGGGGTGGCTGCCCTCCTCCTCCCGGCCTGCCAGCCGGCTCTCCTGGTTTAATTTAATTTGGGGGTTGTTTGGGTGGGTTTTTGTTTTTTTTTTTTAAAAAAAAACAAACCAAACTATCAGCACTAGAAGTTCTCAGTAAATGTAGCTCTCTACTGTACTGCTCAGACCCTTTCAAAGAACTGTGAACTGTTTTTAAAGTAGGAAACCGTTGGGCTTTTCTTGCATCCGTTTTTTAAATTCCCCTTTTTCAGCCTGAGGAATAATTTGCTTTGTTTCGGCGTGGGATCTGCCCTCGGCGGAGAGGGAGACGTCGGCCTTAACCGCCGCGAGGAGCGAGGCTTTTGTAAGGGAAAAAGCAGTTACTGACACACACTGGCAATAAGGATACAGACGTGGGGTTTTTTTCCTTTTCTATTTTTTATTACTACAGCAATGGCAGGAGATCAGTTGCATTACGTTTTATATTTAAGATAATTAGCAGAATTAAATCTAACTGTGGCCTACAGCAGCTGGGGATAGAGAAGTCTGCAGCAATAAGGGATTACTGATGCGGAGAGAAGAAAGAAGAGAAATACTGTCAGCTCTATCTTCCCTTGGAGCTACTACCACGATGTAGATTATTAAAGAAGCAATATTTAAAATACAAGTTGTGGTGCGTGGTCGGGCTGGCGGGGGGGACACACACAAGGCCAGGGCCACCGCCAAGGGCGAGGGAGTACCTGGACAGTGTTAGCTAAAGCCTGGGGACAGGCAGAGGTTGTATGGGGACACCAACGTGTTTAGCCACACCTATCGAGCTCTGTACATGTCTATCTATATCTACACGTACGGATTGCTGTAGATGATACAGACATAGCTATAGAGTGTCACGTCTAGATGTATCTCGGTATATGTGCAGCTAGAGGTAGCTGTGTGCCTATATATGTGTCTGTGGTTTTATATATCTATATATATAGATATGCATGGCTGCATAATTTTTATACACACATACACATGTATATACATATATAGAGATGTGGGTGGGTCTGGATTGCTGCAGTTGTCGCTGTGACCGTAGCACTAAGGCAAGCCCAGCCTCCCGCCCAGCGTCAGCACCTACCCAAGGCACAGCAGCACATTAATTTCTGCGGCGTACGATCGCCACAGGGCTCTCACTGCCAGCCTCGCTGAACGTAAGTAGCTTAAATAAATAAAAAGCAGTCCAGCCGCAGGGGCGTGGGTGCAGGATCAGTGCTGCCTGCCAGCTTCCAGCCAGGGCAGCCGTTACCTGCAGCATCGCAGCGGCTCATCGGGACCATTGGCACACGCCTGCAAGACGAGCGGATTTTTGTCTAATCTGTGATTAACCGGGAGTAGCTGCAGGGCTGAGTGTCGCTGCACTGCTCGGTGCGAGTTGGATGCACCCATGAAAGGGTAAGACTGAAGCAGTTGGAGCTCAGCATGAGTGCCTGGGATGGGGGGGGGGGGGGGGGCACAGCTCCCTGGTATGGAAGAGGAAATTTGTGAGGATCCTTTTGAAAAAGGCTGCAATCAATATTTTCACCTAATTCCTTGTGGCGCAGACCCCCCCCCAAAAGTTACAATCAAATTTCATAAAAGTCACAGTAAAAAAAAAAAACAAAAACAACAACCCAAAACCAACGATGATTAACAATAGGCTGCAAAGCAGTTAACTAGAAGTTGCTATAGCTCAAAAAACCACAATTATAAGGTAGTTTATTAATCATTTCAGTTACATAGCAGTTTAATGATGATTTAAGATTTCCAAGGTCACAAGACAGACTTCAAACGTCTGTGAGCAACTGCTACGGGCAGCGACGACTCCCATTGCCCACCCAATTGTATGGGCATTCCACATTAAAAGGCTTTGGTGTTGATACTGGTGTTACTGGGCACGGCAAGCAGCTGGGCTAATCCTGCAAATTACACTGAGCTCATCCCCAACCCAAAGATTTAGAGCCTTCTCAGTCTTCCCACGAAGCTACGGCGAGCCTCTTATCTCCGGCAGTGGTGGAGGAGAGCTGGGAGAGGCTAACCCAGCCGTGCCCGTGGCGTGACACCGTCTATGAACCCACAGCAGCGCCCGTGGCCAGCTCCGTACTTCTGAGTTTCGTTTCTTTCAGAAACCGCCTCTCTTGGTAGAAAGGGAAGTGCTTTCCGCAGCAGTGCGCAGTCTATTTATAGACGGTGACAAAGATATATTTGCTGGGAGGCTGATGTCATCCTAACCGGTCACAACATTGCATTTCATAATGGAAACACTGATTAATCAGGAACGCTAATTTTTAAATCTCACTACCCTCAGTCTAGCCACAGCTATATTTAAAGAATTAAAAAAAAATAAATAAGGTAAAATGTGGCTTTAAGAATGACTCTATGCATAAACATAACTTGTCTGACACCACTGCTGGTTCACTATGATTTACTTAACTGGACACTTAGAGAGGCTACAGGTACAACCACCCAGGCCAGCACGTGCAAAGTCTCAAAAAAAAATCAGAAAAAAAAAAACAACCCAAGCTCCAAAAGCCACTTCAAGCATAATCTTTATGTACTAAAGTAATTTTTATACAAAAAAAAAAAATTAAGCTTACTGTGCAGTCTAAGATTTTTTTCTCAACTCCTATACTTTTTGGAAAGTTATTTGCTATTTGTAGCAGACTAAAAGGAAAAAAATATTAAAATCACAACTGCAAACTGTGTCTGCAAAGGTCTATTTTGAGATTCCATTAAGACATCCTGCTGTGATTCAATTTGCTAATGACCCTTAAATACCATCCCTGTAGCTGTGGAGACAGGAAGATGTTTAACGTGATCTGCTCCTGAGAACAAATTTACTCAGCAGCTGTAACAAAAGCAATGGAAAAATAACCCAGCGAAAGCTGTGAAACCCTACCTCCTGCTCCCTGCCACCGAGGTTAGCACGGCCCGATTTACTCCTCCTGGAGCAGCTTTCTAACAGCCTGCCAGCAGCACCCTCCTTTCCCCAGCCTTGGGCTCCCTCAGCAGCCAGGAACCAGTTTGCACAAACCAGAAATCCAGCAGTGGCATCGCTATCGAGCAAAGTTTACCCACCACGACGCGCTCTTAGATCATTGGCGGGGAAAAAAAAAACAACCCCAAACAAGTCCATTGAAACCAAGCACAGGAACAGAAAACTGCTGTTGCATGCTGGGGGGAGCTGGGCAAAAGAAAAAGCTTCTGTGAAAGTAAGTTTAGTTTTAGTGAGAGATTTTCCTGGTTGGCCCGATCAGAAAAATGACTTGGGAAATACGGAATGATCAGCTCAGGCGGTCAGGTAAGAAACGCCTCCTGGGTAGGCGAGTAGAGTAGAGTAGAGTAGAGTAGAATAGAGTAGAGTAGAATAGAGTAGNATCCAGTCCAACCATCCCCACCACCTATTACCCACTAAACCATGTCCCCAAGTACCACATCCAGCCTGTCCTTAAACACCCTCAGGGACGGGGACTCCCCCACCTCCCTGGGCAACCCGTTCCAATGCCCGACCACCCTTTCCCAGAAGAAATTTCTCCTCATCTCCAACCTGAACCTTCCCTGGCGCAACTTGCGGCCATTCCCCCTTGTCCTGTCACTAGTTATCTGCGAGAAGAGGCCGACCCCCAGCTCACCACAGCTTCCTTTCAGGTAGTTGTAGAGTTTAAATCAAATTAGAAAAATACCAAGCTGGTATGTATTCCCCTTCCAAAGCACCTATCCCATCTGGTAGTGGGAGACAACAAATACACACCCCAGCCCAAAGGACATTACTGCATTTCCACCTTTCTCCAGAATCAGCATTTTTCTCCTCAACCAGGTGGTCACGTTCCAGTGCAGAGAACTGCAGGCACGTGGTCACCCCCAGCCTCTGGGGCTTCTTTCAAGCCTAACGAATCGCTCAGAAATGAGTCCATCTCAAGCAGTGGTTGCTGGAACAGAGTGCACCTGGAAAAAGGGCACGTAGAGAGGTGTGGAGTTAGTTTATGTGGTAAGGAAACATTTTTGGCTTGGAAGGGTTCCTACTCATCACCTAGAAGAGTGCAGAAAAGCACCCTTGAACAGGCTGGAGATGATTAGGGCTAGGAGACAGCTGTTGGCTTAGAGCAGGAGCCAGGGTTCATGGCAGGCACTAGCAAGTCTTCCAGCCTCAGCGGGCTGCGATTTGTCCTGCAGGTAGGGAGAAAAATGGAGATTTGGCTTCAGGTGAGGCTGAGAGCCCCGGGACAGCCTGCTTCAGGGGCGAGCTGTCAGCTGGGGCACCGGAGGCTCAGCGAGGCGTCTCTAAAACTTCAGCTGAGACAAAAAAAAACTCTCTCAAAAGAACTCAAAGTAACATGTGTCTCAGGTCTAGTGGCAAAGTCTCGGAGAAGCAGCCAGCCATACCTGTAAGAGCCTCGTGTCAGCGCAGATTAGCACACAACCAGAAGAGGACCCAAATTCCAGACGTGCTCCTGAAGGACCCTGGAAGGCTTGCCCGGCCCCCGAAGCCAGTTGCTGAAGAGAAGGCACAAGTCAAGCCCACATCAAATACCGGCCAGCGCGTCACTGACACACCACCCGCCCGGTTTATGTTACTTTGCTTTTTGTGTATCAGCCATTACACAACTGACACGGGATTCCCATCTGGCGAGGTCTGATCGTAGTGGGTGACCTCTCCTTTGCACAGGGATCCCACCCGGAATGCTCCCTTGGAGCCAGGGGAAGGTCCGTCCGAACCCCAGTTTCAGATGTTGCATGCACCTTCTTCACGCTGCAGAACACGGGTGTCGCTGCAAATCCTTAGAAGAGCCAAGCTGGAGCGGTGCAGCTTCTGCAGAACACCAGCCCCTTCCCTCGCCCACCCGCACCGCGTCAGCGCCGCAGGTTTGCCGCCTTTGTAGCTCCCTGCTTCTGCATCGGCAGAAGGTTAGGAAACCTCCGTAGCCACCACAAATGGAACACATCAGGAAACAAAAAAGGGATTTTCTTCCATGTGTTATCAGTTATTCTGCAGTAGGGCTTCTATTTCACATCGCTATTGAAGTGACAGATATTACAGAAAATTACATCAGGTCTCTTCTGTCCTCTGACTCACATTCCTAAATAACTTTGGTTGACTCATTTCTCCTGACTTAGCTGAAAACTACGTTTTTCCTCTTAATAAATAAACGTGACAGTCCTCCTCTCTTCAGCTTTTCCAGGTGAAGATTCTAAACACTTCCACTACTCCAGCTAATTGCAGGAAACTAAAAGCAAAGGGATTCTATCTGGTGAGACAGCCCACCTACCTTGTTGCCATGAT
Organism: Psophia crepitans; assembly: GCA_013399095.1. Classification (NCBI taxonomy): domain Eukaryota; kingdom Metazoa; phylum Chordata; class Aves; order Gruiformes; family Psophiidae; genus Psophia; species Psophia crepitans. The sequence continues at coordinate 1,684,973 of VWZZ01005333.1, read as the reverse complement.
CACAACGTGCAGAATCTACCCTGAGTGTACCCATCCTGTACCAGCTACCCACACAATGGATCTGCTATATCCAGTCACTGAAAACACAGAATCACCAACTGGTTTGGGTTGGAAGGGACCTCAAAGCCCATCTAGTTCCAACCCCCTGCCATGGGCAGGGACACCCCCCACCAGCCCAGGGTGCCCAAAGCCCCATCCAGCCTGGCCTTGGGCACTGCCAGGGATCCAGGGGCAGCCACAGCTTCTCGGGGCACCCTGTGCCAGGCCCTCAGCACCCTCCCAGGGAAGGACTGCTGCCTCCCAGCTCAGCTCCAGCTCCCCTCCTGCAGCTTCAGGCCCTTCCCCTTGGCCTGGCCCTCCCTGCCCTGCAACCAGCCCCTCTCCAGCTTTCCCGGAGCCCCTGCAGGGACTGCAAGGAGCTCGAAGGTCTCCCCACAGCCTTCTCTTCTCCAGCCCAACTCCCTCAGCCTGTCTCCAGAGCAGAGGGGCTCCAGCACTCGGATCACCTTTGTGGCCTCCTCTGAACTTGCTCCAGCAGCTCCATGTTCTTCTTGTCCTGGGGACCTCTGAGCTGGACGCAGCACTGCAGGGGCATCTCATGAGAGCAGAGCAGAATCCTCTCCCTCACCCTGCTGGGGATGCAGCCCAGGACACGGGTGGCTTTCTGGGCTGCCAGCGCACACTGCTGGCTCATGGTGAGCTTCTTGTTGCTCAAGACCCCCAAGCCCTTCTCCTTGGGGCTGCTCTCCATCCATTCTCCACCCAGCCTGGAGCTGTGCTTGGGCTTGCCCCAACACATGTGCAGAACCTTGCTCTTGGCCTTGTTGAACTTCATGAGGTTCGCACAGGCCCACCTCTCAAGCCTAAGGTCCCTCTGGACATCATCCCTTCCCTCCGGCATGTTGACCCACCACACAGCTCGGTGTCATCGACAACCTCGCAGAGGGTGCCCTCAATCCCACTGTTCATGTCACCGACAAAGGTGTTAAACAGCGCCGGTTCCAGTGCTGACCCCTGAGGAACACCACTCGTCACTATTCCTCACATGACCAACAGATTTACTATGAATAATTAAAGTTATTTTCTTGCAAATTTACATATTACATTCAATTACAACCATCGTTACTTAAAACCCACCGCTGGTATTGAAAGACAGGCATAACTGCACTGCGATTAAATGAAGCCGTAACAGAACACGACACAAGAGAGATATGCTATTTTATTTAAAATCAGACCACAGTAGATTACAGAAAAACTTATTATGCAAACAAATCCACTGTACGTTTCACAACTTGCTAGGCATATAAAATTGCCCCTTTATGAGACTGTCCAGGACCACACAGAGGAACTGTTCAGGTGCAGGACAACTCTTAACCTCCTCTGAACTCAGTGTTTGCCGAGTAGCTCTATTTTCAGGCTAAAGGAATTGTCGATTTGAGCTCTGTATCTAAGTCACTATTCCAGTTTGAGAAGGCAGAGAAGTCCCAGAAGAGGTCGAGACTGAGGTTGTGGAAGTTGGGGTACAAAACGTAACGGTTACCCATGACCGCACCGTGCCCAGGGCTCTGCCTCCTGGCATCACACCAAAGCTTATTTTCTGTGTAGCCCCTCCAGGGTCACCTCTACAAAGGTGACCCGTGTGGATCAGCTGTGCTCAAACAACTGACTCCGCTTCCTCTAGGAGACAGCACTGAAGTCCAGTGAAACTCATCCTTGAGTTAGAACTACTCAATGCTGATCAAACCTCCTAACCACACACAATTGGATCAGTCAAAACTCACAAACCTGCATACAAAAGACTGGCAGAAGTAACGCCATCCAAAGCGAGCGTTTGCGACACTACCAACACTCTAAAGCCGTGTTACACATCGTATTTAAAAGATTTTTTTTCTCCACTCCAATTGCTTCGGGGACGTATATGCTATTTGCAGCAGACATTAAAAATCCTCAAGACAACATAATAATATATATATTTTGGCAAGCATACTGAGCCACCCCCCCTCGAGTCTCAGCTTGCCTATGGCATTTTAATCTCACTATCTTATAAACAGTGCAAATTAGTATGATTCTAAACATCCTACCCATAGCAGAAATTACTTATTAGCTGTAACAGAACAGGAGAAGCCTTCGAAGGGCAACAGGTCAAAAGCACCGACACATCTCTTGCCCAACTCATCCAGGTTAGTGTTTTGTAACGGTTGTTTCAGAAAGGACGTCAACAGCTTTCCACAGTCATCCTTCTCCTTTACCCTTAAACATTACCAGCAGTCAAGTATATATTTACAGTTTGTGCGCACACACACACACAATTAATGGCAAAACTTTTTCCATGAGCAGCTGGATCTCAGTTATGGGATTGCTATAACTGAAAAATCACATTAGTTACATTATCTCTGTTCAAACTTACCCATCAGTGTGAAGGCAACTAGAAGCTTACAAATAGCAGATACAGCCTTTCTTTTTTCCGACGTATGAGGGTGTGTTTTTAGTAGAAGAAAAGTGCTCTTGAAGAGCCCTTAAATTAGAGTTAAGCAATGGCCATTCAAATGATAAAAATGCTAATATCCTAGTATTACAATCACAAGTAGTGATCCTAAGGCACATCAGCCACATGCATATGCAATAATGCATTGTTTTGCTTTCAGACAGAAAAATTGCATTAGCTTTGTCTGTATTTAGTTTGCACAAGAGTTTGTTTCTAGATAAAAGTATCCCTGAAAGGTCATGTTATCACAAAAGTTACCAAAAGACAGAAAATCTAACAAGTAGTAAAAATAGTTTTGGACTACTAATACCAATAAAGTTAAGATACATAAAATGCAGTGCAAATTCACAATACACTTATCTATCACCTCCATCACTTCTGAGGATTTTCAACCCTCGGAAAAAAAGTTGGCACTTGATAAGTGTAAAATATACCTGGTTGTTTTTATTCAACGTTAGCAAAACTAATTTGAGTGTTTTAGAGTTTTTGTGTAGCAGGCTCACAGTACGAATTTCTGTACTCAGTCACCACCCTGGTAGCCCCCACCCACTTTAATTCTTTCGAGGACACAAATCGTTTCTACAGCAGACTTATGTTTAGCATTCAGATACAAGTTGCCATCCAAATACCAGCACTAATAGCACAGCAAAATTACTCTGAAAGAAGTCATAATTAACCATGCTTATACGAAGCTTCAGTGAGAAAATAATACCACGAAAAGATATTACACTATTTAAAAAAACCAAAGCAACACACACACATCCTGTACCATCACTAGATTACAGAAAAAACACACTTTGCAAACAAATCCAATGCACATTGCTTCACAAAATCCCCCATCTATAGAAACTTACCGGACTTACACTGGGGAATCGCTTCAGATGCCAATAACACTGACCAACGTTCTGCCCTTTGTCTTCAGAAGGCAAAACAAGCCAAATAATCATATTTTCAGATTAGAGAGCTTCCTGTTATGAGCTTAATTTCAGATTAGTATTTGCTAGCAACCACCACACTCCAGAGGAAACGATTAAGGGACAGTCAAGGGCCTTACGTAAAGAAAAAAAAATAGATATTCTATTGTGACTGATGCTGTTTGTAGTACAGGCTTCCAAACAATGTAGTGCACTCCAGGGCAGTGACGTGAAAACATTCTGAAATAATGCAGGGGCTATGACAGATTCTGGACTTTTGAGTTTCTTAAACTACCATGAATTAGTTGAAAGTTCTCTGTGGATGTGAGAAATTGATAATGAATTTATGGACGCGTTCTGTGCAAGCAACAAGCGTTAAGGTTTGCCTCCCCCAATGCTAGATTAAAATACCAGCATGTGTCTGCACCTGAGGCTTCATGAGGAACACCGAGAATGAAATCTGAGCTCCCCTAAACAGCGGCCTAAGAAGTCAAGAACGGGTTACGTAAGATGCAAACAGCCACCACGCAGTTCAGGAAGCTTTTCTGTTTGGCCTGCTTGCAGAGAAATGTTACCTGCAAGTTCCAGATAGATGTGCATGCTAAAAGCTGCAAAACGAAAGGAAATGGGCAAGTTAAAAATAGTTCTGTCAAGCGAGAGACTGAGTTTGAGGGATAAAATGAAATTGTGGAGCTTCAACTGGGCAACTGCATGATGTGAAAACCCAGTATTTGATTAAGAAAATACCCTGCCTCGATTCCTGGAATCATGTGATATCAAAAGCTAAGCACCTGTGTAAAAAAAAATAATTAAAAAATCACTTCTGTATTCAAGGTGTGGGCAAGAAAAAATTACACCAAACGTAAGAAAGTCTTCACAGGCAAGGAAATAAAAACGCCTGGTAAAGTTTCTATAAAACTCTAAACTGACTCTACAAACAGTTCAGTTTAATTTCAAGAGACCAGGACTTTCAGGATACCAAGTTATTTAGGAGTGGGAGGAGTGCGTACTTTATTAAGAGAAGTCTAAGGTAACAACTGAAATGTAAAAATGAAACTCTTGTAACTTTTACTGTCTAAAAGCCACAGAATGTTTTCTGACAAGAGTTTCAGCTCAGCAAGCTCCGAAAACGTTGTGCACCTGCCCACTAACACCGCTGTCTGGGCACACCGCAAAGGATGCTGGCGTGGTCCGTTGCAACTCCTTGCCCAGCATTCAGACATGGTTGCTACTATCCAAACACTGGCACCGACAGAGAATTCTTTAGAGGGGGCAAATAGCTCCCAGCTTGCCACGCATACATCCAGCTGCGATGGGAATACATCAGATCAGAAGAGGATGCTGATTTACCATCACTAAAGAATTCAGCGCGTGATTCGACCTGTAATGTCAGGAAATCCACTGTACATTGTTTTGCAATTTGATGGATTTACAAAATTTAGACCCTATCGCCTTCCTAGAAAAACCTTGTTGTCATTGATATTTGAAAACAAAAATAATCACATTTACCAAACGCAATTGCAAACCTCTGCGCCACAGATTTTGTACTCCATTGTGCAAAAAACCAGAGGCTTTCCATCGCCTACATTAAGTCTCTGATGGGGATAAAAAGGAAATATAAGCACCAATATATAAGTTAGGCGCACCAAAATATTCACTGGAGGATAAAGCCAGGGTGTGGTGGAAGGCGAGGTGGTCTTTGGGGAAGAGCTGGAGGATACTGTGGTACAAACTGAGACGGGTATCCTGGCTGTGGCATTTGACTTGCAGGCTGAACTCCTGGTCGAGGCGGGAGAGGAGGATACGGAGCACCTGGATAAGAAAGAGCTGGTCCTGAACTCATGGCTGCAGTAAATGGAGTAGGAAAACGTCCTGCTGGGACTGAAGAGGGTGGAGGGGGTGGTATTCGTCGGGGCACAACTGAAGGAGGAGTGTTTGCATCTGAAGTAAAGGAATCTTGAGGTGCTGGCGTTGTCTCGGGCGCTCTCGGCTGAGCCTGCGGCTGAACCTGCGGAAGTCTCTGTCCCTTCAGCACCATTTCTTGGAGCTTCTCAATTTTTACACGTCGCAGGTGAGCCAGTTTACGCTTGCTCTGGTACTCGTCAATGAAGGAATCCAGTGGTATTTCACCATCAAGAAATTTTTCTGCCATGTTCTGTCAAATACGGAACAATCTCTCAGAAAACAGCATACTGCAAGAGAATCTAAATGGCTTATAGCCTAAAAATAGCATAATTCTGCCTGTGATTTTCCAGCTTGCACATGGAAGATGACTGGCATACTAAGAATTCTGAGCAGAATTTTGAATGAGTTATTACTCAGAAGCATTGGCAGTTAAATATAATTTTTGCTTAAATTTATACTGAAGCAACAGCAGCAAGAACAGCTGAAGCTAGCTCTGAACATTTCCCCGATCATCAGAGACAGGAACGACGCAAGTTCAACAGCTTTCCAGATTGCCAGCTAAGCTGAATTACAGCTCACTACTGCTTGCAATGCCAACAGGAACACCAAGAACTCCGCAAGCCTCAGTACAGAGAGGCAGATCATGGCTAAGCCAGGTTTAATAATCATGCTAAATTATTAAACATCATTTACCCAAAGCCACAAGTACAAGAGGTGACCATACACATAATCACAAAATTCAACATGTCCTGGGAATGTCTTGTTGTGATTAAGCTCAGGGCCAATAAGCAGATTTCTTCCCTGATGCTACCATGCTACGTCGGGATAGGGAACGTCCTACGGACAGCTCAGCAAACAAAACCAAACGCTTCCATTATTCTGAAAACAGACCACCCTTTAAACACCTGTATCGCAGCGAGTGGTGATCACTGGCACCTAGACAGATATGTTGAATGATAATGGAATTTTTCACCGGAAACTCTGGAGAAAAAACAGTCCAGGCACAGTATTTCATTAGATTACTAATTGTCATTTGTAATGGGTTAATACGTACACCAGGCAAACACCATTAAAAAAAAAAATTCCACATTTATACGCTATGAGTTTGAAGGCAATGCCAAGGAACTAAGAAGGTTTGGCTTTCTTTTCTGAAAAGAAGTGTTTTCTCTCTTAAACTTAAAAAATGTTAAAGAGTAAAAAATGACTCATAAAAAAATTCTCGCTGAAACCAGATGACTGTTCATTGAAGTTCAAAGCAGAGACCAGACCATATTCTTAAAAAAAAAAATCCCTTTAGTCCACTACATGTTCAACACGACACTGCAGTTATGTACACTGAAAGTCTTCGGTAATGGTGTAAGTGGCAGAACTGAAGTGTGCTGTCATTACCTCTGTGTCTTCCTCAATCTTAGCCCCCTCTGCCTGAAGCAGCGCTAGCAGTGTCTCCAGTGAGGCATTACTGGATTGTCTGTCTGTAACGGCACAAAAAGAACAGTAAATGGGAGCTGGCTCTAAGTGACTTCTAACCGCCTCAGCAAGCATAAACATTTCTAAGGCACGTATGTACAACTAGCATACCCCATTGTTCTAGAGTAAGAAAATATTTTAAGTAGTTTAGGAATATTGTCAGTGTGCTAAAAGCTGAAAATTAATTATGATGTTATATTTATAATATTGAAAGACAAAGCACTTCAAGTACAATACCAGATGTACAACACTTCATAATTCAGTACGAAACGAGAAAGTTAAATGCAATATTTCGTTTATGATCAATCACCGAAAACTCAAATTACATTTTGCTCTTTAGCAAGGTAAATGAATTTGGTCACTTAGAGAATGGTAGGTCAACAACAGGTAGGTAACCACACAGTAATAGCAAGAATCCACAGCATCTGTTACTCGGTGTAACAGATACTTCATAAATCATTAGAAGCATCATCTATTTCAGAACTACACAAGAGTGACATTTCATTTTGTACCCTAATTCACACAGCTAAAAATGAGACACCAAAACCCAAACAAAACCCGTGCATTTACATTCACTTAGAAAACAGCAAATCACGATTGTCAGCAGAAAATGTTACCTAGTTTTGTTTTCTTTATCTGGTACGCTTCAAAAAGAACTTGCAGCTCTCGATACTTTTCAGTCAAATTTGATTTCAGAGACTCCAACTTTGGCTGGTACAAAAGATTGCCTTCTGCCAGACTGCGGTTGCTGGCAAGAGTCATGTCCTTGCTGTGCTGAACATTTTGGGCCTGGGGAAAAAAAATTGTGTGAAAGGACAGTGAAAATATTAAGTAAGACTAACAGTTATTTTGGCAATATGAGAACTTCACAACTTCTAAATAAGCAACAAATTAAGCTCTGTAAAATCAGTACTATGGAATTGGGCCTGCAACTAGTAAGAATATTTTTGGACTTCTTATGAACAGTACAGTCCGCTTCAGCTATTGTGCTCTTTCCCCATGATCTCTTTTTTTCTGCTACACAAAATCTTTGCTCACAAACTGGATTTTTACTGCTCTACAAATACACTATTTTACTAGCGTATCAGCTACAAGGAATAAGAAGGTCTGTGCCGCAAACAGCATGTCGAAGTCATCTAAACCGACAACAGACTGTTGAAGTTTGTGGAGGAAAGACCTTCAGAGGAATTGCCCTGAGAATAAAGATCTCTTCTTTCAGCTATGAGCACCCATGAATGAATTTCATTTCGCTTTCTGAACAGGAACTAACAGTGACCTGAAGTCACTTTCCTGCACATTTTTTTCCACATGCCACAGAGAGCTCATTAAACAGTTTCATTTCTCCAAGCTGGAAATGATAATTACTCAAACAGTTTGTGTTGTGGGAAAGGATTCAAAGAACCCCTCTGCTCTGAGCGGGGGCAGAGGTGCCTGTGAACACTCCTGCAGGCTCAATGGCTTTTGCCTGCTCAGAACAGGAACCAGGTTCCTGCTGCACTCAACTGCCTGGAAGAGGCAGGTTTTGGTGGCACAGCAGAGGTTACTGTGTAGAAATCAGCCCTTGGGTGCTCACTTGAGCATTTCTGCTAAGTGGTAGAGGAGCACAGTTTATGTCACCCAAGTTTCTTCTAATTCTTGGCACAAATCTACCTGAGGTCTGACCTGTTGGCTGCCATGGCTTTGTGAGATCCGAGTTTTATATTCCTGCCCTGCTACTTTTACTCATTATTTAAGGTAGATGCTTCTTCCTCCCCACTCCCCCACACCACCCTTACCATTCCCCGTGATAAACATTATCACGTAAACCAACAGTTGCTCTTAAAAATAAATAAATCTTTGAATCCGAGTAGGAACATGCAACAAGACTGCAGAGGAATGTATCCTTTATCTTACTAAAACGCAAAAACCTAGGACTGCATCATTGCGGCGCCGTCTCCAGAATATTCTTCCCCAACTATGTCAAAGCAATCCTGGACTAACGCCAGCAGCCTGTTTTTCAGTTTAATCCTTCTATTTAACATATCCTAGCCCAAATACATTGTTCCTGAAGAACAAATGACTATTCTCCGAAACCCAAGATTCGATAAGATTCCGAGTTTGCTCATACACACACGATTTTATCAAGAGTGTCTTCGTGAGCTTTGGGAAAGCTGAGTGTCTGGAGAAGTCTTCCCTGCTTGTCACATTAAAATATTCAGACATCAAAAGGAAAAAAAACAAACCCAACCAAACCCCAACCACTCAAGCGATCTGATTTCAGATTTTCAATCTGAATCAACCAGTGGGCAGTCTTCCCACGGCACAACAGCCTGATTCTATTAGGCTGCCTTCAAAATCAACAAAATGTTCGGTAGGCTTTTTGTGACCTCCTACATCAATATGCCCCTTCTAGCCCACATCATCCCTGTTTAGCTATAACAAAACTTATGGACAGTTTCACTGAATAGAATGCTAACACGAACAGTACAGTGCTTTCTTCCTTTCACACTCATGGGTGGATATAGGAGAGCCACACCTCAGAAACAGGACAAGATGAAACCCAAACGCGCCATTTAAAAGCCCCAGAAAAGGGCAGGATCAAAATTCAGGTGTTCTTGGCAGTCTCAGCACACAACTGGGTATGTCAGGAAAAAAGTATTTTCCAAGTGTAGCAACTGTCTTTGCAAGCAATTACACCCTTTTGAAATATTTATATACTCTTTTAATCTGCTAAATTCAAAACTGGCTCAATGTTACTTAAACATATCTTTCTCCTCAGATATTGCTCTTCAAATACCAAAGTTTTACTCTTTTTCACACTGTTCTTGCTAAACCATTTAAAAAAAATCAAGTCAAGGATGATGCCAAGTCCTATATTCTACATCAATCAACATAAAACTCTATTCCAAACTGTGAAAACTGGAGAAACTGTACTTGTGATGCTGTTTTGTCTTCTCAAAATCCTCACATCAAGCCTAAACAAGCCTCCAGCCCTGTTTGTGTTCAACTTGAATCCCTTCCAGGAACCAAGAGAAAATCCTCTCTTCTCACTTCTGAATCCGATGCAAAATAATGTAAATTAAACTGGTTGCTTCAATTTTTTTCTTCTCATGTGACCTAATGCTGTTAAGACTGTTTCCTTCAGAAAGCCTAAGTCTCCCTGTTTTACATTTTTCCTCACAGTTATGAAGGGAACTAAAATACACATGATTTAACAGCTTAATTACCAGCATCCAGCTTCTTACCACATCACCTGCCATCACCACAAGTGGTGTTAACCGGCTGCCTTCTGAACTGCCAGCCAAAGAAGATTGCGTGCAAGAAAATTCATGGTTTCTGATGCCTCTCCTCTTTCACCCTTTTAACGAGCAAACTACTTCCTTCAAGTGACTTCAATCTGATCTGGTGATTGTATTTTCACTGCTTTTGTAAGGCCCATATTCTTGTTTCAAAGAGGCTGCGCAGTCAGTCTGGGAAGACCAGTTTTATGAGTGAACTTTGATCCTTCTTCAGGATGAACAAGATGTACATTTCCTCTAGAGAGAGAAAAGCCAGTGGACACAAACCTATAAGCCTTTCGAAACCAGAAATCGAAGGAAAAGGAACCTTTTACTGAAAAGGGGAGAATGAAGACCTCCAGGTAAACAGATTAATAGAAAAAGCTTAAGTCAGGTGAGGCTTCTGTGGTGTTTTTAAACACTACTTTCAAGTAACTCTCCTGCCTCGAGTATCATAACGTCTCTCAACAGGACGAGGGAGGGGAGTGAGGAGGCAAATGCCTAACTATCTACAGTGTTTTTCTGAGCAACTTTACACATTTGAAATGATTTAAAAGGAAAGACGAATAAATACCGGCATGACATGAGGTACCTGATTTGTAAAAAAAAGGAAAAAAATCAGTATTATGACCCACCTACATATAATGCAGAGCAACACCCTTTCCTGTCCTTGGCACCTGATACCTAGCAATTATGGGTTAGTCTAAACTGAAGCGAAAGTCTTAAAAATACTTGGTTTAAAACTGAAAAAAAGTTAAGGTACTCATAATCACACTAAGTTACAGTGCTTGAAATTACACAAGACACAATGACTCAACTTTTTCCGTATTATAGCACTTCTAAGAAGGGCACTTTTTTTTCTACATAGGTTGAACAAAAAACATGATTGACATTTAATGATCAAGTGCCACTCTTGAAGTCTTCACTTCCAGCATTAGTCTGTGTCAGATTTCTTTTAAAAATGGACAGTTGAAGACTGAAGAAACCCAAATTACTCAAAACCATGAGAAGAACCAGGTCCTCGAATGCAAGGTAAACTTAGGAAAGACATTTAATCAAACTTAAGGAGGAGTCGGTGAAGACCCATCCACCTGTTCAGGACATTTAAATGCTTCATGTCACAGAAAAATGCTTGAAGTCTGTGGAATGAGTAAATTCTATTTCACAACAAACAAAACAAACATAATCCCAAAACAATGCACCTTGAATACAGTCACAATTTTACAAACCAGAATAATCTCTGGCACTGATGTTCAGGTCTGCGTAATAAACTTTTCTGCAACTGTTCCACTGCATTTAGAAATTAATTCAAGGAATCAGAAAAGCAATCGCTGTGAAGTTAGCCTAAAAAGCCCTACAGAAAAACTTTCAAAAACCGTTGACTAATTTAAAACAAAAAAAAGCAGTTACAAAATCATCCAAGGGTCAAAGGTACAGTACAGCATGGCCAGTCTATTAAGATCATCAATGCAGCACAAAGCATGCTTTCAGCAGCCATTCACAGCTTTCCACAAGCCCAAGACAATAGCCAGGCAAGGAATAAATCCAACAGAAGTTGTCTTGTTGTCAGATGTGCTTTGTGGGATAAAAATGTGTATTAGCAGAGAACTTCTACCGCACCAGATGTTCACCTGCCTGCTGGAAGTGCAATGAAAAAAGTTATTAAGATAAATAAGCAAACAGCACGCAAGTCTCTAGCAGAATGGCTAACAAGACTATTGACATCATGAGTGCTTCAACAGGCAGGAAACATTAATCTGAAAACAGATGAGAAATACCAGTCAGAATCACGAGACATAATGAGACAGGACAATATTAAAAAAAAAAGCCTGTTTTCTTTAACTGCTAAGCTCTCACTATGAATTCTGAATGAGGCAAATGGGGCAACAACACTGAGCTGCTTATAAAAGGATTTTAATGGCAGAAGGATTGCTCACCACTGAGTAGACCACTCACACCAAACTGTGCACGCTGCAAGAAAATGAAGCCGTGGACACACAGAGGTTATTGAAGACAAAAAACATGGTTTGTGCAACACTTTAACGTTTAAAATGATTAAAAAGTGAGTTTCTTTAACAGAAATAATTTGAATAATTTTACTCAAGGACTTAAGCACTTCCAAGAACAGGCAGCAGCAACTGCTTTGGGAATTGAGATCCTACTGCTTTCATTAACTGCAGTTTCGTTTCATCCCTCTTTTAAAAAAGGAAGAAAAATGCTGCATAAAATTAAACCAGAAGCTAGCACTAGCTCAGAAACATTTTTACTGTTTATCATGTACTCCAAAGTAACGGTTTGCAGCGTTATTTGTGCAAAACGGCTGTGAGAAGCATCACTCCTGCTCATCCAAACGCACGTTCCCAGAACAACAATTCCAGACCAGATGCCTCCCGAGACGCAGCCTGAGCGGCTGAAATCCCAACTACCCACAAAGTCCATCAAGTGCTGCTATAATTATAAGCTTGCTTTGGCAAGCGCCACGGCGAGTAGTCTCTCAGTGCTTTCAAGAAAAAGTCTCTTAAGGAGCTATAAATAAAAGAGTTTTCTGTGGCACCATGTTAATTGCTTTACACATAGCATACATCCACGTTAGTTTTAAGTTTCTCTGGCCTTGCTCTAGCCTTTATCATTCCCACATTCTCTCTTTCACTTAGACATACTTGTAAATGAGGAACAAAATACCCAGTCACACTGCGGAAGTATAACGATGCACATTTGGAGTGTCAGATTAACCCCTGAAACAGGAGCTGACAGGTGCAGAGTAGGAGAATTGAGACTTCTTTTACAGAAGAAGATTTAAGAGTGCTTTCCATCAAGTACTGCTGAATGATAATGCACCCTCTAACAACATCTGTTCAGTAATAAATATTAATACATATTCCAAAGTAATTAGATTTGCTAAATTTAGGTCTTCTATCGCATAACTACTAGCTTTAAAAGGATAAAATAAAGGTGAAAAGGTAAGTTGCAATTCCTAAACATTTACTCCAGAGGAAACACGCACCCAGAGCTGCAACTTGTGCTCCTCAGACACAGGTAGGTTACGTATTTGATGCCTAGCAGGAAGGGACAAATCTATAATTGTCACCAAGTCTAATTCCTAACTTCGTAACTAAATTTCATGTTTGGCAAACAAGAACATAACCACTTGCACAATGTGGTTTAGGACAGGGGTGGGAATCCAAGAAGTCTGGGCACGCATTCACATAGTTTTAACTCGGACTTTCTGCACTGCCTGAGCTTTTCAATCGGCTTTTGAGAAACGGACGATGCTCAAAAACCCCTTCTGTGCTTGCCAGTGTACTCGGAAATCTGGGAATGAGGGGAAGGCAAGACATTTCTGACTTCTTGATTTCATATAATTAAGGTCTTGAAGAGCAAATAATTTTTGGCAGTAGAACCTCAGCGGTCAGTTGCACTTTTACCGAAGTGATGACCCAATAGATGAAAAGTCATTTTTGTAAATGTACTACAGAGATCAACCTCAAAGGATTATTAAAAAAAAAACAAAAAAAAAAAACAAAAAAAAACCAACAAAACACCTCCTCAATTTTAAAAGACTAGGAGTACTAGATAATTGGCTTCCTTCCTCAATCAGACAAGACGTTCGTTGTTCAAGCACTAAAAGCCCAGAGGCTTCAAAAGCAGCCTTACAGACAGAAAAAGCAGCAGCTTAGCTCTTCCATGCCACATTTTCACATACCTGGGGACACAGTGTGAAGGACACTGTATATGCACATTACCCCACTAAAACATGAATGTGTGCTTGAGCAAACACACACAAATATATATATATATATACACACACACACCCACCCCCACAATGACATCTACAAACCCTGCTCAAATGCTGCACAGGAATACACTCCCTTGAAGGCTGGAAGGTGCCTATTTTTAGCTATTAGCAAGAAATCCAAGTGGTTTTCCACATCCTCCTCTTTGTGAACAAAACATTTGGTTTTGAGCTGGGTTTCCCTTGCAACAAGGAGAACAAAGGTTTTCTCAGTTACGGAATAATCAGCTTTAGCCAACTGAAAATACAAATGACCTCAGAGAATTGACTCACGAATCATGATTTAATTGGCATGCCACAATGAAATTACTAATCTAAGGACTTTGGAATAACCCTACTACCTAGATACGTACGGCCTGACAACTGAATACCTATACCAGTTGCAGTGAAGTCATCGTGGTTGTTCCTTAACATTCAGGATTTCCCTCTCTCCCTCTTCCTGCCACATACTTGACAGTGAAAGATGAGGACCCAGCAGCACAAACTCAAGCAGTAAACAATTCAGTGGAGGCAAAACCAGAAAAAGGAAGAGGTATTCGAGCATGGCCAATTCCTTCCAAGGTGGGTAAATGCATTTCTAGTGGAACAGACTCTAATAAAGCCTCCACACACAATAAAAACGGATTATACCAGCCAGTAGTACAGCCCTATTTCCACACATCTCAAATAGCTTCAAACCTAGCCACACTTTCCAAACACCACAAAATATTCCCTCAGGCCCGGAGAACTTTACTCTACAATTTAAAAGCCTCCTGTTGCCAACGAGAGAGGAAAACCAGAGGGTCAAATTGAGAATATGGTCTAGTTCTGCAGTGAGAGAGGATCTTTTCTACTATGGTCATGAGGTTTTCAGTCACTTCTGACCTACAGTCTTCAGCACCTCTTGACAAATAAGTAATAAAAAAAGAGGCCACTGAGCCAGGACTTCACTCGATGTACCTTGTCAGAGCTCAAGCTGAAACCCGGAATACTGCACCCACGTAGATCTTTACCAAAGTTAAGCCAGTTATAACCCCTTGACTTTCCTTAAATATTTAGTTTTGATACAGAAGGGTACTTCTGCCCCACAGTAAACCACGGTGCCTCAAAGATCTCTGCATGTTTTACTTATTACAGCAATATCTGCTTCTTCTCAACATATAAGCTCATATGAAAAGCTACTGCCTGCCTCCCTCTCATAAATCTATTTACACAAAGTTCAAAATACAAATTGTTGCATAATGCAGCAAGTAAATTCCCTGGGACACCCTGTTATCTCGGCCTCAACCCCCAGCGGGCCTCTTCATCTGTAGTACTTTGACAATTTGGTTCGAGGTGATCCTGAACAATTTCCTGGGAAGTACCAAAGGGGCAGGAATTTCAGTTTGAGAGAAACTAATTATAATGGATTTCACTTTATAAACTGAGCTTCAAGAATATATTGCCCCTTTTTTTTTTCCCCTGGGCCTTTCATNTTTTTCCCTGGGCCTTTCACCCCCCAATAAAAAAAAAAAAAAAAAAAAAACAAAAACCAAGCAAAACCAATAAATACAAGACCCAGAGAAATACAGCACATTTCTTTCTTTTAAAATTTTCATGTAAATGGTTTCATTTTACTTGTTCTTAGCTGATTACGCACAGTTAGAGTCTTTTAGGAGCATGTGTGGTCAAGAGAACAGTCTGGTATCAGAACTGCCACACGCAGGGTCCACTGGCAGACAGAAAAAACAGTAAAAGCCAACCACAGCAGCAAAGAGAAAACAGGCTTCTACTTTGTTTTAATAACCCTATATCCAAAACCAGAGTCTGACAGAATCATAGCACGGTTTGGGTTCGAAGGGACCGTAACGATCACCCCGTTCCAACCCTGCCCAAGACCCCTCGAAGAGGCAGAACAAGCACCCGAACGGCTGACAGCCTCCGCTGCGCCCGGGCAGACAGAAATCCCTTTCATATTGCTCTGAATTAAAGTTACGCTGCGATCGAGGCCACAAATAGGACCGACTTCACCCTGACAAAATCCTTCATCACGGCCAAGGCACAAAACAAGGGCTGCATTAACGGAAAAACGGGTCCCACCTCCGGCCCGGCGGTGCCTCCCGATTCGGCACAAACTGAGCGTTCTCCGGAGCCCTCAGCCCCCTCCCCCGGCACC
>VWZZ01005333.1:1653117-1668457 GCA_013399095.1 Psophia crepitans | reverse complement strand
CGGATGGTACCAAAGGGGTTGGGGGGGGGGCGCTCGGGGCCTGAGGCCGGGACGAGTGCGCGGGAGGGCGGCGGGCGGCTGCCGGGGGACGAGGCCGGGGTGACATGGGGGGATCCGGGGGTGTGCACGGCCAGCGGGGCCCTGGGGAGAGGGGGAGGCTCTCGCAGGGCCCGTGTGAGGGTGTCTGTGTACGGCGAAGCCCACCGTAAGGTCGCGGCGCACCGGTTCTCCAGCCCCCGGGGCCTGGCTGGAGCAGGGGGCGGTGGAGGGTCCCGAGGTGGCGGGGCCTGGCCCGGGGAAGGCGGCCGGCTGAGACGGGCCGAGCGGTGGTTCCTGAAGGCCCCGGGCCTCCGCCTCGGCGCCCCTGACAGAGCGTGCTTTGTCTGCCTGGCTCATGTGATGCCGCCCGGTGCCCCGGCCCTCGTGCCGAGGGATGGCCGCGCTGGGATAGCGGCGGGGTCAGCCGCCTCGCTGGCACGGCCGGGGCTCTGCGGCTCCATGTTGTTACATTTGCTTGTACCGGGGCTGGGGTGGCCAGCNAGGGCAGACCTGGTCGCTCTCTGCAGCTCCCTGACAGGAGGGGAGGGCAGGGGGGGTTGGTCTCTGCTCCCCAGCAACAAGTGATGGGACAAGAGGGAACGGCCTCAAGTTGTGTCAGGGGAGGTTTAGGTCGGATATTTGGAAAAATTTCTTCACTGAAAGAGTGGTCAGGCCTTGGGACAGGCTGCCCAGGGAGATGGTGGAGTCACCGTCCCTGGAGGTATGTAAAGAACGTGTAGAGGTGGCACTTTT
Source organism: Psophia crepitans (assembly GCA_013399095.1). Taxonomy (NCBI): domain Eukaryota; kingdom Metazoa; phylum Chordata; class Aves; order Gruiformes; family Psophiidae; genus Psophia; species Psophia crepitans. The sequence goes on along the minus strand of VWZZ01005333.1, from coordinate 1,667,665 downwards.
GGGACATGGTTTAGTGGGCATGGTGGGGGTGGCTTGATGGTTGGAGTTGATGATCTCAGAGGTCTTTTCCAACCTTAATGATTCTGTGATTTCTCGGTTATGCTGCAGGCCTTGGACCATCACAGGGAGCAGACTCTGTCCTTGGCCCAGCAAGACGTGGAGAGCTGAGCTCAGAGACGTCCCATCAGCGCCAGACACAACCACTTACAGTGCTTCTGCCTGGAAGTATTGGAGGCACTGTTGTTCTCCTTTTGTTTGTAACTGCACAGCTGTAAATTAGGAAGGAAAATCAGTAGAATTATTCAACTCACACTTCCTTACCAGGTTGGGACTTGGCTACAATAAATCTCAAAAGAGTGACTGCATTATTGTTCTCAAGCCTAGGCTGAATACCTATTTAGGTTAAAAATAGCTAAAAGTCATACCTTGCCAAGCTTTGGTGGAAGGTCTTTTTGTCCAGCTTAAGCACTTTCTTCGTCAAGAGTGAAGGTCAAGAACTGATCTATCAAGGATGTATTTTATGGAGAATTTAAATACTTTTGAAATGTAATGTAGCAAAAGCTCTGCATCAATTAAACCATCATAGCTACATTGTGTTCTTCTGATTTATTTTTATTAAGTCACTTGACACTTTACTAGGCACTCTGTGGTAACGCTTTGGAGCTCCCCAATTACTACTAATGTTAGCATAACTGATAAAAGATAATTATGCCTGGAAATAATTAATTGTGTTAAATAGCCTAAGTTGTGTGCCTCTCTAGGCGTGCACCACCTTCCTGGCCTGCTTTTGTACCTAAGGGATCGTGGGTGTGGGTGTGCTTGTTTCCGTGTGTGTAACACCAGATCCAGAGGGAGCACACGAGCTGAAGGAATGTGATAGGGAATGGCCACATGGTCACTGTCCTCTGTATTTGATGGTTTTGGTCTAACTGGGGAAAAAAAATAATATAGCAAACTGAATCTCTGATGTAATGCCATGAAAATGTAATGATGTTACATGCAGGATGTGACCCGGTACTTCCTGGCAGAACTGAGTGACGAGATGACAGCTACATGTCTGTTCTTTTGTCCTATAACCACGCTCAGCTCTCCATGCCTCTCACCCCTCCAGAAGTCCCCTGCGTCATTATTATCCGCAGGTAATAAAGACCACCGACGTGACTGCTAGAAGAAGGCGTCCTGGCTTTCTGGCTGCTTAGTGCAAAGCCTCTGTACATCCATGGTGCAAACCGAGTGCAGTCAGAGGCAGGTAGGAGCAAGATGTTTCTTCAGCAGGAAGCTGAGCAGAACTTGCTTAGGGTGGGGAGAAGGTGATTACCGATACGGGCATGCGTCCACTCATCCACGGCGACACACCTGCCTGTTGCGGTATGTGCCGAACTCCTCCTTGTGTGGGGTGCTCGGCTCGGAGCACACAGGAGTAAGTAGCTGTCCCCCTTGCCAGTGACATGGGTTTGCACAGCCGCTGCAGCCTGACCTCGTTATTTAAAACCAGCAGATAGTTGCCATGCCAACACGATATCGTATACTGTATTTGCACATGCCCACCAATAAAGACAGTTACACCCTTGCGTTAAATCAGATTGTAAATGTGCACATGCAAACACACACACAAATATATACACGCACAAATAGAGGAATTAGTTGAGGGATTAAAAGAAGCCCTTTCTTCCCAAGAATGTTAGTGATTTTAGCTTCATAGCATAGCTAAATAATTGATAGGGGGGGAGTGTGATTTAGAAGAGTCTGACTCAGCTGCATGTTGTAAATCTAGTTTTACCACTGCCTTTCTATGTGACCCTGAGTGGAGTTAACTTCCCTCAACTGTAGTGCCTTTTTGCTTAAAAAGAGGAACAGTACTAACTGCTCAGTCCCAGGCAAGGGTGGAGAGGAAAAGTTCACGCTGAGGAATGCTTGTAGAGGTGCTCTGGGTGAGTACCTCTGGTGAAGGATGCTGCAGAACGATAATAATTGTATTGTCAATATGCTGTCGGCAGAGATGGTTTACAGTGACCTTCTCAGAACAGCTCGTTCTGTAACAATCTAATTTTTGTTCGTGTCACGGGGCTGATGGAAGTTCATTGCTCTAGATATCAAGGAATGGATTATTTGAATTAGTCGATGGTAATCTGTATTATTAGAAGCCGCACAATGCAGAACAATGAAGCCCTCACAAAATGCACAGGGAGAACATAACTCATTTGTGCTCAAGTACAACATGTATTGAAAATACGACTTCTCCCTGCGTAGATATGTTTGGGTTCCCGGGATGTTGGAGAGGAGCGCCTATGTGAAACATCTGCTCTGCGCCTGAGTACTTTGATCAGCATCTGCGTGTGCCTGAGTTCTCAAGTTTGGCCAGGAAAGCAGCTGGGGTTGAGAGGCAAGATAGGGGTCAGCTGCTTTTGTACAATGATATATTCTACTCGGGCAGGTAGGAAGGTGCCTTTCCATTCAGCAATTTTCATGAAAGATAAAGGTTTTGTGACACCACATCACTTGGACAGCGCGTGAGGGACTGCAGATAAACTAAGGGTTTAGGCCGCAGGGATTAGCAAATATTGCGATGCTGCAGGCTGAGATTTATCAGCTACCGAGCCCTGGTTCCCATTTGCCTTTGCTAAAATCCTTTTGAAGGGTGACAGTATTCCTGAACATTAAAACTGTAAGCAGGCAAAGTACAGGAGTCAGGATTTCTTTTCACAGGAGAAATGGAACAAAAAAATTGGGAAGATCACAGTGGAAACCCTGTCATGGGGAATAAGGAGTCAGGCTTCAGTCTTGGGGAGAACTGGCATCCAGTTTAAATTAGATGTTGGATTTTTTTTCTTTTTAAACTTGATTCTGGATTTCCTTCTGTCACATCCTATCCTTTTACGGTCAGTAGTGCTGTAGTCATGCACATTTATTAGATTTAGACATATTTCGCAAGTCACCTTCACAACAACTTCTTTTCTTTTCCTGGAAAAACTGGTTGGTTATGTAGAGACCGAATTTGCAAGTCTAATCTTTGGCGTTTATTAACCCTTATTAATCTCGTTGCTCAATGGACAGATAAGTTTTCAGGCTTATTTGCAATTTAATTTCCTTCTACACATTAATCACAGTCCATGCTTCTGTTTAGATTTCATAATCCAGATTCCTTCACACATGCAAATGACCTGCACATTCAGAATCCTGGGAGAGAAACAGTGGTCCTGTTGGAGAGAGCAAGAATTAATTGTTACTGCTTCTCTCCTGCCTTTCAGGGAGCCACAGGCATGAGAAGAGGAGCAGGTTTATAAACCCGCAAATACTTGCTTTGCCGTAAGCTCACGGTGTGAAGCTACAGGAGAAGAGGCAGATACTCGTTTTCCTCCCCAGACTAAGACACGTCTCTGAACCTGAGCTGGAAGCACTCTCTTTATTTGCTTGTGGTATTTCCAGACCTGCTGAAGGCCTAGAAAGCGCAACCACCGAACCACACAGAGTTGCTTGTTGAGGCAGAGGTTGGTGCACCAGGAGACAAGTTGTTGGAATAAACACAGCTGTGTTTTGTCCATTCCTCCGTGTTCTCATTTCCTGGGTCAGCCAGCCGCATACCTTGTCTGCGCAGAGGTACGGGGTAAAGACGTGTCCTTGGGGAATCGCTCGGACTACAGGATCTGCTCTTCAACCTCACCTCGGATAGGATTCTCCAATGTTTAAATCCAATAAAGCTGTGGTTATACCTACTGCAGGGAACGGTTAGAGCTTGTTAATAGCGAGGAAAACAACTTGCTATAGAATATAGAGTCAACCTTTGTAATCAGTTCTGCTTTCAGATGCCTAACTGCTCCCAACCCTGCCGTGACAGTCTTCAAGCCGTGCTCCCTGAGTTAAGGTCTCAGATAAACCCCTCCGAGTTCCCTGCGGAGAAGCCTCTTCCTTTTGAGGAGAAGAAACTTTTCATCTGCGTGGCTGTAATTGAGAAGCTCCCGAACAGATCTTGTTCACATTCCCATGTAAATGTCAACTCTGGGCAAACCCACAGTCACAAAATACTACGGTCCAGGGTTTCAGAGGGAGCAGTGGCTTTGTTTCCAGGAGAATAGCCTGAAAAGCAGAGGCTGCCCACAGGACGAGGCAGCTCCAGGAGTCGGCTCCGATTCCGGCGCTGGAGCAATTCTCCCTGCTGCACTGGGTTGAGCTCATCTTCACTGCCGGGCTTAGGGTGGCTAACGGGCATCTCCGTGCCTGGCTTTCACTTCAAAAGGAGGTCATAGTTGGAATGATTTGGAAAAGCAGGATTTTCTGGTCAGTCACAGGGTTTGCACTGGGCCAGCAGAAATGTCTGCATTAGATGAACCTGCTGGATCCCTGGAGGTGTGTGGAGCTCCCAGCCAGGCCAGTAGAAACCCCTCCTGGCTTTAGCATACTGGCAGATCCACTTGTCAGACACCAACAGCACAATGAAAGGACTGGTTCAAGCCAGAGATGTAAGGCTCCGTGAAAAGTAGCCTTGAGTTATCCGGATGCAAAAGAGAGAATTCAGCACCTGTGGCAATGAACAGTCGGGCCCTGTTATCAGCTTGGACGGCTGCCACCAGCAGAGACAATCTGCCCTTTCCAATGTGCTGTTTCAGTTGAAGCTGTTTGGACCTGACCTGGGAGTACAATGCTGGGATTATCATCACAACAGGCTTGGGAAGCCGGGCTCCCTTCCTGAAATTCACTGTAGTCTTTGCAATAAAACTAATCCCATTGTATCTTCCGATTCCCCTTTTTTTTCAGCGCTGCCTGGGAGGGACACAGGCGGTACGATCAAATTCTCTTTTCTGGCATCTCTTGTACTAACGAGCATTGTCCTGCCAGCACTTCCCAGGGTGAGTTGGCTTCCCTAGTTCCCAGCTAACCCAATTTTTTTTTTTCCCCAGTTCTTCAATTAAGCAGAAATTAATTCCACTTCTATGAACCGCTGGCCACATTCTGCTCACAGGTACTGATAAAAATGCAGAATTAATCACCTGCCCTCCGGCGCTGGGTGGGACCCCCAACCCCTTCATACCCACAGCGTACACTTTCATCAAACAGGAATGTGCTGGCCATTACTGAACTGATGAATTGAGGAGCTCAGAGCTCGGCAGAGGTTTCCTAAGTGGAGGGAGATAAGGCAAAGACAGCTCTCCGTTCTTCCGAGGCACCGATTTTTATCATATCACAAAAGCAAGCAGCTGAAAAGATTCCAGTCACGAAGCGCTGTGCTTTGAGAACGGGTTAGACTGCCTGTCCTTTCGTGCAAGACCGACTACCGGATGGGATCTGGGATGAAAACAAGTTCTTAAACAGGTTATACCTACTGCCGTGGCTCACAGCATTGTTAGACGCCAAAGTCTTTTACATACCTAATTCTCCGTAGGTTCTTCTCCTCATTCCCCGCAAGGGAGCCAGGACATGTGCGCTGTGCAGCTGTATTCAGCCACCATCTCAGGTGAACGTTGCCTTGAAAACCACGAATGCAAAAAACGCCCCCACTAGATCGGCTCGATGTCGAGTGGCAGAGGTAGTATTTTATTTTTTGAGCATCCCTCCTCAAGGACACTAAAGAGTTTGTAAAACATCACTAAATGAAAACAAAACATCGCCAACAACGAAAATGCAAAACTGCCAAAAAGTAAAACACAGCAGCATTTAAATATCGGAAAACATGAGAGCTAAAGTGCTTGAGATGATTTCTTAACTATGCACAGTCTGAAGTCAGTTTTCCCCGTATAAATGCTATTTTTTAATAGCACCTGCCTGGCTGCATAGGTTTCTTCACCAATCTATGGCAGGATAACACTACTAAGCCAGAGCCATTACCCAAAAGGGCTAGGAGCAACGTATTTCTTTCTATCCCTCATCCTAAAAGTGAGTTAATAAATAATATTCAAAGAAACACATTTTAATGTTCAGGCAGCTGAAGTCGGACTTCGAGGGAAGTGAGGGTATGAGTTTCCCATGCAGTGAAGTCGCTAGCGTGGCCTGAAGCTGAACAAAGCTTTGGTGGGATTCATAAAGTGCTATTTTTTAGTATTTTATGCCTGTCTTCAGTCTTGTGTTTTGTTTGTTTGTTTGTTTGTTTTTTTCCAAACCAGCACCGGGGTTGTGAGTTAAAAAAATTCTGAAATAACAGACGAATTTCCAGTGGATGCTGGAGCCAGACAGACATTGCACAGTGCACAGAGATACATTAAAAAAAAAAAACAAACCCCAAAAAACCACCAAACCAAAACACCCCAAAACCCAAAACCTAACCCAATTATGGTAAAACTTTTTCATCCTTATAAGCAATCACCCACCAAGCACCAAGAGCAAATCGAAAGCAACATCTGCCTCCCAGTCCCCTGGCTCGTCCCAGCAAGGGTGGATACTACACGATACGAGCTGAGCAGCAATGGTTGTGAGCCTGAGCCTGCAGGCTCAGCGCAGAACCCTCCCAGCACTCAGCCCCGTGGGAGCGATCCAGTTTTCACCGAAGCCCGAGGGAGCTCCCTCCAGACTTGAGCAGCCTTTGGATGGGCCCCACAGACTGACAGCGGGAGCAGGACCTTGTTTTACAGTCACTGCTTTTCTATCCAGCCACAAAAGCCACCCCCTGAAATTCCTGAAGGGAATTTCCGTCTTCCCCTCCACGCATGCATTTAACATCCATTACAGTTAGTAGCATTTACACATGCAGATCAGTGGGAGAAAAGTCCCAGTCGAGAGGAATTACTGGTAGTAAGAAAAGAAACCCAGCAGAAATGCTGGGAACTGCTAAAGACCCAGCTCCCTCGAATTAATCCGTTTCCCTGTTTAACCTGCCGGCACCTGCCCGCCCGACGGTAATGCAGGAAGCTCTATAGTGTGTGTTTGTGTGTGCACGGGTGCGTGACGCGCGCGGGGTGAGCAAACGGGCGTCGTTCTGCGGCGCGCGAGCCTGTCGGCAAGCCGCCTCCCGTCTCGGCGTCCCAGCAAGCGTCTCGAGCGCCGGCCCTTGCCGCTCTCACTTGTGAGCCGTGGTGTTGTAATCGTCCTGTGCCACGGCCGGCAGGGAATGGTCTATCCTGAACTCTTCCTCCAGCCCGCTGGGCGCCTTCGCCGAATCCCCCCGGGCTGCGGGTTGGCGACTGTCCGCGCCGGCCCCCTCCAGCCCCAGGATCTGTCTCTGCACCAGCTTGGAATAAAGGCCTCCTTCTTCCATCAGCTCCTTGTGCGAGCCCTGCTGCACCACGCGGCCCTTGTCCAGCACAATGATGTTGTGTGCCTTCTCCACAGTGCTCAGCCTGTGAGCTATGACAAGCACCGTGTGGTTCTGCAAGTCACCGTAAATCGCCTGCTGAATCTGCGCAGAAGGAAAACGCGTTAGTGTCCGAGCGTCACCGGCTCCGCTTTGGAAGGAACAGCAGCAGCTTTGCGGTCTCTGTTAAGAAACCTCTGGGTGGGAGGTTTGCTGTCCTCTGCAAGGACACAAGACTCCCTGCAGCACTACCAGCACCAGCACGTCCAGCCCGGGTCTGGCTGTGCAGCCCAAAGGACCGCCTCGGTGCAGGCAGCCCGCCGGTGAGGTACGCAGACACGCACTGCCAGGTCTGATCCTGTAAGCTGGGTTCTTGTTAGAGCTGGGCTCCAAGTCTGGAGGCTACGTGGTGTTGGCATGGACTGCTGGAAACCAATACCTGGTAAATGCAGCTGCTCAGAAAAGTGGGGCTACGTCCTGTGTGTATCCAGGCAAAGCAAGGGAGAGTTGTTTTCCAGCCAACAGCACTAAAGTCTAAAGGCAGGCAGATGGCCACCAGGCCACATGTCACGTTGACACCCCTGGTTAGCCAAAACCAACCCCTGGCTGGCATCAGGTACCACACACGTGGCTGAGGACCTGCACAAGCAGCTCTGAGGTCAGATGCTGACACTGCTCCACACCGTGGGCCAGCAGCGCTCATCCTCCGGGGCCGGGAGACATGTTCTTACACCTCAACTTTGAACTAGCTTTCCCTCATGTCAATAAACCAGCAAGGCCAAAGTGCTACCGGTAAAACTGTTTGTTCATCACGTCCCAGCCAGATAAACCCAGCCCAATTCACAGAAAGCTCAGGGCCTTTCCTGCCAGCGTGATTTCTCCGGTGCCTCAGCTGGGATTTTAGCTCGGACAGTCCTACTCTGCCTGCTGCAGTACTATTTTGTAGAGTCTTCCTCCACATCCTGTCCTAAAAGGCTGCGCAGTGCTGCTGCATACCAATTAACACTTTTCACATTTCAAAAACTGGCAGAGATCCCCATCTCATCAGGCTCGTCAGGCGTTGGCTGCTGTGGATTAGTCCCTTCTTGGTGGCTACAGCAGTGTTGGGAGCAAATTCCTGCTTCCGAATTAGCACCTTACCCAAACCTCGCATTGCACCGTGTCAAGGCTAAGCTTGTCCACGGGCTGGAAATCAGACCTGCAGCCTTTCCTCCAAGCCCAGATTGCCCCTTTGGCCCAAACACCCGAGTCACCTACTCACCGCATGTTCACTCTCTGCATCCAGCGCGCTCGTGGCTTCGTCCAGGATGAGGATGGGGGGGGTTCGGATCAAGGCCCTGGCAATTGCCACTCTCTGCTTCTGGCCACCTGACAGTTGGGCTCCTTTTTCACCTGCCTCTGTTTGGGTCAAGGGAGAGAGGAAAGGGTCAAAATAAAAACCAAGAGCTGCCATCAAGTTCAGTTCCCAGCCAGCAGCGTCACACTTAGAAGCAAAGACCAGATGAACGCTTCCACTCACTTGGGAGAGCAGTTTAAATAAGTTAAACACCCTCGAGGCTGCAGTCCTTCCCTCCAACAGCAAGTTCTCCGCTGTTGTCCCAGGGTTTGAGGGACTGATGCTCATGGAAACAACAAACCCCGAGCTCCCCTCCTGCCCTGGCCCACGCAGCTGCGTCGCTGACATCTCTCCCTTAAGTTGGGCCCTGGAGGGTGTGCACCGAGGCAGGGAAAACCAGGACCTCTCTGCTGGCTCCCCTAAACACCAGCCATCATCAGTCTGACCGGCCTCCTCACAGAGTCCCGCTGCCACAAACACATCAGCTTTTATTGCTACGGATTTATTGCAGGTTTATTTTCTTCCTGTGCAGGTGGGGTGGTACAGGGCTCACCGCCTGTGTTCTGGGCTTTTCTCCTCATCACTGCACTGAAAGACGGTGCGACTGCCCGTGCCACGTCTCCGTAACGCTGCCAGGCACTGGGAGCCGGGCCAGCCTGGATGGGGTGGGGGATGCTCACCCCGCTGCCCCGGAGTGGTGGCATGGGCTCAGAATTCCTGTGACAGCTCAGTCACCCCAAAATGCAGCCAGGGTGCCGCACCTCCCCGTGTAACCACCTCTGCAGTGTCTCTGAGCTGCCACGGACTCGTGTCCATCACAACCTGCCTGACTTTCCACCCGAGGGGACGGGTTCTGCCTTCCCTAGGCACAAGACGCTTTCGAGCGCAAACGGAGAGATTTCGGTACCTGTGTGGTAGCCGTCTTGTAACTCCGTGATGAAGGCGTGCGCGTTGGCCTTCTGGGCAGCCTGAACGACTGACTCAAAGGAGGCTGAAGTTAAGCCATAAGAAATATTATCCGCAATAGAGCGGGCGAACAGCACCGGCTCTTGGCTCACCAGGGAGATCTGCAGAAAGGAAGGGAAGAGCGGGTGGTCGGGAGCAGAAGATGTGCCAGCCGGCATCCTGGGTCATCGATGTTTGCCCTGCTGGGTGAGGACTCGAGCGGGCAGAGCCCCACCGTTAAACCGAGACACAGAAGTGCCTCAGTGTGAGCTCCCAGCAAAGATGCTAATGACGGGGTGCCCTGCGGTAGCCCCAGCCCAATTTGTGTTGTCTGCTGGGAAGCCGCTTTGCAGGAGAGCAAGCCGATGCAAAGCTTGCAGGCTGGCATCTGGGACGGGCTTCCCCCTCCAAGACCCTGCGGTGGTTTTGCTCCAGACCTGTCCTTCCCATCACTGTTTCTTCTGCCCAGTATGGGAAACCAGTTGCTGGGACAAGGTAGGCTGGAGAGACGCTTTCCCAGGGGCTTGTTGGTTTTCCGTTCAAGGCCAGTAATCACGCCTGGGCCACGTGAATGATCCCTCCTGCATCTTTTAATCCAAAATTAGCAAGTTACGGACATAGCTGCTGCAATCCCTTAATTGCTTAGCAACAGCCTCCCTGTCCTACCTCACAGCCGTCGTTGCTCACTCTCGCGTTCCGCCTGCTTCGTCAAACACTCAATATTGAAATAAATTGAACCCTCCAAATTATTGCTCAGAACTGGGCATGAAGAGAGCCGGTGGGATATGGTCACATTTTAATTGACTTCTCCCCACGCTCCTAACGCCACGTCAGGCTTTGTAAACTGAAAGACCAGCTTGTCTTTTAATTTTTGCTCAGTACGGGCAGGGAATGTAAATTAGTCACACTGACTTTAGCTTTCCAGCCTGTCTCTGATCAATTGTTTTCAGGTTTTCCTGCTGACTGGTGAGGCCATTTGCTCTGGGGGCAAACAAAGGCGGCAGTTACTTGCAGAGGAGCTGAAGCTGTGCTGCCACACAGACCAGAGCCAAGGGGCCTCGACCCCTCTCCTGGGCAAACCACCCAGCCCCTCTGGTGCTCCAGCTGCTGCCAGGATCCTGTGAGGTTTCTCTCCCCATTAACTGAGAATTACTTTAAGATCTTAAGGTAGAAAGTGCTGGAGGAATGCAAAACGCTTTTTCCAAACCCAATTCAGATGATAATTAATCCAACAACCAAAAACATATTTCTACTACGCTGGCCAAAAAAACCAAACCAAAACAAAACAAAACATGTTTTTTGTTCTGTTTTTGGAAGGCTTCCCCCCCTCCCCACGAAACCACTCTCCATCCCTTTCCCTTCCGCCCCCACAAAGTATCTGAATTCATTTCCTGGACCACCTCCAGCCTCCAGTTTTCTGGATGTTTCAGAAGTTGGGAGATCAAAGCAACATGCAACTCTACCATCCATCCCCTCTGATCATGGCAGGCGATAGCTAGAATACACGTATCAGTCGCTCGTACCACTGAGTGCAGGTACTTGTGATCGTACATGTTAATGGGACGCCCGTCCAGCAGCACCTGCCCGTCTTGCAGAGGGTAGAAGTTCTCCAGGATGTTGACACAGGAGCTCTTCCCACTCCCCGAAGGACCCACCAGCGCCGTCACTCTGCCGGGGTGCAGGGTGAAGGACACATTCTGCAACACGGATGGGAGAGCATGCTCAGGTCCTGGCTTTTCCCAGGGTCCCGAGGCAGTAGCTCAACAAGAAAAGCAGCCAAAATCCAGCCACGGTGACCCTCCACCTTGGTGACATGCCACATCGGTCATCTCTCCTGGTTCTGAGGAAGCAAGAAGCCTCCAAAGTTGCTTCCAACTTGCCTGCTGATGTAGGAAGACCTCTAAAAACTGCAAAGCAAACTAACCTCTCTCCTGCCTCCCCTGGCCTCATGACCCCAGCCCCTCTCCCATGGAAACAGTCCGAAGCAGCTTGGCACAAAGCCCTGTACCACGCTGACGTGTTTAATGCCTTAGCGGGGAACAAGGGCTCTATTAATAAATCTCATTCCTTGCAAGAAAAGGCCGGCCCTAAACAACCACTGCTCCTAATCTGTTTTCCAGCCCGTCCTTACGCATCTCCGAAAGGGCAGCTGACATTTCCCGCGGGCAGGGGATCAGATGGAGAAGCAGCGCGTGATGCCTCGTGGCGGGGAGTCTGCGGCGCTCACCTGGAGGACCTGCGTTGCAGAGCGAGTGCGGTAGGAAAACGACACGTTTCTGAACTCCACCTTCCCATCCACGTGGTCTGGGGCCAGGGACCCGTCATTCACCATCGTTGGCTTGCGGTCGATGAACTCGAACACCTTCTCGGCAGCTCCCACTCCCTGCATCAGGCCGCTGTAGACGGAGCCAACGGACTGGAAGGCGAGAGGCAGTGGTGAGACCCTCCCATGCGATGGAAACGGCACTTGGTGCTACTCGTAAAGAGAACGGCTGAAGCATTCCCAAGTCTATCGTCATTAACTACAGTCATCAGACACAGGAAAAGGAAGCTCTTCTCCCTACGCAGGGTATGGACGGGATATACGGACATATCCAGGGAAAGGGCATCTAAAGGGGTTTGTGCACAGGTAGACCCAGAGGGGAAATAAAAAGGAAACAGGTGGATTGGGAAGAGAGGACGTGTGCCAGGAGATACATGACCCAAACTCCCACCAGAATCCACCCAACACTCTTTGCTCGAGACCAGCAGCTCCCCAACCCAGCGGCTGAACGGAGTGCACGTGCGGCAGCACATCGCACCAGCCCCCGCGGGCCGCTGGCTCATTCCCTAGCACACGTGTCTCAAATGCAGAGCAGCTCCAGGCTGGTCCTCTCCAGACAACCGTTTGGCAGCCGATACGGCTGTTCCCTGCCGAGAGGGTGGGTTTACCACCGCACTTTCCCAACTACAACTGCTGAACGCCGACACCGGCTTCCCTGGAACAGACCCCCATCATGTCGGCTCTTTCCAATATTAAACCCAGGGCTGCAGAACAGGTTGTAATGCAACTGCCCCTCTCATCAGGAGGGAAAAAAAAACAACTCAAACCAAACACACACCAAAACCACAGCCTGGAAACACCACCAGAGCCTGCAGTCATCCAAACAGATGGTGAGAGCTGGGTGAGCTGCCCCCAGCCCTGCTCTGCTGCTGCACGAAGGCTGAAATGCCGCTGAAGTGCTGAGAGGAAACCTCGACTTGATCATTTCTGCCTTGATCAGCCAAGCTTATGGCTTTGCAAGGAAAGGCAGCCCTGGGTGGGCTCTACCATCCCACCCACAATCCCATCTTGCTAACGCACTGCCAACGCAGCAGCTTGCAGCCTATTCCAGGAAAAGTTAAAAAAAAAAAAAAAGTAATTAAGTTTTTAACGAAGCCTGAAATTTAACGGCATCTTTGTAATCCCTGCATCCTTCATGCCAGGAAACGTGCTTGGGAGGCAGCCAGGACTCTGCCCTTCAGCGAGGCCAGCATGACCCCTTTGGTCCCGATTGCCTTTTTGGGGGATGACCCGCTTTGGGCGCGTTCAGGTTGCGAGGCCACGGCAGGAGAGGAGAGGGGAGCAGAGGGGAGAATCAGCCCACCGCTGGGCAAAGCCACAGCGCCAAGGAAACACATCGCAGGGAAGTCAACACAGGATTTAGCCCTGCGACTGCCCTGGGACGTTCCAGAAGACAAATATCATCTTGATACGGGATAGCCCAGAGGGATAAACCAGACTTACCTCCATGCAGTCTCCTAAAACGAACTCGTAAATGATGAAGGATATCAGGTTTCCGCTTGTCATTTGCCCCGAGATCACGAGGTGCCCACCGTAGTAAAGGATGCTGACCTGGACCACCAGGAGGGTCAGCTGAAAGCAAGAAAACACCCCAAAATCAGCAAGGACAACTGCATTTTGGTGCATCTGGAACTACTCACACAGCAGCCCAGAGACGTTTATTCTTTAAGTCCCGAACGGAGCAGCCCTCACAGCGCACAGCGACAGCCCTAGGAGCGAAAAACAGCTCAAGTAGATGGAGCTGGGCTGGCAGTTTTCAACAAAACAGAAGTCCAGAGGGGCAACAGCCAAGGAGGGAGAATTTACCTGAAATAATGGAACATCTCACGAACTTCTCTCTTGGACTAATGTCCTCAAGTGTAATAATCTACGCTCAAATTACCCGGTGCATGCAGTCACCTCACCACTAAAATAAACTCTGTTATAGGAGCGTGACACATTTTAATTTAGAGCACAAAAATCAAGCCAAGAGTTAATGCAAAAAATCCTCCTTGGATGTACAAGTCCCTGAAGCGTAACCTCAACCCTTGCCTGAAATCAGCGCAGGGGGTGGGGGCGGGCACCACCTACTCTAGACAGCAGACAGATCAGCTCTGATGTGACAAATACCAGCCTCTGCCTTTACGCCACCGATTTTGCTCCACGCTGCCTGGGTGCTCAGAAGAGCGGCGATGCCCTGGTGCCCTGTGTGACACCCACGGCACGGGCTGTAAATTCACACAGACAAAAATACTGGGGGGAAAAAAAAAAAAATCCTCCTCTATTGCTCTGCCATGATCTGACCTGAAGATCCTGCATTCCCTCAGAAAGACTCTGCCAGGGCTGTGCTAAATCCATCGGCTTCCTTCTACGTGAGCCCTGCAGGAGCAGTTTTTGAGGTTTTTTGCCTTCTTTGACTCAGTGGGACCTGTCTTGACCCAGCTCACACTCTGGCTCCACCTTGGAACCCAGAAACAACACTAAAACCGCTCCGATTTTGCTTCCAACCTTGGGAAGCCATAAAGCCTCCCAGGGCTGCATGAGGGCACCATAACTTGCAAACCTTTCACCAGAGGCCACCTAGATCCTTGAACGTGCAGAGACATGGGCAGCCTCACGTGAGGGTTTTACACAGCCTGAGTTACCAGCTGATGCAGAAGTCCCAAACCATCTGGTCTTAAATGATGAAAAAGCATTGTGGAGGGGAAAAAAAAAAAAAAAAGAAAATCCAACCAAAAAAACCCCA
>VWZZ01005333.1:1525472-1628198 GCA_013399095.1 Psophia crepitans | reverse complement strand
TGCCCGAGCAGGGGCACAACAGCAGGCCGTGGGGGGTGTGTGTCTGCGCCTTCTGCAGCTGGGAAACAGGGTGGCAGGCAAGAACTTGCCAGTAGCCCTCACGGTTCGTGGCCCTGTGCTTGTCTTCCAGGCTTATAAAGGGAGACGGAGAAGTACTGGAAGAGATCGTCAGCAAGGAGAGACACAAGGAGATTAACAAGGTAGTGGGGGCTTGCCAGCAGCCTGAGATGCTGGTGGGTGGGTGTAGCCAGGAGGCTGCTGCACCCAGAGGTGGTGTCTGGCCTCCCTGGGGACCTCACCGACTCTGCCAGGGCAAACCGAGCCCTGGCTGCTCCTTGAGGGGCCCCCGCGGGTGGGTGCTGGTGGCTCTCCATCCACCCGTGTCTCTCCCTTTGCAGCAAGCCACCCGAGGGGACGGGCTGGCCTTCCAGGCGAGGACGGGGCTGCTGCAGTGAGCGGGTGGGCGCCAGCGCTGCTGGGAGTCTGTCCTGCTGCCGGCGCCAGCCCAGCCATCATCCTCTGGACCATGCAGACAGCACCGCACCAGGATGCTTCCCCAGGGGCAGTTTCCAGCCACTCTGTAAGTTATTGACTGGGAAGGAGAGCGACTTTAATGGTTCATCTCCCAGTGAACAGCTTCTGCCCTCCCTCTCTGACTGGGACCAGCATGGCTGCTCGCCCTGATGCCCCTTCTGCGGCCAGAGTTGCTCAGCAGCACCCAGGGGCCAGGCTCACTGGCACTGAGCACCTAGAGGTGCTGCTGCCCCTCAGCGCCAGGCTTGGGTGGGCAGGAGCCAACACTGGGGCCAGGACGGGGTGCGTGCTGGGGCTGCCACATCCACAGCCGGCTGCTGCTGCTTCCCTTCAGGGGCCGCTCCCAGCCCCTTCCTTGCTGGAGCTGCCTGCCCCGGCTTACCTGGCGCTGCAGGCTCCTTCGCGCTCGCCCACCCCCGCGAGAGCGGAGCAGCTGTGCCGCTGTGTGGCTCCGCGCAGGCTGCGGCTCCTCCGCGCCATCCTCCCGCCCTCCGCCGCGCTCCAGGGGCTTTCCTCAGCCTTTCTGCAGCTGCGGCTCATCGGGTGGCGCAGGGGGAGCAGGGGCCCGGCCCACGGCCCCGGGGTGCGGGCAGGGGTGCTTTGCAGAGGGCTGGCTTGGCCTTTGTTCCTGCATGTGACTTGTGTCCCTTCCCCGCAGCGGCCCTGGGCAGCGTTAGGGCTCTGGGCTTCCCACGACCCTTGGCCACTGTGAAGCAAAGCGCAGGCCCCTTCCCCTGCTGCAAAGTCCATAAATCCACAAACTGTGAAAAAAACCCACAAACCCAAAAGGCGAATGGGTTAAAGGACAAACAGGTCCTGCAGGACCGATGTGCGCGAAGGGTTTCCACATTCTGTTCATCGCTGTAACCCCATTAAACTGCCGCCTGCGCACGTCTCGGGCTGTGTGACTCGTCTGTTCCTAGAGCCTCCCCAACAAAAAAGGCAGGCAGACAGAGAAGAGCCTTCCCGTTTCTTTAATCTGTGTAACTCACAATGATACTGCACACAAAGCACACCCAGGCGTTGGAACGATGCACTAACAGCAAGGAGGAGAAGGAAGTTGTACAGAAGGTTTGTCACACACAAGCGAGTCATCGGCACGGTACTGTACAGGCAGGGGCGTACCCGGCGCGGCTGCCGGCGCCCTCGGGCATGCCCTCCGCTGGTTCCCCACACACATCTGTCACCCCTAAAGCAATTTTTTATAAATAAAATATAACTAACATCGTTGGAATATAAAATTGACAGTCGAGGGTATCAACAGGCAGAGGGTGCTGAGGACGGGGAGGGGACCGTAAGGCTTCTAGAACTAATAGGAAATGCAGCAAACGGCGGCGATACCTGAAGAAGGGGCTGCTACAGCAAGCACGGCGGCTGCTGGGCGGAGCGGGAGTTGGTTGGTAACCCTTTGGCTAGTCACTGCTCTCGGCTCGCGTATCGGACACTGTAAACGTTTTTGGTATTAGAATTTCGCCTCATCTGACTGAGCGATCGAGCAAACCCAGGAGAACAACTCGGAGGGGATGCGTGGGCTCCTCTTATTTTTAAAAGATTTTAAAGGGACAGCGTCAGGTACAAAGTCTGGCCCAACGGCACAGGTATACAAAAAGCTTCTTTTTTTTTTTTAATATAAAAAATCCGAGCTCCACAGCAGAGTTTGATTTCCATGGAAACAATTAATAAAAGAAAAAAACCCCAAAGAGTGAGGCAGCCTGTGCAGCGCGGGCTGCGTTGTGCTAGTGTGCGAGAACAGGACGTGGGCTGCCGCAGAAGCAGCGCGACTGTCGCTGGCCGCGCCGACGGCTGCCCGGACAACGGCGACTGGGAGGGGGACAGGAGACTTCCTATTCTTTCATTTTGAAGCAAACGAGTTGTTTGTAACAAAGAGAAATTAGGTCTGCAACCTGACAGTGCCCCTTTGGTAAGGATGGAGTACACATCCCTCTTTCCCTCACCGCATCCGAACGGATCCTCTTCCGTACACCTGGAAAGGCATCGGGTCACGTGCATCGCTCTCCACACCAGCTCGGAACAAACAGGTTATAAACAGAGAGTTAAACTATTGCTATTGTTCTGTGAGTGAGTGGCACGTTGATCTTCGCTTCAGAGAGACGCGTGCCAGATGGGGGCGGCTGAGGATAAGATTGATGTAGACTGTGATGGACTGAATCGGCGGAGAAAAAAACCCAACAACTTATTGTCGTATTTCCTGGTAACTACACCCACCTCGTCTGGTATTATTGCAGCAAGAAAGGTCCTGCTCTACAATTGCTTCCCCGCGTTGGATCCGTACAGTGGCAACGGATGGGGGGCCGGGGAAAGGACCCGGGCGAGTTTCAGGGAGCTCAACAAAGGATGAGGACGGAGGCGCTGTGATTGTCAGCCTAACTGGTTAGGAGCTGTTCAAAACATGGTGTGATGGAGAGGTGAGTATAATATTGCACTTCTGCATTCATTGACAGTTACATTAAACTTGGTCCATAAAATAATTGCTTTGTACATAATGCCTGAAACAAAAAGCTACATTTTTAAATATTAATAACCCCTGAAGGTTCCAGTCCCTCCAGACATTTTTTTTCCCCTCTACATAAATAAATAACTTTCAATTTTATATATCCACTTTTTATGTTGAACATTTACATTCGCCTGTTTTACACTATCTACACGTAAGAAAATGTGAACATCTCGGCAGCACTGGAAGATGTACAGATCATGCCTTGGTTGTGGACTTGGAGGAAAGTTGAATTTTGCAAAGGCCATATCCAAATTTGCAGAAATTATTTCGTGATGTGGTTTGGTGACTTCACAGGATGGATTGTGGCTTGGCTTCCTACTCAGATGGCATCTGTTTGACAGAACATTCGACTAGCAAAAAGCTGGGACAATTCGCCTTGGTTTTAAACCCAGTAAGCTCTGGATGTACATTCAGAGAGCTGAGCTGAGTCGGCAGAAAGGGAAGTCGGTTTTCGGTAACAAAAGTCATCAGATACATTCTGTAATTGAATAATTATCAAAGAGAAGTGGCTGAACATTTTGCAGTCAGGCTGCAAGACGCGGGAGACGCACTGGGCGGCGGGCGGGCAGTTGGGTTTGAGCGCTGCACCGGCTCAGACGCTGTCGGCAGCTCAGCACTGTCCCTCCTCCGCCTCCGCTTCGACCCTCCAGCGCCACGAACACGTGAGATCTACCTTGGGTGTCTGAGGAGTTAGGTTTGCCTACCGTGGCCCAGAGCCAATGAGCAGAGCAGTGTTCACAGTGCTGTGTGTCTCAGTGCGGCCGTCCTGCACTTCGTATCGAAACGGTTAATAAAATGAAGCAGCCAGTCTAAAAAATTCTTTGTTATAAATAAGATCCTCGTAAGTAGAAAGTGATATAAAGACGGGAAAGTGCGGTGGGGGAAAGCAGGGTTACACACGGTCGGGGAGCTCGGGAGGACTATAAAATCTCCACGTGAAGAGGCCAACTGGAGGCTGTAAATGGGCAGCCCCGAGCCCCCGCGGCGGCTGCCCCTCCGCCCCGGGAGGTGCGTGCAAGGCGGCCAGGCTGACCCGGGAGGGACAGGACAAAGGGGCTTTCCGGTGAGCCCTCGCTCTAGGCACTGTTCTCCTCCGCTGCTGCAGAGCGATCCGCTCCCGTTCCCGTACCGCACGCGTCTCGCTGTCACCGGGGACGCTGGGCAGCAGCGAGCGCTCGGCCCTGCGCACCGGCAGCTCCCCTCTGCCACGCACCCAGCGCCGGCTCGCTGCAGCGGCGCACAAACCACCAGCTCAGGCACGTCCACTGAGAAACACACCAGGAAAATTCAGATATGGCCTTTTCTTAAGCTTGCCTGACATTGTTGGCACACTTCCTTACAGCCTCCTTACTGCTGGAAAAACTTCTGCACAGATTTTTTTTTTTTTTTAAATATACATATATATANAGAAACACACCAGGAAAATTCAGATATGGCCTTTTCTTAAGCTTGCCTGACATTGTTGGCACACTTCCTTACAGCCTCCTTACTGCTGGAAAAACTTCTGCACAGATTTTTTTTTTTTTTTAAATATATACATATATATACGTGTGTGCGCATATGTATATGTATGTATGTATATATACACACACACCCTGGCTTAGCAATATTTCATTGTCATGCACTACAAACAGTTAGGTGTAGCTACATGAGATGGTAACAGGTTTCCATTCTAAAAATCATCAGTGCAAAAAACAATGAGGTTTTACAGTTCAGTAACTACAGGTAAAAGAACTTTATAAGCGAGTCTAGTTCCCATGAAAGCTGCTACTGAACTCAGAGAGAACCTGGGAAGAAGAAAACATCTCAGGTGGGTGTTGAGAGTCAGACCCTGCATTTGGATGGGAGGAACTGCAACGCAATCTAACTGCTGAGTGCCTCCAGCTGCTTCCAAATATACAGTGGTTACTTTTGGAAATAATATATAGCGAGGATATTTGGAGACTTTAACAGCAAATTAAGTGTCTGAGGTTTGTAACAGCTCGAACAAAATAGCTTGTATTCCTCTTTTAATAGGTCAACGCATTGAATTCCATCAGCTTCTAAAAGGTCTCTTTAAAAAATAACAGTAATAACAATAACGACCCCACTTTCTTGGGCGTGAATCTGCTGACGTTCTGCCTCTACCAACAGCAGCGATACACCTTTCCGGCTCGCCACTGCCCGTACTCCTGGAGAAAGTGGCTGAACTTGAAGCTCTTTGCACAGGTGAAGCTCTCGGTTGCCCCGCCTGGCGCAGCCCACAATAAATCCCTCGCTTGGGGCTGTCTGTGCCAGGGGAACAGCAGGCGTATCGAACCCCAACCCCGCCGCGCACGGCACCGGCACAGCACCTCAGCCTGACTCCCGGGACGACCACAAACCAGCTCCCCCAGCCTCACCCCCCGTTCCTGCGGCTGTGAGGACAGCCCTCGGTCACGCGTATCGGAGCGATGGCTAACAAGGCGAGGAGGCACGTATTTACAGTCACTGAACCTGGATAAGAGAAGGAGGCAGGAGAGAGCACGATCTTGACCTGGAGACTTCCCCCCGCCCCAATTTCCAGCTGTTCTTGGGCTCATGCTGCACAAACCCGACGCTCCCGCTGCAAGGCCTGCACATTCTGTGTGGGAAACATCCTGTCTCTTCCCAGAACACCATGATGTTATTAGAGTAGCACCATATTTACCCTTCCAGCCCGTAACGCTGGCCTCATCCCTCTTTCGTTTTCTCCTCCGGTGGCTGCAGCCGACAGTCACTGGCTCTGGCCTGGCTACTTCTGCCCCAGGAGGCCAGATTCCAGCCGGGATGCCGCACTCCGGCCCCAGCACCCTGTGGCGATGCTCATGCTTCTTTGGCTGCGTTCCCTGTCCCTCTCCTTGTCGCTATCAGACTGGCTCTGGGTGCGCTCGGGACGATGGCCAGCACTGCTGCCGGTGGCCGAAGGCTGGGAGGAGATGGTCCGCAGCAGGTGATTCCTCTTGCGCAGGAACTCGGTCTGGCTGGGCAGCCCGAAGCTGCCTTTCCGCAGCGCCATGCGCGTGGTGTTCTTGGCGGGGCGCGAGCGGTGGTTGTACTCCAGCTGGGCCAGGTGGGCTGCGTACCCCTCCGTGATGAACTGCGAGACAAGAGGGGTGCGGGCAGGGATTAGAGGGACAGGACACGTTTCCCTGCCAGCCAAACGCGTTTGCTGCACCAGATTCTCTGGCGGGGACAACGTACAAGACGTGGAACCTCTCGGGCAGATGCGATGGGTCCTGCTATGCAGGACAGTTCCTGTCCTTGTGGTGTCACCGGTCTTAAGATGACCAAATTCCCATCACCCTCCCCTGGGAGGACCTTGGCACCTCCAGGGCTCAGACAAGCTGGCTCCTACCTGACACTGGCTCTGCAGCTTCTTGGTGGGTCGGCCAACGATGTAGATGTGCGTGGGCGGGAGGCTGATGGAGCTGTACACAGAGATGTCCTTAGTAGATCCATATGCCGCGTGGATCCTCATGTGGAGCTGGGGGGAGAAAGCAACACGCAGTCAGAACATACGGCACCCCACGCTGCTCAACAGGCCGCGCCGCTTTGGTTTTTCTTTTTAAAGAGCGTTTGTGGGAATCTCAGGTCAGTAACTTATGTAAGTTCCCAGCTGGGTAACACACCACGGTGCAGAGCGCTAATTACCAGGGCTGGGGATGTTTACAGGCCGGAACAAGAGGAGGAACAGCAGTACGAGAGCAGATCTCCGCCTGCTGATCCCCAGCCTTTCCCTGAGGTCTGCAGGGAGCCGCACACCGCGCTGCCTGACGGCTGCTGGGGACGAGGGGCGGTTTGCGACCCCCCGTTCAGCAACCATCAGCGGGGAGGGAGCGCTCCCCTCCGCCAGCCACGCTGCCGCGCGCAATACGGCTGTCTGAGGTGGCACAACGTGCTGCTTTTCAGGGATTCTCCTGCCTCTGCTCCGAGCAGAGCGGCTCCTGGCCGACCCCTTCCTCAGCGGGCTGAAGCAGGGGCTGGAGGGGAAGCTGCGGACGTCGGTGCCGCCACAGACCAGCTGCAGGCTGGGCAGGGAGACGGAATGGACATCTCTGGCTCTGGTCACAAACTTGTTCTTCTGGAGGACAAGGGAGGGCAGGCAGCAAGTAAGGGCCAGCTGCTGGAGCGAGTCCAGAGGGGGCCACAAAGTTGGTCAGAGGGCTGAAGCCCCTCTCCTACGAGGACAGGCTGAGGGAGTTGGGCTTGTTCAGCCTGGAGAAGAGAGGCCCTAATTGCGGCCTCCCAGTGCCTGCAGGGGCTGCAGGAAAGCTGGAGAGGGGCTGGTTGCAGGGCAGGGAGGGCCAGGCCAAGGGGAAGGGCCTGAAGCTGCAGGAGGGGAGATGGAGCTGAGCTGGGAGGCAGCAATCCTTCCCTGGGAGGGTGCTGAGGCCCTGGCACAGGGTGCCCTGAGAAGCTGTGGCTGCCCCTGGATCCCTGGCAGTGCCCAAGGCCAGGTTGGATGGGGCTTTGGGCAGCCTGGGCTGGTGGGGGGTGTCCCTGCCCATGGCAGGGCGTGGGAACTAGATGGGCTGTGAGGTCCCTTCCAACCCAAACCAGTTGGTGATTCTATGCTCCCATCACTGTGACTCGGGGCTGAAACCAGAGTCCAGGAGAGGGAACACCCCTGTTAACGAGGGGTGTTCCTGTTGTTCGAGGCAGGGCACAAGTGCTGGGACACCGGCTGTTCCTTCACTTGCCAAACTGAGAAAAATCTTGGTTTATCTGGAGCTTTTCTGAGGCTCTGGGCTGAGCAACAGCAAGACCTCCCTGGGGTCAAATGCTTGGAAGATGCTCCGTGGAGTCTCCCATCAAGGCTGGGAGGTGCCAGACCATTTCTGCAGCAGCTCCACGCCCTCTCAGACCTGCTGCTTACACCACAGGCAGCCAGAAAGCCACCAAACAGGTGAAAAAAGCGTATGCGTGGGGAAGGGGAGGCACTGCTGCCTCTGTTCCATCAGGCATTCGATGTTGGAAGGCCCAGTGATGAAACGGAGCAGCGCAGGGCAGAGATGACACAATTTAACAGCGTAGACACTTTTGTAGAGCAATAAAAGGATGAAAATAAAATGAACAGATTAATCTTCCACTGCGGGGCACACCGCTGCCAAGAGACTGGTGCTGACAGGGGCAATTGGACGAGGAGCAATCTAAACCCGTGCTACGATCGTATTTCAGCAGACCCGGGCTTACGTCCGTGATGAGGGACTTCAGGAAGTTGGCCTTGTGCCGCAGCGGGTCGTGAACGAGCCCATCACAGAAGGAGACGATCCCATGGGGGAAGTTGTGCTGTGCTAACCACGCCACCACCCTCTGCTTCTGCATGTCGGGGCGGCCCGTGACGTAGATAATGAGGTAGCCGAGGTCTTGCCAGTGCCTAGAAGGAAAGCCAGAAGTCAACGGATTGCAGACCTAGAGCAATGCTGGGGTAAAACAGACCCACCGCCCCAGCCACTGACCTTACAACATCGACTGCTCCGGCACGGACTTTGGGGTCGCTGCCCATGATGGATACGCTGGCTGCGAAGGAGCCGTCGATGCTGAACACCACAAACTCTGTCCCCTTTGGCAGGACAGTGATGTAGCTGTCTGCATATGTGTGGTCGCCTCTGAAAAGGACACAGGTATTTATAGACATCAAGACACAGAGGTTCTTTCAGAAGGTATCACCGAGTCCTGCAGCACATCACGAGCCCAAAGCAGCACCCAAATCCAGCCCGAGGCTCTAACAGCGATGCCACCCTCAGCTACAGCAGGGACAGCCACTGCATGAAGGCTCCGGCGTTGAAGAGGTGCCAGTAACAGTACTCTGGAGCTCTGGCACCAGTGACTCAAAAAAATGCTCCCAGAAAACCATTGCTGGGTTCACCACTGAGAAGATGCTCCTCTCCTCCCCTTTCCAGAGCTCAACACCAGCAATTGGAGCTGAGCTAGAGCCTTTGGGCTCTAAAGTGTCACGAGTACAAAGCTCTGTCCCTCAAGGACAAGTTTATGGTCTTTAAAATATGCTCAGTTGTGCATGGGCCTGCTCCTGCAACGGGAACCCAATGACCATCCTCTTGACAATGTAGGAGTCAGAATAAAACCTGGACCTTCCTCTTACAGCTGCAGAGCACAAATGGCTTTGTCCCTCTTGCTGAAAAACCAGGCTCTGAACCCACCCAACAATCAGAGCTGCCCCACAAGGAGGGACCATATTCTACAGTCGTCAAATTCCACTTCTGTTCCTCTTGCAAACTAAGCACCGGCACCCCAAGGTACCTCACCTGACCACCATCTTGACGGGGTACACGCCAATGCCCAGGCGCCGGTTCTCAGGGATGACGTAAGAAATCCTGCCACTGCTGTTGCTGATCTCTGTGTCAAAATAAACCCACTCTCCTGACGGTGGCTGGGTCATGATGTGAATGTCCACCTGGGAAGACAGCGAGGCTGGGTCAACAACAGCATTAAAGACAGAGACGAGTAGAACAGGCCAAGCATGGGGACCTTCCACCCAAGCCCCTTTGGATGGCAGCAGGACTGGGTCCTGCTCCCCACCCTCAGCACTTCACAGATCTGAGCTGAGAAGCACCCAAACATCAGGATGCTGGAATGAAACCCGGCCTTGGAGGTGAAGACCTCTGTGGTGAACAAAGTTCCTCGTAGGAGGCACCACACAAGCCCGAGCAGGAGAACCTGGCCAAGATGCAAAGGTAGGCAACCCCATCAGAGACCAAGGGAGCACCAAGCCTTTGCGCTCCCCGCCCCAGCTTTTCACTCCATGATTGCGCAAGCCCCCCGGCAGACAGTACCTTTTCTCCTGTGAGCGTGACCATATCTAACGGACCGTACATAAACCTTCCAGTTAAGGTCTGGGGCCCATCTTCATTAGCGATGGTGTCGTTTATCCTGTGGTTGGCTGTGACGTTCTGCACAAATCAAGAGGGAAAAGGACAAAAAAAAGAAATCAGAAGAAGAAAGGAAAACGTTTGCGGCGACAGCCAGCCTCGCAGGGGAACGCCAAATATAACCAAAGTGGAGCGTGGGTTTCTCTGCGCCCCCCACCGCTCCACCCACACCTCTTCGGCTTTAGAGAAGCACTTGACCTGCGGCAGAGGTCAGACTCTGTGCCCCGCACTGGTGCTGGATTTGGGTGTACCTGGCTGAAGAGCCAATTTAAATGGCAGCTCGAACGTGCAATTCTGATACCGTCTATTAACTCTTACACTCTGGATTTAAGAGGCAATACAAACAGCTGCCGGAGAAATTCGCTGACGTCGTTTCAGCTCTAGCAGAGAATTGCCCTTTTTGGGGAATCGGAGACACTTCCTGGGAGCGAAGGGCATTTACCGAGCAGAGAACTTGCACTGTTGGACTCTGAAATACATTCGGTCCCTTTCCCTGACCCACAGCCAGCGCTTTCGGTATTTTCCACAGGCTCAAGGCCAAGAGGGAACCTTGCTGATACAGATCTTTCAGGTCACTCTTTCACAGCTACACAGGTAGGATATCACCACTGATACACCCCAGCAGTGCAACGTGATCCCCGGCTCTGCCATGGACAGACACAGCCGTGCCCGTGCCGGCCACCTTCAGTGCCATTCTTGCAGCCCAGACCAAACCCCCTCCACGCGACAGCACTCCCTCCCGCCGTGGAGGCGGCCCAAAACCACCCTTACCCGGAGCTTCACGTGCGTCCTCTTGCGGAGCCATTTCTCACGGGGCTTGGAGGGGGTGAAGACAGACACCTCCTTCCCATCCAGCTCCAAAACGCTCGAGTTCTCGTGCCTCATCACCTGCGGGAGGACAGATGCCATCAGGGCGTCAGCCAGCGGCGCAGCGACCCCCCTCCTCCTGCCCACGCTGTTCTGCACCTCCCAAGCCAGCGCTGAGTAAGGGCAACGCCTGGACGGTGACGGCCTGAGTTTGCCTGCCAGGGGTTTGGCCTGTCAGCTCGCAGGTTTTACAGGCTGCTCCCTTAATTGCAAGGACAAGTGGCCTCTTCTGAACTAAAGCCTGCAGCCAACACCGACTTAACCCCGGCTTGGACACAGGTTGTTTAGATTGTCAGGAGGTACGCAACGCACTCAAACGCAGCAGGGTAAGCTCTGCACTTAGATACCTGCCCTTCCTCAGGGCGTTCAGTAGCCTCTTCCCACCATCTGAGAGAGACCTGTCTCCTTCAAACGCACATTTTCTGCCATTCCCATCGCAGATCCAGCACCAGCTGCTGTGACCAGCCTCATGCTGACAGGCGCTGCTCCTTCAGCTCCTTTCTTACTTCCATTTAAACACCATTTGGACTGCTCATGTCCCACAGCTTTTGCTCCTCTCATTTTGAAAGGAGGTAAAACTATTGATTTGACCCCGGCAAAGGCACGCAGGGGTCTGGCTCGGCCACAGACGAGGCAGAGCCCAGGATGTCTGCCCATGCTGACCCCATCTCCAAGGTTGACAGAGCTTAAGGACTTTGTGCTGGTGGGATGTCACGGGACCAGAGCAGGATCAGGGGGGCAAGGTGCTGCCCACCAGCCTTTGGGAGCAATTCACTAGGGTGCAGGCAGGGATGGAGGAGCAGGATTAGATCCTACCTAGACTGTTCTTAAGCTCTAGAAGGGAGAGGGAAGAGTAACACCGCAGACCCCAAAGGCGAGGAGACACCTCAAAGACTGCTGTAAGACTGGGAGGTGACTGCATGGAGAACTCTGAAACCAGCAGTTGTCCTTAGTGAGCCCATCCCTCCAAAAAAATCAAGGAGCCTCCTAAAGTAGGCTCTTTTACAAGGTCTTGAAAGTATTTTGTGTGGTCAGCAGCTCTCCAGCTGACCCACGCTGTAGCGGTCTGACACAGGTCAGCTCGCTTTGCAGAGCTGAAGCTGGTTTTCTTCCAGGGAGATGGAAAAAGCACCCCAGGGAGAATGAGCTTGCTGGGGAGGGAATTCAGGGAAATCCAATGTAAACAAAATACCAAGTTTTACTGAAAATTATTTAAATCAGGAATCTATTTCCAGCCCTATTTGGGCTTGCGTTAACAGGATTTAATCTTTGGAGGCTAAAACTGTTCAACAGCTTACTTTTACATTTTGTCCAGAGATGACTTTCAAAGGCAATTTGAAACAAGCCCTTATTAGGGGAAGAAGCAGCGTGCTGCTCTGGAAGGACAGCAAGACGACGTGGAATGAGAAAACTCCTGGTCTCAAGGCAGAGACGAATGAGTAGACAGGGACTGGGAAAGGGGGGTGCCAAACTACCGAGGCAGCCACCACCAGGCTTTGAACGGAGGGACCAGTACCTCAGGGTGCAAGATATGAAGCACCACGCTGCACTCAAGACCCAGATTTGGGCTGAATCCTGAGTAATTGGTTATTTCTCAAGTGGAACATTTTGCATACGAGACTGTCGTGACTGTTCCCACTCATGCACAATTACAGGTCTGTCTCTCTCGTCAGCCCCGTTAGGCTGAGATCGATGCGATGCTGGGGTTTCACAGCCCCTGATCCAGCAAAGCGTGTGCAAGCACTGAGACGTCTCGCTGGGCTAGACGGAGCCCGGGAAGAAAGGGTCTCACTGGATTATCGCTCCACTCAGCTGCCACCAGCAGTGACATCTCTGTTGTTTATGGTTCCCACGCTATTTGGAAGATAGCGCTGAAAGAAAATTTGCCAACAGAATCATAAATAATTGAGAGCTGCAGCTGAGGAGGCTGGAAGAGAGCGGGGAGGACTTAACGGCTGGGCTAACACGAAGCAAACCCAAGTGCCGAAGTGGGGACCACAAGCCACAGAGTTGCTTCTAGCTTTGTTTTTTTTCCAATTCCATGCTCCAAGTACCGCTTCTTGGGGCATTCATACTTTGTAAGACAAGTAACTCTCCCCCATCCTCAAGGAACTGAAGGAAAAATATTTATTTTAGGAAAAATACTTATTTTAGGAAATATAAATTTTTAAACAGTAAATTTAAATCTCAGGCCAAAGGTAGATTGATAGAGTCGGAGGTGTCAGACTCCAGCAATCCCCATTTATCTAGCCCCAGGAGAACTGCTTTGTACAGGATGAACAAAGGCTAAATCCCAATGCAGTGACGATGGTCTGAGCTCCTAGAGGAGACCACGATAACGCAGAAAGCCAAAACGGAGAACCCAACCCTGCCTATCAACGCACATCAAATTCATACAAAACTTCTCCTTTGGTTTTATTGTATTTGGAGCTACTTTTATTGGTACGTTGAGAAGTTTCCTTTAAGTTTCAGACTTAAACTCACCCATACAGAAAACAGCTCAGTTCAAGAAAGAAATGCCAGCAACAAACAACACTGGGATCTGATAGGAAATGACCCTGGGCTCACTCCATGTCTCTTGGTGAGCCCATCTAAAACCTGCTCCGATGATAAAACCCAGGCCCAAACTAACCAGGCGTGACAGCACACATCCGTGGAGTTTGCATGGCTGCAGCTCTGCTAACACCACGGGTGAGGAACACAAAGAAAGGGCAGAAGATGGATCTGCAGTAGCAAAGGGCCATCCCTACATGGCAGCAAGAGTTATGGAAGGTGCAGTGGGAAAAATAAAGAGCCAAAAATATTTTTCCATCAGAAAGAGGACCCAAGGGAGATCAGGGGAGGGAAGATGACTGTACCTGTCTCAGCAGGAAGGAGACAACATCTGTGGACTCCCAGTAGCTTGCGTGGAAGAGGTGTGGCAAGGCGACCGTTGGGAAAGCCGTCAGAGCGTCAGGACAGTAGAGAGCGTAGTCGATCCTTTTGGTTCCCCACCACTTGGCAGCAACTAGAAGCAAAAGACTCGTTCAAAGGGGGTTCACACGCATGCGCGGTCTCAGTCACAAACGGTGCTTTGAGGCTCTGGCTCCTTGCTCCAGGTATGCCAGGAGGTTGGTCCCTAGCTGGTTGCACTGCTAAGAGGGAACAACCAACCCAGGGCTTGGTGCTTGCTCAGACCAAGTGAGGAACACACAGCGGCACCACCACTTGAGGTCTCCTTTATTTAAGCAAATAGGAAGGCACTAGAGGGCAGATATCAACTGGCCATCAAGAGGCCAGGTTCAGACCCTGGGGAAGGGCTCCAAGGCTCATGTGCAATGAGCCTGGAAATCCCGGTGCCAAAACATAAGACAGAAACGCATCTCCCTGGAGCTGTGGGAGGAAGGATGTGTGTGCTCTGCCCACCACAGTACATGCTCAGGCCACCTCTGGCCCCGGTTCCAACTCCTTTAGCTTCCACCAAAGAACAAAACACACTTTAGCACCCAGAAACTGGCCACACTACAGGATCTGAATACCAGGAGCCCACATGAGATGCTAAAAGGCACCAAAAGGCAGAATGTATGGTGCTGGGACTGGCAGTCCTGGTTGCCCTCCTGGGCTACCACGTTGCAGGCAACAGAGGTGTCCAGTTGAGCCTCCCTGGGAGCACGGCCTCTGCAGCGGCCAACCAGAAAAGTATCTGGGAGTGTGGGGACGTCATTGCATGGGGGACTGAAAAATGCACTGGGATTTGGGGTGGGCAAGGTTACAGACAATGCAGAAAAATTTCTCCCTCGAGCAGTCAACAACTCGCACGCAAGTGACCAACAGCCACCGTTCACCCATGGGACACCACCGCCCCGAACTCTGCCCACACACACATCCTTTCCGACCCCCCAGCATGTTTCAGCCCAAAGCCTCAGGCCCCAGAAGGCGTGGGCCACTTTCCCAGCAGCGAGGGGTCCTCAACGCCTGCGTGCTCCAGCCTGGAAAAGCAGCCATAGAAAGAGAAGGTGGATCAGATCGAGAGTGCAACAGGAGGAGCTGTGTTTGCATGCAGGCTGCAAGCTGGGGCTGACATGGGATTTCTCAAGCTTGTTTTTTCTCCGTGACAATGTTCCCTTTTTACGGACTTCCAGGAAAGCTGCCAGGTGTAAGGTACCATCCAACAAACCCCTTGTTGAGGGGAGTCTAGCTGGTGATGAGTGCAGATGCTGAACTCTCCTTCCAGAGAGCTGCACAGAGCTCCCAGCTCAGCAACGTGCGGTGGGTCATGGCATCGGCACGTCCCCACGGCCCAGCCCTGGCCGTGCCGAGAGCCCAGGCCACCCGCACCCTACGGCCCTTGCTTTTCTGAAGAGCTCTGGGTAGGAGGAGGGTGTTGATGAATCAACAAGGCTTTTCCCTGTCTTCCAAACTGGCAGCTCCTGGTCTTGTCCCAACCTTTCAATTCTCATGCAAGTCCCCAGCCTGGGTAATTTCAGATTCTTTATAAGCAGCAGACAGGATTTACTCTTCCATGCTCAAAAGACAGCGGTGGAGGCAGAAACGTTGTCTCCACAGCTCTGCCCAGAACTCCTCCTGCTCTTGCCAAGTTGTTAGCCGTGCTTGATCGATCTTTGTAGCAAGGTGACAGAAATACTTGTTAAAATGCAATCAGAAATTGCAAGTGCCTCAGTGAAAGCGCATAGATTTGTTGTGAAGTTCTGTGACTATCGAAGGAGAGAGGAGGTCGACCGGAGTGGATCTCTCCAGAATACCTGTCGTGATGTCCAGGTCGGGTATCCGAAGAGCGCAGCCCGCAGCCTGACTCCACGGCCCTTTGAGCTTTCTGCCCTTCGAAGGGATTTCATGTTTATGCTGCCTACGTCTCTTGGATGAGGTTTGGGTAGGGGATTTGTGAGGGAGGGCAAGTTGGGACAGAAGGCTAAACCCTCGACAATGATTAAGGTGGTGTTTGGTTTCTAAAAGGAAAAATACAATTAAAAAAAAAAGCAGAAATCACACGTATTATGGCACACACATGCCGCAGGCAACACCAGTTTCATTCCTCAGAGATTCAGAGTGCAAGGGGAACTGCACCCTAGGGAGGGCTCCTGGGAGGGAGCCCTGGTTCCGCAGTGCCCCTCTGGACCTCCTGCCGTTCTCCCTGTGGGATAAGCACGGCCCACATCCACCCCGCGGTGCCGCAGCCTCACGGTGCTGACAAGGTTGAGCACAAGAGCTGCAAAGCCAGAGCCGGGGTTCAGAGGACACATCACACCCCGGGGCGGGGGTGACCAAAGGGGCTGTGATAGCCCTTGGGGCAGGCTGTGCGTCAGGTCAGCCCGCGCCAGGACCAGGCTCTTCCTCTCTGATGCTGGAAACAGGTTTTGACAGCTGTGAAGTGCGTGGAGGAATAAATTACACACACCAGAAGCTAAATAATTGGGGAGAGCGCAGGGAAAGCAAAGAGGCAAGCGTTGCACGGGCCTGATCCTGCCGTCAGTCCGCAGAGGCAGGATCCCTCCGTTGCATCACGCGGGCCCTCAGGGATCACCCTGGCGTAAACACTTCCTAACGAACCCCCTCCACCCCGCGCTTCCCCTCCCGGCCAGCTGAACTCCACAGCTCTCCATGGGCGTGAAACCAGCACAAAACAAACCCCTTCTCCCCAAGCAGATCCACGTTTAGCAAGCGCTTGGCAAGACGTCTCACCAGGACAGACACATACGGAGAGCGCGGCATCAGCTCTCAGATGGGCCTGGGGAAAGGAAACCTCGTTTGTCGGAGCGCAAGCGGTTTATTCCTGGTTTATCCAAACAGGGCAAGAAGTCACGGCAGCCCCTGGCGGGCGCCCACAGCCCTTCAGCAACGAGCACTTGCCTCACTG
The DNA here is from genome assembly GCA_013399095.1 of Psophia crepitans. Lineage (NCBI taxonomy): Eukaryota > Metazoa > Chordata > Aves > Gruiformes > Psophiidae > Psophia > Psophia crepitans. Next base: position 1,611,538 of record VWZZ01005333.1, on the reverse strand, counting down.
GGGAAGCGCTATTAACCTCAGCAATTAATTATGAAGTGAGTCGTTCATAGCCCTGTAGTCTAACATGCCAGGAACGAAGTATCTCTTAAGTATCTCTTAAGCCACCTTCTGGGACAAGAGTTTGGGCTGAACGGATTTTTTTGGGTGTATGTGTTTGGGTTTTGAGGTTTTTTTTTGGGGGGAGGGGGGGTGTTAGTTTGGTTGGTTTTCAGTCTTTTTTGGTCTGAGTTATCGGAGGTTCCTGAGGATACAGTTAACCTCACACCTCAGAAGAAGGGGCTGAACCATTAACACAGGCTGTTGTTCCCCACTGTATTAGCTGGGAAATTAGACAGGTTTGGGGAAAAATAACAAAAAAAAATAATCTGGTTTCTTCCTCACGTGGCTCTGGGATATGGGTCATAACTGGCTAACTCTGAGCTGCCCTGCAGGCTCCAGAAGATTTTCTAACCCAAACCTGTTCTTCCCTTTCAGCATGACGGAGGGGCTTACTCATCCCCGTTTCTGTGGGCTACATTTAAGCGATGTGCCCCAAGCCGCACGCCACACCCTGCACCATCAATGCGCCAGCACTGATCCCTACCGGTCCAGCGCAGAAACACCCCTTCGGAGCAACCCTCACCACGCGCAGCAGCCAAGTGGTGCTCAGAATTATCAATATTACACTTTTTTGGAACAATTTATCACCAGCGGAGTCCAACGCGCATAACACAGCGATGGCCCCTGTGTTACAATCCCACATATCATCTCTTCCTCCAGGGGATACGGTCACACACGGCACCGACTACGACAAAACCAGGTGAAGGTGGAATAATTCCAACTTTCTGTTATAAATGGAAAGCATGGGGGAGGGGGGGTGGACAGAAGCTGCGTGGCTCCGGCCCGGTGCGTGGCGCTGGGGGAGCGGTGCGGCAGCGAGCGGTAGTCTCGGAGGGGGTGAAACACTTACTGTTGGCTATGTTGGAAGCAGTGTAACTGTCTGCCATTCCTGAGACCTGGCTGGCAATGCTGATCTCACTGGCTCTCCGGAAGCCCCTGAACTGAGGGGCTGAAATGGGGGTGGACAGGGACGCGCTTTCCATGAAGACGGCACCATGAGACTGAACAACATCTGCTACAAAGTTGAAACAGGGAAATCAAAATATTAGACCAACAGACAGAGGCTAGGCAAGATGAACTTGAGGGGAGGAAGGAGGCAAACAAGGCTGGTAGGCGCAAAAATCATTCAGAACTGATTGGAATTTAAAAAAAAAAAAACAAAAAAAAAAACCAAAACAAAAACCCAACAAACCAACAACCAAACCCACAACATTTCATTGGAGCTCTGGTTTGAAAAGAAAGCAAACACCACAGCAGGCAGAGACACGCGTGGCTGGAGGAGCAGTCTTTGATTGAGAGAAGCAAAATAAGTAGCTCAAAAACCAAATCCAAAACGCCAAAGAAAAGTCCAGGCAGACTCACTCAAGCAGCGGTAACAGAAGCATGTGTCATACGTACGGATGTGAATATGCACAACTTTATATATTCACATCGAGACAAAATAACCAAGGTAAGGAGAACAACAACAAACAGCCTTAGAAAGGGGCTGTTTGTTTTCTTGAAACATGTAGACTTAAATGAACATCTCCAAGATAGATGCATTAGTGCAAAAAGATAAAAATACAAAAAAAACCCCACCCATATCAAGAAAACCTTTTCATGCCTGGCAGGGACTAAATTTGAACTTGTATTTTCTTGCTAATGGATACAGCCAACAGTCGTTAAACTGAAGTAAGGGCTATTGAAAGACAGGAGTGTGGTGCCGAGCGCTTACACCTCCAGTCGGGGCTGGCAGATCGGGGAGCGCTCGGTCTCTGTGAAAACAGAGCTTCTTTCGCACAACGTGCACGTCTGGATTTTTAGATCCCAACCTGAGGTTTACCAAGTGTGGCCTAACCCTTTAGTACATAAATGCAGCAAAGAAGGATTTAAAGTCATGCTCACACGGACCTCATAGATGTATTGGAGGGAAATGGACCTATCTGTACGTGCAGGACTGGCAAACCGAGAGATGCTGAAGGTCACAATAAAGACCTCTGCATTTCTCTACCAGCGGTGAGAGCACCCAAACCCTCTCTGGATGCTGTGAGGCCAAATTAAGTGTTTGTGGGATATCCCAAGGTCTGCACTGCAGAGGGTCTGCAGTGCCAAGGCCTTCACCGCAGGCAGCACCGGCATGACGCCAACGGGCAAAAGCAAAGCGACTTACTCTCGTTTTGACATTGCCCATCCCTGCTGCAGCTGAGAAGCAGCATCGGAACTTTATTCCCAGGTATCAGACAGGGCACAGGTTTGTACCCAGCTGGGCAGCAGATGCCACGGGGAGCGCAAGTACACACCAACATCCTCCACTCATTTCAGCCAGTTTAGATACCCTTGGATTTGATCCCAGTATGCGGTTGACAAGGGGCATTGTTTTAGCAACTGGTTTATTTTAATATCTATCTTTTTTGCCTGGGGCTACTGATTTACTTCTTCCAATCTCTCCGTTCGCAGCAGCAGCGTCTCCGCCCACACAAGTCCTGCTGCAGCGGAGGCAAAGGGAACGTATGAAGCAGAAAATGTGTAGCTAAGTGTTGGTAAAAGAGTTCTGTTCTCTGCAGGGAAAATCAGGCCACAAGCTGCTCTGTGTAAAAGCTTCGTGGACTGCAAGATCTGAGCCCTAGCAGGAGCCTGACCTGATGATGAGCTGCGCACACTGCCCACGTTGTGCCTGAAAGGCCATTACCAGCATCACTTTCTGAGCACTTTCCTCCTCTTGCCTCGAGCTGCTGGCCGTCAAGGCCACTACCAGCATCCGCAACCCAGCCGGCCCCACCGGACCAGCACCGCTTTTGTCCTGCAAAAACCACCAGCACAAGCAAGAGGAGAAAATTCAAGCCGTACTCAGAGAACACGAGCCAAGCCAGGAGCTGGCTGTGTTCAACCCCACAACGGTCTCAAGGGTAAAAAGGGTCTCAATCCCATTGCTGCGTGCCCTGGGACAACACTCTCCTCTCTTCCCTGGTTACCTCTTCCTTTCCTTGCCCTCATTATACAGGCTGCGAGATCCTTCTGCAATTACATTCTTGTGTCACATCAAACGGGTACCCCAACATGTTGGTGACCATCAGCTTCCCTGAACTTGGTCAGATGCAACAAGAGGTTTGGCTTTGTCTACACTAGGAAAAACGACGGGTTCAGATTTAACTAACACCTACCAGTGAAGCCTGAACTTCTTCCTCTCCCTTAAACATAAAAAAAAAAAAATCCCTGGCTTGAATTAGGAAGCAGCTGGAAGACACGCTGAAGAGCATCACAGCAATGCCACTCTGGAGAAAAGGCTGGGCCAAATGTGCTGCTGCCTGGGTTGATCATGGCTCCGGCTCCCTTAGCATGTCTTCACTTAGCTCTGCCTCAATTTTATCTCCTTCTTCAAGCACCCAGAAAGTGGAAAGAGAATTAAAAACAAAACAAAACAAAAAACCAGTGGTATTTTGAGCTTGCCCTTTTTAGTCAGTCTTGCTTTTCTGGGCCTGACTGGGGATTTTTGAATACAATGTGTTTGACGCAAAAACCCTCAACCTCGACAGCCCTTCCAACACCATCCTAGCGAGGGTCACCACAGGAGTAACTTTCACTCCTACAAAAGCCTAACCCATTTTAGCCTTACCAAACTGTCCAGTATTGCCTGTGCTGGTGGCAGGAGTCTGCTCTGCAGGGGATGAAGTGCTGGCCGACAGCAGCGCTCGCCCCCATGCTCCAGCCCACTCGGGTTGCTCTCACGTTTCTCCCTTCCCCAAGCTATGCATCCTAAAAAAGGGCAGTTTCCAAGAAAAACGAGAGCCAGGAAAAGGCAGGGCAGGAAGCACGGACAGAAAACCTGTTTTATGCATCACTGCCCCTTCAGCCAAGCTTCCTCGACGCCAAAGCTGCAGTGGCAGCGACTTCCAGATAAAATCCTGGGACTTGACCCACAGAATAAACCCCCTAATAATGTTTTTCCTACCTCCATGTATTCTTGGCACCAAATCCCTCGTGCAGCACCGCTCTTGCAATTACACACCTCGTACTGTGTCTGAAGGCAGACTTTAACAGAACGAGGAAGCTGCAGGAAGAGGAGACCAGGCTGGGGCGGTGCCCTGAGCACCCTCTCTCCCAGCAAAGGACCTGCTCAAAGCGCAGCACGCGCACGCTGGGCCAGCGCAACGACCCGAGATTTAACTGCACTTCCAGAAGAGGTGACACAAGAAGCAAAATCGCCTTTTTTTTTTTTGCCTAGCTATGGTTCTTTAATACTCATTTCAGCACTGTGCCTTTTCATTTATGGACTCGTTTGTCAGTGTTCTTACTAATTGTTTCCCACTAAGTGAGCGGCACTGGGCCATCCTCCTAATGTACTGCTGGCACGGAGGTAAGTCCTTGGGGTATCCAAATGGCAGATTTCAAGATGTGCTATTTGCAGGCTGAGCTGTGGCACTGAAGCGGGAAATACTGAAAGCAATCAAAGATATGTAAAGTTCAATAAAATAAAAAAAATTTAAAAATAATAATAATAAAAAATAATAGAAAAGGCAGCCAGCTGCTCAGCACAGGCCAGACCCAGCTTGCACTGGTGTCACTGGTCAGCGCTGGGCACTCTGCAGTTGCAACCCTGAGATCAAGAGCAACGTGGATTTCTGTTGTCCCCAAGTTTTCATGGTTCTGGAAATTTCCCGCAGTCTAGTGGCTGAACTGGGATTCAGCACTTGCTGCGGTCAAACCAAGCACCGCTTGGCCACACTGTGCTCTTGACACACAAGGTAAAAAGCAGAAAAGCTTCTAAAAGCTCTGTCCTGACAGCAGGAAACACCAGATGACAGCTAAATGGCATTTCATCAGCGACCTCCAAAGTGATTAATTAATAGTACCAGATCCTTTCCCTCTGCTTTGTTACAGAACATCACGGCACAGGCAACATGGCAACTGCATACCGAAAAATCATCTACGTCTCCAAAAGACAAAGGGAGAGACTGCCTGAACAGTCAGCAATGTTGCCATCCTGTATGACCACATAACGTACTGGGACTGCTCATAAACAGCGAGGGCCAGCTTGTTAAAAACCAAGGCAGCAGAACCAAGCTCTCAATGCAAAACACTGAAAAAGGGGTGAGAACGGGCAAGTAAGACACACAGGGAAGAAAAAAAACCTAAACCAAAGTCAAATCTCGTTAAAATTGCAGATGTAGCACCAGCCACAACCAGAGTAAATGAGGCCATGCAGCATTTACGACGGAAAATAAGGCAAAACAAACGCATCAAACTTTGCTTTTAAGGCAGAAGTCGAGAAATTAATTTTAAAAAGCCAACACTTATAGCCACCTTGGGGTCTGAAAGCCTCATTGACTGTATTCAGCAGAGCCACAAGGAGTGTCCAAACATGAAATACTCAGAGACAGAATCCGTTCTGACACAGACCTTAATGAGACTTCTGGCCACGGTGCAGCGAGGCTGACTGCTGGGGAGACACACGCTGCAGGCAGCCAACCCACTCCCGGGGGTCCTGTATGCGGTGTGTGCCCCACGAGCAGGGCCACCCAGGAACTCTGTCCTGCTCTGCCAAAGCCTCTTTCCAGCAGCACAGCCACCACAGAGGGGAAAAGTAAGGACGTGGCAGCAGCCTCCCCTTCCAGCACCAACACTGGAACGGGACAGTTTGTAATCCCACCTCATGCTTTGCACGCCGGGTCTCCCAGATAGGGCGTACCCCGGCGTGATCCCAATGGTTATTTATGTGGCACGGCCTGAGACACAGCATGAAGATTTCAACTCCGGGAGGCAACAGTGTGATCTCCAAAAAGCACCCCAAGTACCCAACACCACAGACAATACAAAAGTGTAGATTACACACACTCAGCAAAACCAGCACTTTTATTGGAAACATCTTGCCAATTCAGTACGGGAACGGGGATACTTGTTTCCATGAAGCTGTCCTGGTGCTGGAGAGCACCCAGAGGGCTACTTTCCATGAGGAGGATGGGATTGTTCTGGATTGTCTCAACTAGAAGCAGATGGGGGAAAAAAAAACAACAAAACAAAACAACAACAAAACAGAAGGACAAAGAACAACAGACATGCGGCCACAAAGTGTTAACATACAAACAGTTACAACTGAGCACTTCAACTATGAGTCTTCAAGAAGGACAACCTTCAAACAGAGTAAAAGGAACAAAAACATGGATGACTTTCCAAATAGACTCACATCAGAGAGATTAACTGGTAGCAGAGGAGAGCACAACGATGGCATTTCAACAACAAAAGAAAAGGGAGTCCTCTTAACCAGTTTCTCCAATGAGCCAAATCCATAAATACCCAGCAGATCCAGAGAAATCTTTTTACTACGTGGAAAAAAAAGTACGCTCTAAGGGGAGATTTACTGGAATCAGACTCACAGCCTACACAGTGCGCAGCACGGGAGTAAGCAAGGATGTGAATTTGATTTCGCTCTGCAAGTTGGTTGTAGTGAAACAGGGACCCAACATTTAGTACAGATGGGAAAAGGGAAAAAAAAAAATCTAAGAGGCTTTCTGAATCGTGGACTTTAAATAAGCTAGCTATCTGCACGAGGAAATGTGCACAGGCAGTGTTACAGAAGGTTTTGTACATAACTAATTATAATTGAGCACCTGAATTTTACGTGATCACCAAATCATATAGCTTAATTATAGCAGCAATTAACTTTTCTGGAGCGCCCTACAGTGAACACTAACTTCAGCAGCAGTTTTGCAAATCATGGTTACAACAGTCCTTCTGGGTAACGTGTAAATCACAACACCGAAATTCTGACTCGAGTGGAAAGGAACAGTCTGTTACTTTATGATAAGCAAATGAAGAGGCTTTGTCTCACGTGAGACTAGAATTGAAAGCTGCTTTTTGTCAGTTTTGTTCATCACAGCAGAGCAGCATCTCTTAAACTGACAAGCCTCCAACCTGGAGAGGGATTTGAAATCAATCTGTCCTCCTCATAGTCGAGCTAATTGCTGTTTAACTCCTCTCCACTACACAGCAAGTGTCTCTAAACCCAGCCCAGGGAGGCACAGCAGCCTGGGCAGATCCCTGCTGCTGTACAGGCTGATAACCAGAACACAAGCTGCCCACTGTCAGCTTTAACTCTGGCTTCACTGAGAACAGGGAATTTGAAATATATTTAAGAGGGAGAAGGTAAGATGTTTAGGATTTATGGGTTTGGGTTTTTTTTAAGAAGCTATGTGCAGCTGATGCCTAGAATACACCCTAAAATCAAATCGCTTTTCAGGTTGCTATAGATTCCCTGAGCTGCTGTAACTGGACCAGGTACAAATGTAACTGTGGGTGGATCCATTTTTAAAAAGTGTTGCAGCAAGATCTTTGCTAAATTTGACAAGTGAGTGGGGCCTGCAGAAAGTATTTTATTCACTTTATTAAACATGGGGTTTAGTTTATGCCCATTTAACAAATCAGACCTCCAGATTCAGCAATTGCTGACCTGGAGACCACTGCATTGCATTTTCAGTTTAAAAGCGATGCAGAGTGTCACCAGAATTATTCAGCTCTAGATACATTCTCCTCTTTGTTTAGTCCTGCACAATTTAAATACTGAACAAAAAGCTGTCAGAGCTCTGGAAAAAAAACCAACCGCCAAATCCCAATCTTTCTAGCTGGTGGCTTTGATATTCTACTCCTGTTTGCCAGCATGATTTCTTGTGTGCTGTATGTCTAGTTTTATAGTAGAGACTCTTAGTTGCAGTGTTGGCTTTAAGTAGCCATTGACTAACAACCTTTAACAAGGGAAAAATTACGGTGCAATTTTTCTTCCTGCCCCAAAGCCCCGACCCTGCGGGGAACCAAAGCTTTAGGTGAAGCAGAAAGGTCAAATTTAGTTCTGCACAGTGGTGAGCTTCCCTGAGAGCTCTTTGCAATGCGAGCCTGCGCTGAAATGGCAACCGACATGAGAGTCTAGGCACAAAAGTGAGGTGAAGATGGTAGGAAATATAACTGATTTTATTAGACCAACTGCAAGAGCACTGATGTAATGGGAGCTGAGGCAGGGCATGGTCAGGACACAGCTGGTTCAGATGCAATCCGGTAAGACAAGAGGGCATGCACACAGCTGTTTTAGACTTCGTTACTGCTGCAATTGGGGTAGAGCAAGTGAAGAGGCCACTGATGGCCAAGGAATCCTAGGTATCCTAGGAAGACCGTGTCTCATTGGCAAGGTGGCAAGGCACTGTCACCAGTCCCCTGATCTGCAGTAGCCTGTCCCATGAAAAAGCACAGGTTGTGACCAAGTAAATCATCTCCTTAACTCCCTGTTGACTCTGCTCCTCCCAGTCTTCACTGGCCCTCCAAACATCGAAGTCCTCAACTCAGCCAAGTTAATCATGTTTCACAAGAACCAGCTTGGGTCTAAGACAGAGACCTTCACAGAGAGGTCACCACATCAGGAGTCTCAGGTGCTGATGGCCTTTGTGTGACAAATGAAGGGCATATGGGTCACAAGGCACTTGCTTTGTTGGAAGAAAACCACTTTTCTGGTAAAATCAGGAATACAGCTAATATTATAGGGCCAATTCTCTTTCTTGTAATTCCCAATTGCTTTGATAATTTAATGTGAAGTGTGGATTTAAGCCTTTATACAGCTAATATGGATCCAAAGTGACTTACCCAGAACAGCAGAATTGCCATCGCCCAGTGGGAACCTCTGGTAACGGGGAATGTTAAAGGGGGGCAAAAGGTAGAACTTCCTCTCCAGAAGGGGTTCAAGGCGTGAAGCAGATGGGTCTGCAGGGTGGAACAGGTTATAGACCTGCTGACAAGCTGGTCTGAGCTGAAAGACTAAAAAGATGAAGAAAAAACATCCCTCAAGTATCAAAAGGTTATTTGTTAGAACATTGCAAATACGTCCGCAAAAAGGAAAACTGTTGGGTTAAAATAAAAGTGCAATTTATCATCTCCTTCATCTTCCAGTTTAGTCAACTGAAACAATTTATTACAATATTTATAGGCTCAAGAATTGCCCAGTATTTTTAATGTTTAGAAGTACATTGCAAATAAATTGTATAATCAGTACTGGCTAGAGCACACAGTGATCTGCTTCCTCACGGTGCAATAAATGTTACCTATAAATTTTGGGGTTTTATCAGTTTGTCTCATCAAATTACTGGACTTGTAGCAGGAGGTGCTTACACCACCCACCAAATGAGCTCAGCAGTTTACATCAGGACTTACTGTCAAGAGCTGGAATGACAGTTTTTCGCAGTGCAAGAACCAGACCCAGGGGAGAACCAAAGAGGAAGAAGTCAGTGATCTCAAATTCAAACTTTCCAATATTTCCTCCATCCAACATAGTAGAGCTACTAGACCGCCTGGATCCTGGGTCATTTCTCAGCACACTAGAATGTAAACTGGGACAAGAACAGAAAATAAAGTAAAAATTTTATTCAAGCTGCTTTTTCATAATTGAAGGCCAGATAAGTGACTGACAGTGAATATAATTTCTATCTCTTTCATGAAGGAACTGTGCCAATCAACCCACCATGCCTCAGTACGGTAGCTTGACTAGCCAGTAAAACGTCCCCCCGAACAATCACCCCGTTTCATTGGTATAATTTACACTGCACAAATCCGAGCTTCAATTGGGTTCCTTTACACACTCCTACCTCCTCAAAATGCGTTTTCTTTGAGGAGTCAAAACCTCGGTTGCTGCTAGCAGAACAGCCGTTTGCAAGATGAAATAACCAGCAAGCCAAAATTACTAGAGTAGTGGGGAAAAAGCAGTTTTACAGTAATTCGCTCCATTACACGCGCTACTGCTAAGCTTTCTGGTCCTCGACATCTGAGTTCCTTCCATCACCTTATTCTCAAACATTACGGAAAGCCGTGCTTACCCATTTCTTCCTCGTGGAAGTAGTTGGACAAATGTTATAGGATGGAAAAAGAAAATGGGAGAGGAGAGAGAAAAAGAAAGATCAAAATCTGCAAGAGGGTTTCTAATGCCCTTGTGCACCAAGTTTGCAGCACAGCTTCCAAACGTGTGTATGGCATTCACCGGGAACGGGAATTTGGGGTAATTAACTCAGCCGCCATACGGTAAATTGCATTTACCGTGCACCCACGACTCTCCCACTTCTCTTCTGCCCATGAGGCCACATCTGTCAAGTTATTACCAAAGTATCTCTCAACGCCATTTAATTTAATTTAAATTCACATCTTGCTTAGACACTGAAGAAGAAGAACCAGGAACCCACCCCCACGTTAGGAAGCAGTGCTGCTTTGCAGTCTAGATCTGGATTAGACAGCGAGATGCCAGATGGGCAACACTAACAACCCGGTTCACTAAAGGGTTTCCGAGACTCTTCTGTTACCACCCAAAAGCCGTAAGCTGTAATTTCTTCTGCTCTCCAGGTTCTACAGATTCAGACAGCAGCCTTGCTGCGTTATCGTCATTATAATTAGAAGCGAAGAATTGAAGACAGAGTACCAGCAGTGACTTAACAGGGTGTTTGCAAACACTTTTAAAAGCATCTGAACAGGTTCTGTAAAATATGTAAGGTAAGTGGATACCACAACAGTTGGGTTGGATAAGAGGTTTACTGGCCTGGAATCAGGGATGATGCAAATGCAACAGTCTCTTGCCAGCTCTGTGGCCCCAAGACAAAATCCCAGGTGGTCACCAGCATTTACTGCGTGTCCGTATGCAGTAGCACTTGCTCATCAAGGGCACTTCTGCACGCAGCGTGCTGGCTGCGCGGCTGGCCAGTGATGTCCCAGCACTGCTGCACTCCTGGAAATAGGGCTGCTCACTCCCCACCATCTGTAGCACCGGAGGAGTTGCTCACACACACACTCCTCTGGGACAGCCATTCAATAAATGAACAGCTGCAAAAAGCCACAAATTTGGGAAGAAAAACAGGTTTCACTCGGACTTTGCAGCACATTATTCCAGAGACAGCACCTCTGCTGAACGCCGCTCCCAACGGATGCTAAAAACCCTTCTCCTCGTGCTGCGCTGCCGTGTATTCTGTAAAGGCGCACACACACGATACCGTTTTCCCGGTTACAAACCGCAGGGAAATAACAAGCTTACTTATGCCAGACATATGTGCCATGGAAAGTCAAAACAGTGATGTCAAACCCGAGGGGAACGGGGGGTTACGGCAGTGACAGCTAAAACGAGCCTGCTCCCATTCCTGCGATGTGAACGAGCGTCCCCGAGATCACACTGCCAAGATGCGCAACGGTGAAATACATTTAAAAACAAGCCACCTTCAGTGAAGCTACAATTATTTTAGCTGACAAGACTGCAATGCATTAAGTTTGCTGTGTGCAAGGAATACAAAGTTATTTACAACCCGTTCAGTTTTGCCGAAGACGGGGTGAGAGCGACGCGATGCAAATGAAGGCACAAGTGGAAGGGCTATCCTGATGGCAGGTGTGTCACGGCAGGACGGGTGCACGGGGGGTCTGGTGTATTGCACCCGCCTTCCCACAGCATCTCTGCATGGGGAAGGGAAGAGAACAAGAGCACTGGTACCGCTAAGCTATTTGGACAGCTTCTCTCTTTTTACTGGGAACTTGATAGTCTTTTTAGCAATCAAAAGAAATGAGAGCCAAGGGGAACTCTGAATCCGTCATGCTCCAAGCAACCTGCGGTGCCCCGTTCTCCCTTTAAAAAGCAGCAGATGTACTGTGTGCATTAATTAAACAAGAGCTTATGGATTTCAGAAGCAAATCAACTCATTTACAATAATACAAGTACAGCACAGCCAGAAATAATGTAGTTGTGCAGAAGGACTGAATTTAAAAATAAATGTGTGATTGTAACCTCCAGATGCTGCTCTGGCTTGCCGGGCATTATCCCAGGGAAGCGGGTAGGTCTGATACATGAATAAAAATGAATGTCTTTGGCACAAGCTGAAATTTGCAATCGGCACGGACAGAAAGGCCCGTTTGCTGTGCCCATTAGGAAAACCTGGCTCTGTTCTGTCAATCTCCTGCACGAAGCCGTGTCACATCAGGGCTTGGTTTTCATCCGGGGAAGATCATTACCTAGTGACAGAGAGGCCGGAGGGGCGTTCTGCTGCTGACTGCGCTGCTCGGTAATGACGGCTGTAAGCACAAGGTCCAGGGCTGGGTGGGACGCCCTGCCGGCTCGCAGGAGGGGAAGAGGTGAATCACTCGAGCCTCCCCAGGCCAGGGAGCAGGGGGGAGAGATGCGGAGAGAGCTCGTGCAGCAGCTTCAACCTGCCCCTTTCCCTCTGGGAATCTTGCTCATGAACCATGGGGAAAGACCCATTTTTGACCCAAGGCCTAAAAGTAGATTTTAAAAGATATAAAACCCTAAAAGAAGTAAAGGTGCACCAATCCATCGGCACATTGAACACCGACAGTCCTTGCCAGCCTCCCCCCAGCTGCTTCATGTTGGGAGCAGGCGCAACGGACCAGGAGGGACAAGGACAAAGCTCCGTGAAATGACAAACTGCACTCCCTTATCCATGCCAGGCCCAGTGCTTATGCTAAACTACATGTAAAACCACGGCGAGATGCCAGCCCACTTTCCTTAGCCGAATCCGTGCCCCTGAGGTCAACAACAAGTTGGAGAAAGAGCACATTTTTGTACGACTCTTATTTTTCTCCTGTAATGCAGGAGGCTGTTTTGATAAGGTAAGAACAAGAGCCTGATTGCCTTTTATTAACCTGCTGGAAATAGCGGAGAAGCTCGTTGTGGTTTTTGTAAATGCAGCTGTCTTTCTGAATGCAGTACCTCTGTGCACCGACGACATTCACTTTGATACTTTCTCCCAAGAATCTTTTACAAAAGCGTCCCCGACGTGGCAAGACAACACGAGTCCCTGTGCTGGAGCAATGACTGCAAGTAGTGAAGGAGGGGAAGAAGCAAGGGACAAGCCTTCAGCTCGGCACAGGGCAAAAGGAACAGCCTTGGACACAGCTGCCATGCAGATAATGGTGTTGGCTGGGGGGGGCATTGCTCCCCAGTACCTGGGACGTGGGGGAAGAGGGATTAAGAGTTCCTCCAGGCCTGCAGAAGGAAAAAGTCTGGGCTGTCCAGTTCCACAGGACGAAGGTGATGATTCAGTCAGAAAAAGCCTCTGGGCTTACAGGAGTAATCCCTGAACAATCAGTGGCAACGGAAAGCCGGCTATGAAAATTCCAGGTATTTTTCTGAAATTCCATTTGAAGAATCTTAAGGATGCGATACTGGGGGCTTCGGTAGCAAGTAACAAATCTGAAACACAACCTTGGTGCCACGGAGCAGGCATGGCAGGGGACGGAACACAATCCCCTGTCCCTGCTCCATACAGGGCATTTAGGTCACTCTGCCAAGCAGTGACACAAGACAGGACAATCCTCACGGCAGCTGAAGGTCTCTCCATGAACCAGCCAACCAGCTAGGCTTCAGGATGTCTCATCTAGAGCATCCTGCCACCACAGGAAAAGTGCTGCAATTCAATCTCACGCTTGAACTAAGCCAAAATTAAAGGATACTCGGCTCCGCCTCGCCTTTCCCAAGAACAGGCCAGCCAACTACAAAATCAGCTTTCAGAGATGCTTTGAAATTAAAACAACACTGGATTCCCAGTTCCACTTCACCCTCCTCCCTCGCACTATTTGCTTTGTGATCTCCATCCTGCAACTGCAGCGCATCAGAAAAGCAGCTACCCAACGGCCTCGGCTGTCAAGCAGGAGGATGAAGGGTTTCTTGCCATTGTAATAAAGATGCAGTAGTGCAGCTGGATTCTCTCACTGCCACTGAGCTACAGTGCTCTTATTTTTTTAATTTATTTTTTTTTTTAACATCTATACCCCTCTAATCTAAATTAAACACTTTCCTCCACCTTGCCTATCACAGGATGGCAAAGCAACACTCGGGTTTCACGGATGCACCAGTCTCAGCTCCAGAATACTGCTGGTTCCGTTCCTTCAAATCCTTACCTTGAAAGAAAGGCTTGATGTTGCTTTATCGTGTCCAGTTCATAGGTTGATGAATCACTCCTTTTTCGTGGCAGCTGCTTCTTTGGATCTTCTCCGTTGCTACGGGGAATATCAATGTTGCTCCTGCTGAGGTGTCTGCTGGCTTCCAAATTAGAGCCACTGGCACAATAGCTGTTGTTCACCGTTATTCCAGGAGACAGGAGGTCGGTATCCTGGGATTTGAAATATACGGATTTAGCACTCTGACAGCTATCAGGAATACTCCCATGTTATAACATTCTCCTTCCAGCCTCCTTTCTCCATCTACCCCAAGATCCAGTTCAGGGCAATACAGTATCTCAGACCAAAGCGCTTCCTAAGGGTGTGGGTGACGCTTCACACCAAGGGGGTGAAACATCCCTGTTCAGGGCAAGTGCACGCAAATTGAGACACATACGCACCTTAAGACAAGTTTGCCATTGATGAGGAATAGAGTCCTTGCTGTTTCATGAAACGAAACTAAAACCAGGGAACACGGAGGTGCTGTGGCCAGCAGACCTATTCCCAGTAGACACTGGGAGCCAGCATTACCTGGACACTCACAACGCTTCCTCGACGACTGCTGTTCTGGCTCTCGGACACAGTCTGATTGCTGTAGCACAATGCATCAAATCCCAGGATTCCTCCAACACAGTCCCCTACCAAGCAGACCTGACAAACGCAACAGAAGGAGGACAGGAGGAAAAAAACATCCCTTGTCTTCAGTTCAGAACTGACAGTTAAACAGAGTGCTGGATTGTACCTAGGAAAGCTGCAGTAACGGCATGCCCCGTGCTTTCAACAGCAAAACTATTCTGTCAATGAATATCCACTCCTACCCTGCAGACTCTCGTTAGGGAACATAGTTAATGTGTTCTGGTTGTCCCCCACCAGCCAACTGGAGCAAAGTGAAAGCAACAGATCATGGCACTAACTCCAGCCTTGGAAAACCAAGCTTAATTCCCTCCTTGCCAGCTGTCCGTGCTACTTCAGGCAAGCTGCCCCGTGCTTCTGCTCCCTGTGTGTACCCTGAGAACATTACGCTGTCCTGCCTCCAAGGGCAGTGGGCAGATAGGCACAATAAAGCTCTGAGACCCCTGGGCAGGAGAGGGCTGCCTGGGGTCCCGTGCACAGCGCTGGCTGGGAGCAAGCTCAGGGTGGGTAAATCACATTACAGCAGTGCAACGAGACAGCTAGTCCAACAGCTCAAACCTCCTGGGGCTAGAAAGTCACTTTGCTCGCAGAGGTGCGAGGTCACTGATGGTCTTTCATGGTGCACAGCGGCTGCGCCATCTCAGAAAGGAAACGCACTTCTGTGACAACTCCAGTGCGAGCTGCTGAAGGTCCTTTAAAGATGGGAATGCTTAAACAGCCTTAGTTTGCAGTGGAGTAGAGACCACGTTCAGTAACAAAGGTAGCATTCCTGATTTGGAAAGCTACGTCATGCCAAAAATTGATTAACCTCACAGCTTTGTCCCCTCATTTCTGAACACAAGCTCAGACTTTGCCTTGAATCCCAAAGGTTCAAGACAGACCATAAGCAATAATCTCTCTCAGAAAGAAATGGAAGCACAACACTTTCTTATTGCAGCTCAACACTGTCGCGTTTCCATCCCTCAGGAGAGATGAGTGAAAAAGAAAGCTTCAGAAGGAAATTGTTTCACTTGCTCTTCATTTCTCCATGGCCACAAGCAGCTGCTGGCTCACCTGGCCGTTGAATGACGTGCCCTCCTGGGATCTGATGAACTCGCTGTAGGCCTGGTTGGCTCTGACAATGACTGTGGCTACTGCTTCTTGGTACTGCGGGGATGATGTTGCTAGCAGAGGGAGTGCAGCAAGAGGAATGTGATCCTGGCTGTTGGACAGGCAGCCTTCGTCATAACTATACGGGCTGAGGCTGGATGGGGCAAGAGATGTTAGAAACGTTCAGCCTAACACGCAGAGTGGGGAAAACCATTTGCAGCCAGTACAGTCAGTATTGCGGTTCATTAAAAATAAGCCTTGAGATAGAAAGGCCATTTATTCCACTGTGAATGGGTGAGAACCTAATAAATCTTTCCCTCCCATCAAACGTAAATCTTCAAGGACAACATACTTACATTGGTAAGAACAACCCTCAGACAAGGAATTAAAGCCTTAGTATTTATTGGATTAATTAGCATAAATCAATCTCAGAACTCTTGCTTCACGGTTACTGTATTCACTGCAGCTAAGTATGAAATCGAGATTGAATGCCTCGCTCGTACATTAATAAAGTGCATTCTCAAAGCGTGGTCAGAGCTTTCAATACTACATGCAGAATGTTTCAGGCACGCAAGAAAAGAAACACAAAACAAGAGCAAAATTTTATACGTTTCTCCTGGTGACAAAGTAGTATCAACTTACCTGGACACCAGCGAAAACGCTTCGGAGCAGATGGCTGGGCAAGGGACTAGCCTGATGGCAATGTGTCCAAGAGCAGCCGGGTAATGTACCCTCATCACTGTGTCAAACACTGTCGTGATGGTGTTGACATCCCCTTGCTTAGAGCTCTGGTCACCACTTCCTGAGTCCAGGATGTTCCCTCCATGGAGTACCAAGAGGAGGACATGGATTTTACTTGGCTGCGTTAACGGCTGCACTGATTCATCCTAAGTGGGAATAAAAGTGAGCACAGTAGAAAGGCTTACTTTGCAAAGAGGTTTTATTTGGCCCAAGTGCATTTTAGGCACATTTTATCACCTTTTCTCCTCTAAGCTCACACCTGGTGCATACAATATATGCACTAGCCACATTAAGTCCCGTCAGGGATGAGGCAAACAACAGCCTGTGAAGCAAGGTATTTCCAGCAGAAACAGTATCACCCCCTATCTAGAGGGCTAAGTTCAGTTTGGGCCATGAACACACAAAGATAACTGCAGTGTGAGCAGGACCACCGAAGGACAAGAAGCCCAGAGACTTTCCGAACAGAGACTGAAAGGGTTCAGCTTGATTTTTTTTTTTAGCAAAGCCACCTGAGAATGAAACGCCTGCTCTCAAACGCAGCAGAGATGAGTAAAGAAAGCTCGGAGGCACTTAAGTCAAAGGACAGTGCAGGAGCAAGTGCAAAAGACTCTAAACTGATCCTGAGTATGCATCAACTGAAAATCAGGTTCCAAACACAGGAGATAGGAGGTTTTGGAATAGTATCTGCAGGTTTCTGCTAAGAAACTAAACTGACTTCAAGAGGGAATGTGCTGAATTTATGGAAATGGCTATTAGAAACACCTGGATACAACAGCGGAGAACCTCCCTCCTCCAGGTCTCACACCCTACACATGGGCATGCACACACACAGCCTCAGCGTAACTGACTGTCCTAAGCAGAAGGAATGCTGAAAGTTTAAAAAAATAAATTAAAAAAGCATAAAACTGTAACCAGGTGAAACATGGCAGCAGTAAAGACAATACTTGTGTGCATTCCAGCGGAAAAATAAAGACGTAAGAGATGGGTGTTGCTGCGCTCGGCTGCAGCAGCTGACAGTAAAACACATTCAGCAAAATTAACAAACGAGATCAAACAGGGCAGCAAGGGGCAAGTTACTGGGGAAAGAAGTCGGAAGAGATCAGTCACTGCATCTGCTTGCCTATGACAGAAGTTATAAATAACACTTCAGATCTGCTCGTACTATTGCAAAAGAGGAAATGAGGAGAAAAAACTCCAAGACCCTGTGACCCAAGGACTGGCCAACGTCTGGGCGGGAGACCACTGCACGAACACCAAAAAGGTTTTTATTTTGGCTGTCCAGGTCGTTGGCTTATTATGTTGAATCAATTCCTTGCCTAAACAGCCAGGCTGTGGTTTGGGGGAAGGAGGGGATTGTATCGGAACTCCAGAGAGGCCTGTCAGAGTGGGCTCTGCCAGAACAACCCTAAGCCCAATTCTGACGCCCCCAGCGCAGGTACAAGAGCATCCGTTTGTACTGGTCACAGATGTACAGCACAACGGAGCAGTAACTATTTTTAGTACGTATTCCCAGGGCTTTCAGTGCTTACGGCTCCCCCACAGACTCAAACCTCCCATCCCAACACCTTAGAGATATGTGAGAGAACATCCTGGGCCGCTCCTTGTTGAGGCAGAGAAATACCCACTGGGAGGGGGTGTAAAAGGGGCGGAGGGCGGCAGTGTATTCCATTTGGCAAACTCGTCTCATTTTAGCATCTTTAGTCACCTGTTGTCCTCTGAGCAGTGACTGAGCCCCTGACAACCTGCTGGTGGGAGGAAAGCATGCCTAGGCACACATTAGCAACCTAACAACTAGCTTTCATTTTTACCAGACAATGTTAAAGCATGTCTTAATACACAGCCCACCAGAAGTATTAAAATTCACATCCAAGTCTGTAATAAAGATCTTCCAGACCTCCTGCATAAGAACGGCCTTTAATTATTCAGTGCCATTACACTGGATTAATGCCTGCTCTCTAAACCTTCTCTGATTCCAGTTTACAGCGCCTGCAAGGTGAACTTTAGCCTGGCTGGAGGCACGGGAGGAGCTCTCAGCATCTCAGCACTACTTCTGCTTTCAGATGAATGTTTTAAGTGCTCGTTTGGAGAACAACATGAGTCACCAAGCTCAGGTCATCCGGAGGTTTATCAGCAGTTATTTGGAGGTGCCTTTGTCTTTCAGTTCATTAACCTCTGCTCTTGAAGGAAGTGGGGAACATGCAAGGAACTGCTGATTAGTTTAAGGTGGAGGTGGCTATTTAGAACTTTCTTGTAAGATCCAGTCTCTTAAGACACGTGATCCATAAACTACCTTTTGGTGACAGAGGCTCTTAACCTGAAAAATCACTGCAATGGTGACTAGAAATTTCATGCTATTTCAGTAGACTGTTCGTGAAGAACTACAAATAACTGTCTTTTTTATCTTGCTTTGAAGCCTGTTCTTTTTCTAAAATGAAGGGAAAAATGGGAAGGGGTTGAGTTTGTACAGCCCTCTGAAGAAGACAACAAGTTCTCCACACCATCTTGAGCTCTAAGAGCAATCTTAGGGCTGTGACTTGCTTATCTTGAGGTAGCTACAGCCATTCCCATCCCCAGCTACCCGCTCCCCTGAGCTCTCAGTCGATTATGGAAAAGGCAAACCGCCATGAACTTACAGTCTGGCACACAGAGTAATACCAAAACCACGCTCACGGTCTTTGATAGGCTATGACTTAGCTCAGGCAGTTCCACAGGCACTCTGCAAGCTGCTACATCCTCTCTGCAGCACAGACAGGCAGATGTCTTAAGGGTAGGATGAGCACAGCCACTCCAAGAGGCACCGTCTCACTAGGACACTGAATTGCAAAAGCCTGTATGTGTGAGGCTAGAAAGGCGGGGAGGTGTCGTTATTTATTACTCCACCCAGAATAATACAGGTTATGATATAACAGCTCCAAAGAGTGGGCTACAGCCAAGTTGTGTCACTTGGACTATGGCAGCCTGTGCTCTGGTGCTGCACGGCTCTCCTGCGCCCACATCCACGCTAGCTCATTCAGCATTAGCAGGACAGCCCTACCCAGCAGGGCCTCAGGCAGCAGTCAGCCCCACAGGATGAGTATTTTTTTTCCAGCTGGATACCTGACACTGCCTGCAAACTACAGAGCATTTTCTATATGATGTTCAAAGATGGGTGAAATAATCCCTTACACCTAGCCATGAAGTACACAGCATGCCAGCGCGGCTCCGAACGACGCACAAAGACAATACACCGCTCACAGCAAAGGGAGTCGTTCACCCCGTTTACCCCACGCAGACGTATTCCAGCGACAAAGCACCTCGTGACAAGAAAGCACTTACTTCAATGATGCTGAGCCTCTCCACGCTGGAGCCGACGTGGTACTCTGCTGATGTCTCGTGATACAAATCACCTGGAAGCACAGAGGTTTAAAAGATCAGCACTGCAAATGCCATTTGGCAAAGACGCTCTTCCATAAAGACATTGTGCCAACGCCTCTCAGCCTCTTCTGCCTCGTATCTCCTTAATTATTTCATCCAATTGCCCTCTCCCTCCTGTCGCCTTCCACCTGAGAAGCCTGGGCAATACTGGGTCACTTATTTTCCAGCAGCTTCGGATAACTTCAGTAAGCACTGAGGACATTAGCAAGCTCTTCTCTCGTCACAGTGACCCAGCACCATGGCTTTATTAAGCATAGCAACAATGGGAAATCCCTGCACAACTGTCAGAAATTATTGGTTTGTGGGAAAATAAAAGGAACTGCTTGAACTATGCTGGGGGAGCAGAGATCTGATGTGTTCACACATCCGGTGCCTACACAGACCAACTTTGTACCAGAAAGCCTAAGTGTCATCTTCCAGCGTGCTGCTACACGAATCGATCTGGCTGAGGAGCTAGCTGCCTTTCCAAATCTCATAATGATGAGCAGAAAATAAAACCCAGGCAGATACAGACAAGAACAAAGGATGGAGCGAGGGGGAAGAAGAGTCAGGAGAAATTCAGGACGGAGCTGGAACATTTCATCATTATACGAGAGAATCCTGGCTATCACACAAAGGAGCCTAACCAACACGGAAAATAAAAGAGAATCAAGAGCTATCCCAGCTCCCACTGGGCAATTCTGTGGTAGCAGCGCTGCGCAGTCTTTTTTATGCTCTGTCTCAGCTTCCCCTTTTGTGAGATGAAGATAAGTTTTACTTTTTTTCAGGATGTGGCCGTAACAGTTACCTGGAAATACTGTAAAATATCACATGCAGCTTTTACTTTAAAAAAAAAAATAAAAATTACCCTGTACATCATCACATTCAGGGGTTTCAATTTTATCCATCAGATCATTGGAACTCCATTTGGTTATTTCTTTCGGGAACATTTCCTCATTGTCAGACAAGTCCTCTTTTAAAGAAAACAGATTTTTTTTTTAAGAGTCACACACACAAATATATACACAGACAAGAGCACAGAACAGAATTTTAAATAGAAGTAAGGTCCCATAACTCTATGTAATCTTATAAACATTTGCATGGCTTAAGTCACATAAAACACGGTACTTTACCAGGCTTTTTTATATAGAAACCAAAGGACCTTTTGAAAAGCAAACAACATGTTTTAGTTGCATGTTTTTAACAAACAAAACTCCTAAAGCATGAAAAAAATAACATGGATTTTTAATGCTACCATTTCAGGTACCAAGTTTGACATTTTTCTTGCCATACTTTCTGGTGATGCTAAAGCAGCCAGAATACTCCAATATGGGAGAGGACAAGGCAACATTTGCCGCTGGCATCCTCCTGGACCTGTCTGAAAACTGCGGGATGTCTTCGGGGGAAGCAGTGACAAGGGTCACTATTGTGAATAGGAGCGAATACGTAAAAAGGCATGAGTAAAAAAGGAAACAAACTCTCTAGGCTATCTTTAGCCTGATTTCCTTAGGAGATGAGACTTGTTTGACCACACTGAGTGCACGTGTCTGCCATTTCCCTCCTACCTCAGGATCTTCTGAATCCCCTGGCTCAGTTCAACTACAGCTGATAAAGAATATGTGCCCCCAAAATATTATGTTCCTAGAAGTGTAATTAAAAGGGAGAGACATATAAAGGAGCGAGCCTATGAAATACTCCACAGTAGTATCAGAACATAAAAAAGATGAATAGCCTGGCTCTACAGCAGACACCAGAGGAGGCAGCCAGGCTAGGGGAGCAAGGAGGGCTGTCAGGCAGGTGACCCTGGAAGGCAGGCTTGAGCTTCGTGCTGCTGGGCTGCAGAGCCCTAATCCACCACTGAGAAAGGGGTTGGACTACATGATCTCTAGAGGTCCCTTCCAACCCTTATCACTCTATGAATCTGTAAAGCCTGACACAGGCAGAGTCCCACCTTGCCTGTCCTCAGGACTTTGCTGGAACATCCGTATGGAAACAAGCAGCTGAGCCCTGCGGCGGCATCACCCAACAGGCCATCAGCAGCTGTAGCACTGGCAGAACTCATGCCAGTGTCCCCACCGGCCACCCCACACTCCCACCCCCACGGACTCCTGCCCTGGGCTGGGATATCCAACACATCTGGACTTCTCCCACGAGGGGCTGAGCTCACGCCCAGCCCATGCCTGAACACAGTCTGGAGCTGAGAAAGGGCTCACAATAACATTTATGTCAAACCAGAGGATCCCTGAGACAGCAGCAGCCCGACGACTCCTTTATCGGGTCAGAGCATGGGCCAGCGGGAGCCGGGCAGGGCACCCCGCAGCCTCCAGGCTTCGTGCGTAATCCTGGCAGGTTCCTGGGAAGGAGACAGCCTGAAGCTCCCACCCGGACCCACGGGAAACCCAACAATGGCAACTCCGGTCTCATGAAGACGCCTTTGGTATGGTTGCTGGTTCTTTTTCTTCCTTCCTCCTTTCTCTTTTTTTTTTTTTTTACATTGAGGATGTATCTTTTCCTGTTACACAGGGTAAGTGCTTTCTAATTTATTTATTGTTCTGCACTTAGTATTACTGTCTCTCCTGAAAATTTTGGGCTTATAAATTTAATAAAGCATTATGAACATCATAATAACAGCAGTAATTACAAATGTCTTGAAGTCCTAAAAGCTGTAATCTTCAGAGTCCCAGACTAGGATGCTCTCTTTCTTGTTGCTGTACAGTTACTAAGAAAATAATTAATTAGAAAACCTCTAGGATGGGGGAACAGAAATATTACAAAACATATTTATCTTTTCAGCAAATCTGAGCAATATCTTAAAAAAAAAAAATATGTAGGGGACTAAGGGCAGAGCCAAGGAAAGACCAATTCTTTTTAGGAGTTTCTATTTACACTTTGACCATAAAAAGAGAGTGACCTGGAAACCTTGCATCAGCATGCCATTTCCTTTTTCAGCTATGGAAAAAATTTGAGTGAATCCCCATTTCCCTGCACAAGAGAGTGCAGAGCTACCGTTCAGTGCAAGCAGAGAGCACGAGCGTGCAACACACTTGTTGGCAGAGAATTAAGGAGAAGATTGCACTCAAAGCTCCTCTAGCAACTTAATCTAAGTATTAAACTTATTTCCTTGAGAGGCTTTAATTACAGCCCTTATTGCTGCTCAAGTGATCACTGAATAGGATATTACTCCTGTTATTAGCATTTATTACAGGATAGATATTAGATATTACTGTATTTGTCACTATCTTTACCAGAGTACGCCAGTGAACGAGGATGAGTGGGAAGCCCGCGACAAGAAATCTTCTCGGGCTGAGGTTACGCCCACTGCACTGCAAGGAATTGTGTGTGTGTGTGTGTATGGGAAGCACTTCTGAGGAACTCTGCTCGGCGTTGACTCACGTCCTGATCCGTGCCAGTTCCCATGGTACCGACCCCGCAAGCCTCCCCAGCAGGATGAGCTGCAAGCGGTGCTTCGTCCCTGCTCACAGACCCGGAGCTGGGACACGGCATCTGCAGACCGAGGGGTGACAAGAGGTCCCTCCCGAGGAGAGGGCCACGTTGAACGGCACACGCATCACAGCTTCAACTCGTAAGCCAAAATCCCACCAGACCAGGCAGGCTTTGCAAACCCAACTGTGTGGATTGCGGAGGACAATCTGTGCGTGGATGGAGACACGCTGTGCGCTAGCACAAGAGGAGCTGCTTTTTCTGTCAGCAAGCTCCTCAAAGCATTACAACAGAGGCGCCGGCACCAACCGTGGCAACAAGGCTCATTTTTGTTAATCCTCCTTCCCAGGCCTGTTAGGAGCACATCAGGGATTCCCTGGGGGCCTGGAACCCAGGCAGAGCCATCTCTATCTCTATTTTATTACCGAGTAATTAAAAAGGCAAAAAAGAGCGTGGATAGCAATGATACCGTTTTGATGACTCACTGCTCTTTACTTGTACGTATATTGCTACAATAAATCCCTTACATAGGTTTTGTAGATGCTATGTGAGTTAATAAATAGAGACACTTAAATTAAGTTGGCCCTTCTCCTTTCAGCCAAGGGGCACATCCATCCCCCAACTTGCATGCATCCTGGCCACTAAAGCTGCTATTGTGCAAGCCACTGTTCCACAACAGCACGCCACTTTCTACCCCAGAATTTGAGACGCCTAAATACTTGATGTGAGAACTCTTCTGGAACATGACACTCTTCATTTTTTTGAGACTGAACTTTAGCTGAACATCAGTGAAATTCTGCTTTACAAAACTGGGGCGTGATCTTCTAACAACTGCATTTCACAGAAAGGTCACCAACTTCATCAGCACACGTCGTGCATCTAACTTAGATTAGCATTACCAGGCAAGAGAAGAGTCCATCTGTTGTCAGTAGAGATGGAGCCTTTCAGGCTTAAAGATGCATTAAGTACAATACATAAAATGAATGCAGTGGAACAAAGCTTCTTCACACACACACACGCACACAGTGGAAAAAAAAATAACACAGCTTTCTCCTAATATGCAGTCAAAATTACTTTGAGAATCCTGGAATCAACACTGATTAATTTTTGCACCTGAAGTACCTTGCTGCATTCACTATTGTGTTTCTTGAACAGGAGAATAAGGAGTTAATACAGGCAAACTTGGGTCTCTTCAGGCCCAGACAGGACAATTAATCACACCTTCTACTGATCAAAAAATAAATTAGAAAAATAGTCAGTCATACTGAATCAGAATCATTAGGACACACCCACAGCCCGGTTAGTATTGCTGAATGTTACCCACATTCATTTGCACCAAATAAAATACAGCTCCAAAGGTTAAGACTGTTCAAGATCCCTTCAAGTAGCTCACACAGAATCGGAAATGTTGCTGCATTAAATATAACAGTCTGCTGGATGATGCTGCCAGTGCTTGAAGAAGCTGCACTGATGCTGCACTTATCTTTGTTAGAAAGGAACAGACTTCAAACAAAGCAGAAAAAGTCTCGCTTCCTTCCCCGCTCACCCCCCACCCTCATGCCTTCCGTTCTCTTACCCCACCATTTCAGGAAACAAACGATGGTGATTTAGGCTCCACATACCATGCGCATCAAAGAATTCATCATCGGAGCTGTCATCTGAATCCCTGGCAATGCTCTGCATCCTCCACTCGGAGATACTATGGCGTGAGGGACTTGCTGGAAAAAACAAAAAAGCCTTATGCGATGCGCTACATCGACAAGACGGAGAGTTCCCAACATGATCTTTGCTGGAGGAAGAGTCGTGTGTTCTCTATGAAAATTCACTGCTGCAATATTAAAAACACAAAACCCCGATGATGCTGGTGTGATGTCAGTGTACCGCTTTACAGATCCTGTTTGTTTACTGTTGTCAGAACCTGCCAGCAAGATGCTACATTAAAGCAAGCTGTTTGTATCACTCTTAGGCTATTTTGAATGGCAGCTATTTATAATTGTTAGGAGGACGTGCAAAATCAGCTGGGTTTTAAAGTTTGCAATTAGGAAGGAAGCAGGCTGATTGGAAGCTTTCTTCGTGCCTCTAATCAGCACACAAACCATGCCTCTGCTTCGCTAACTTTGGGGTGGGTAGCTAAGCAGAGCAGCCTGGATAGAAATAATCTGTTTTCTGGAAGGAAATTGCTTGCACACAAATTGGATTAGAGATCTATTTAAACTTTAAACTTGAATGATTTAAACAACATGCTATCCAACTACTTCATGGGGAGCTGTCAGAGCGGCTGTCCTGACACGGCGAGGAGAAAACCCAGCGGTCCTTTCGGTTCCTGTTTGCCCTCCTGTTCTTACACTTGCCTGCTCCCTTTCATTTTCAGAGTTCCCTCTGCTAAATACAAACATATTACGGCTCTTTTTCTGCCCTTCCCCCCCCTCGCCCCGATATAATTTAGCAATGATCCAGCCTGAACTCTTCTTGGCTGAACTCGTTCCAGAACAGCCGCCCATCCAGAGGGTTTCTCCCCTCTTTCAGACGGCTCTCGCATGTCTCAGCGCACACAACGCGCTTGCGGCAGCCCCCAAACCTAACGCTGCAAAAAACCTGAGGAGGTTGACAGATTCCCATTTAGCATATACAAAGACGCCGAGAGGTTCTGGTTACTGTGACAGCTGTGTGAGTCCTTTCCTGCTGCTGTTGTAACAGTGTTGAATGTATAAGTCAAATTCTTTAATTTTGCTACCCGGTTGTCACACGGAAGGAGGATGGAGACCCTGTGCAGAGTCATCTAATTGCAGCTCAGCCTTGGCTCAGCAGCCCCCAAGTACCCCACCGCCCACCCCTTAGGGAGCAGCCAGCGAGGACGTTGGCAGAGCAGAGCTAATTCACGCTGGAGTGACGTCAAGGCACTCGCATAATAGTTGCTAAAAATAGAGCATTTAATAACATATGGGATGGCGACAAGGGTCCTGCTATCACCAGAGGTCTCGCTCGGATGGTATAGAAAGGACTGAGATCTTTTGGAGAAAAGGCGTTGCTTTTTTCAGCTGGAGGTAGCGGTAAGTCGAGCCAGCCCGTCTTGCTTCCATATGTTAATACGCTGCCAGCATGGAGAAGGATTAAAATATCTGCATGACGTACTTCCCAGCACATCACAATTCATTTCTTTCATTACTTTTTCTGGTAAAATCGGAGATATTCTGCAGTTTAAGAGAAATTCATGCTTTGCTACCAGGGAAAATCTTCAAGTGAAATCTTAAGAGGTCTGAAAACTGCAGCTTCCAATGAACACGTCAGCCCTGGAAGAGGGGGTTCATAACAAAGAGCATAATGAGAGATGGGCACATCGATATAAAATCCTGGTGCAAGCAAAGGAGCCAGCATTTTTATCTTTACATAATGATTTATGAAGCATCTGGTAGGTTCTTCCCTGGGGCTCACTCTAGTGAGTCATCGCAAGGTAAAACTACTGCTCATCTCTCATTCACCCCGTGATGAAATCAGTGATGGAGTGGTAAATAAAAATGGAGACTCAACTCACAATATTTAGCGCATACGAGAGATGGAGAAGCTTCACTCACCCAGATGTCCCCTTCCACCGTCACTGGAAGAAATGCTGCCCCTTGGTGTTTGCAGAAAAATCAAGATTTTTTTTTTTTGGCCCTGTGGCTGTGACAGCTATTACCCAGCTATCGGCTGCGCTTGGCTAAAAGGAGAGGGAACTGCTGAGGGTTCAAGCCTTCTGCCTGTAACTCGCTGAGGGTTCACCCCTTTGTACAGAATGGTCTGAGGAAGGGAAGAGTTTAACACAGCAAAAGAAAAAGTGACTGCCTAGGGAGAGGTGAATGACAAAATTCAGGACTCAGAGTCCTCACAGGGGCTTTAACAGCAAAATCCTGGAAGCTTGTTGAGTGGTGTTTAATAGGGAATACAAACACGACCCATGGTCCCACCTAATCACAGGCTGTGAGGTTTGGTTTCTGAACAGCTACTGCACATCATCACCAGTGGAAGGCAGCAGCCCCCAGCCACATTTTTTGAGGTGCTGCCTTCATTTCTTCAGTAGCTGATGGGGATGCTTCACTGTGCGAGCTACACTGCAGCACCCACGGAAGGGAAACGGCACGCAGGAACGTATAACCCTGGCCACGGAGCACGGGGTGCCTGCCGCACCTGCCTCCTGGAAACCAACAGGCAGTGAAGAGCGACCCACAGCAGGGTTGGTTTCATGCCACAGCAAAGCAGCAGACATCCAGAGAGGGAGCACCACTGAAGGACCAAGCCTTAGAAAAGTCACCAGCAGCTCTTGGATAACAGGGACTAACTCTGCACCTCTGTTTGTCATCTTCTCAGACCCAACGCTGCTAGGCAGCTGCTGCCAGCTTTCCTACTGCTTTTTCAAAGTTACTCTGCTTTTGAGGTTGGCAAGAATTCTGCCATGTGCCACTGAGTCATAGTCATGGGATAACTGGAAACATTCCCAAACCCGTAGCAGGTCACCTGAGAAGAATGAGTCTCCAACAGCAGCAGAGAAGGCCTCTGGGTTAAAAGGACTCATGGGAGAAATACGTATCATCCCAAAGGTGCCAGCCATGAGGAGATGTGGTCATACCTCCCAAAAGCCCAACCTCCACGCAGTTCAAGTCATCAGCAGCATCTTACCTCCTCTCTTTGAAGATCGTGAGGACTTGGAAGATGTGGACCACTGCTTGGTGAGCGATCTCCCAGAGCCTGTTTCACTGTTACCAGCGGCATCCTCTGTGTCAACAGGTGAAACTGCATTGGCTTCAACATCCTTCTCACCAGGAGTGTCTTTGACACCATGTTGCTCAGTGTCATTTTCACTGCAGAACTGGGCCATCTTCTGAGCAAGCATCAGCTGAGCTTCCTTCTCCAGCTGCCGGATATCCTCAATGGTGAGCCCATACCATTCGTCCTGCCAGCACCAAGCCTGCCGATGGGCACGGACCATGACCTTCCGCAAGCCTGCAAAGGCAGAATGTCCCAGTCACCAGTGCTAAAAAACATCAGGAACCGATGCATTCCCTTACCCCAAACCTCAAGGCACTGTGCCAAGGATATCAGCAGCATCAACACCACAATGCTGTAAGCTGCACTAAGAGACCTTCATACAGTAAGGACCAAGGTGGAAAATCAGTCGCTTTGTGTACTTTATTCTCCTCGATTCTTGCTAACCAACCATGCACTGGAACATTAGCCAGGCTTCTGCAACTGCTTTTAACTTGGGAAGGGATTTCCTAACTCTGGCTCCAGGACCGTGCTCTGTGACTGCCTGCTCCACCAAGAAGCAGCCAGGCTCAGACCACAACTGCAAGCCCCACGAAGCTCTGGGAAGTTCTAACGTTCGGATCCGGCCTTCAGAGTGAAGTATGTTCCCAGGAGGAGGAAAAAAACCAAACCAACATCAACAACAAAACACATTGATTTTTTTTTTAATCCAGGAAAGTTTCAAGTGGTTCCTTGATGCACACTACATAGCCCACCACAATCGTTACATGACAGAATCACACCCCACCTCAGCAGTGCTAGGACAAAAACCTCTCCTTTCTTTGGAAACCTCATTTCTGCACCTGCTTTCTATATATCAGCGAAACAGCATCACAAATACGAGCTTCTGAGATAATGGGATAGGAAGCAAAGTCAGGGAGGGAATAAAGATGCTCTGTTTTGCAGATACCATCTGTCTTCTGCTGTATGAGACAAATGAAGTGGGTAAAGCCAGTTTAAAATATTTGAACACATCACGTATCTAAAAGGAAGAACCGTCTCAGTATCAACACACAACGCTCCTGATCAGGCAACAGAAACTTTCCTCCAAGACTTAAACTTGTTGACTAGCATCATCATACCACCAAGACTTTTGAAACAGTAAAACCTCTCAGGATTTTCTACCAATATTACTGCTTAAAAGCTCATGACGGGTCAAGGCTCCAAACCGCTATCACTGATGGGAGCACACAGCAGTAATGGTGCTTTTAAAAGCTTCTATAAATACTGAAAAACTAATCTTTAGGAGCCCTTCTGGAAAAAAGTAATTAAAAAATCAATTCATATTGTCCTCCCTTTAATTACTGGGAAACCGAGGCAGAGTCAGGTTGAAGGACATGCCAAAAGCAGCAGTGGGATTATGGATCCACAACCCTCCAGTGCTTAGCCTGGAGCAGAAACATGCTGTGCCGAAAAGCAGCAGGCAGGATAGCCAACCTCTCCTCCATTGAAGACGCTGGCCAAAGACCACAAGCCACACCACCACCACTATCACAAGACAGAGCAATCAATAGGCTACGCTAAAATCATTTAGGTTTTGGGAGCTGCAGATGGAGCTCTCTAAGCACCACCAAGAGTAACGATGGCCCTTGTAAGCCACCCTCCAGTGCAGGAGCACAGCCAAAGCTGGATGGTCCACACGGTGCTTCCAGCAACGTTTGCTTCACTGTTGTACAGTAAGTCTTAGATCTCAGTACTGCCATGGTTTCGGTGATCTTCAGCCTAAATATCCCTTTTGTTTTCAACAATAACTTTTTCTTTAATCACACAAAAAGCCAATTTTTATATAGTTATTTTCCTCCAGGCCTAGGCACTTTGTTTTCTGCTCTGTGCTTTGGCTAGTTCTTAATGCTACCAGCCATCACAAGTCAATCTATCGGGAGGAAATAATCATTGAGAAGAGTAGCGAATGCAATGGACCAGCTCAGCCCGAACTTCATTTGCGCCGTAAGATTACAGCTATCGATATTGTATGCACTTCTCTGCCTGACTTTCAAAAGGGAGCTCCATGGAGGAGAGACAGGTTTGAGCCAGCAGACTGTGACCTTCTGGGGGCTGAACAATGGGCCTCAGCAACCTAATTCTGTTCAACCTTAGTTGAGATTCAGAGTTATTTCCCTCACCAGATCACTTTTTTGGAAACTACAGGAGAATGTTTTAGCCTCTTCACCTCCCGTTATGACTGACAGTCTGCCAAGCTTAAAAACAAAGATTAAACTCCCATCAGATCCACACTGAAAGCCAAGAAAACATCTCCCTTGCTGTAACTCAGTCCCCAACACCACAACTATCCTCTGGACTTCCACATCATCAGCTTCTACCTTGCTTGAAACACCTTGAAACCAGACTGCGATCATACAGAGAAGCAAAACAGCCCCCTCGCTCTCATCCCAAGGCTTCCTCCATTCCAGAGCTCAGTAACCTTTGCTCATGCTCCTGGATCCAGCCTTGATTTACCAACACACCAACTCCTCAGAAATCCTGTGTAAAGGCACAGATGCCACCGACCGCGTACCTTTGTTTTAGTGGACTAACATCATAGGGAACATGAAAATCCTTTGCGGGTAAAAAAAAGTCTCCTGAAGTTCCCCTCTGCCTTCTTTCACTTCACCTCTTAGATCACAAGAACGCCTGTATTGCTTCCTCCCAACCCACAGACCTCCCATCTGCACTGCTCACATCACTTTGATTAGACATCCCAAATCACCCTTCCTCAAAGCCTTGTTCTTTTGAAAACAGGATGGTATTACAGGGTTTCATGGCTGTTGGGCCTCTATCACTCCAGATTAGTTATGAAGTCAGAAAGACAGATTATTTTCCTAGCCTCTGGTCTTCACCTGGGATGTGTCAGCAATGCAGCGTTTCTCTTTCTTCAAGCACAGGGAGAAAACCTGGAAGAGAGTGAGGCTGTCCAGGTACAATAGAAATTGAAAAATAAAAGTCATGGCTTGAAGAAAATATCTTTACTGCTAGGGATGGAAAACCTGAGCAGTCCCTCGGCACACAGCGGTGAGTGTATCACTGAATTAATCTTCAGCCTGCAGAGCTGTAGGTTTCCAGTAGGCAGCAGAGACCCAGAGGACACACCGCCTGCCCCCACACAGCTACATGGATTCAAGATCCAGCTATAAATGACTGACCTCACCTGTCTGGACACTGCTTCTCTCCCTGTGCAGTGGGGCGGGGGGCGTGTGTGTTTAAATAAACCCAAGTCTTAAAGCATTTTTTCTTAAAATGTTAGAGAAAAACCAAGTTTTTTATTTGAAAAGTGAAAAGGAGGGGACAGATCAGACCCAGGAAACGGAGGGTAATTGGGAAAAAAATCTCTTTGTAACAGATCAGAGATGCTCATCGGGAAGTGCTGAAGGCATCTGTGGTCCAGTTTGCTCTAATTTTTCTCTCTGGCAGGAGGGGAGCTGCAAACATCTCAGCCTGAGAAGTCCCTGTCCCACCCTCAGCCCCAACACTGTGCTTCCAAGCCACGCCTCACGGCCGGCAGTTTGCTTGGCAAGCCTGCGGCATGCTGCCCCAGGTTGTGGGAGCTGGCCAGGAAGGACACGTTGCGTGCAGCATCTCACCAGTCCTTATTCCAGGTCGGATAGAACGCAACAAGCCCAGTGGAGGTAAGGTTCCGGGCAACACACTTCCCCATCCCTCACATTCCCATCTCCTGCAGGGTGGGTGCTCCCTTGGCCACAGAGCAAACCAACCCAGCCGTATGGAAGAACTGCAGGGCAGGAGACGGTCTCACAGAGAGGTGTCTCTGGTGTTTAAAAACACCTTGAGGAAACCACATGCACAAATGTCCACATGCAGACTGACTTCAGAAGTACCCGTCATTGCTGTGTCGATTTAATTATAACATTTCCCACTGCGTTGTGCAGAAAGATCATCTGTGAAGAATCTAGCAGGGTGTAAACATTTAAATCTCTTGCCTTTCAACTCACCACCTCCACAACTCTGCTGCAGAACTGGGTGAATCCATGAGGTGGACTCGTGTAAATTATTTGCCTGCAGATTGTGGCGTCAAACTTCATCTCACAAAAGAAGTTGTAAGTGACCATGAGATGAGCCAGGACAGAGAGGACTCTCTAGCTGAATTTAAAAAGCTTTTGTTTATAGTTCTGGGTTTGTTTTTCAAATTGAAGTAAAAATAGTAACTGAAACAAAAACTCAGTGGAAAAACACAAACAACCCCAAAACCTCCAAAACACCTCCCCGCAAAAAAATCCCACCAGACCCCCCACCAAATCCTGCCCAAACCCCCTCGGCTATCTATATAAAGCAACGGTTCAGAGACCCATTGACTATGTCCCCAGTGGCAACATCCCAAAGCATTTCATCATACACTCTCACCATTTCCTGGCAGCAGAAAAAGGATGCCCGATTTTCCCCATGCAACACCATTTCCTCAACAGTCACCACAGACCCCATAACCTCATCCACACAGTTTTGGTTGTCTGAATGTATTCGATCAAAGGTAACCCACAGTCACATCTGCTTGCTTCCCTTCCTCCCCTTCTTCCCTTGCTCAGCCCGTTCACGAGGGAAAGCCTGCAGTCACTTCCACGTCGTGCTGCCTGCAGCCTGCCCACCCCTGCAAACACTCTGCCTGCAGGCCCCAGCAGGCAGTGCCCTTCTGGATGAACTTGCCATGCGATGGCTTAAGTGAAGCAAAAGTCCTGCAAAAAAACTTTCCAAAACTCCTTCCACTATATCACTGTGCAACAATTTGGGCACACTTAGCCTAAGGCGCGCTGGCTTCGGCAGAGCTCTGGTTACTGGGATGGGAACACACTTTGCTGGAGTATATAATCAATAACCCATACACAGTCGACACGCTTGTTTAACAGCAAAAGAATCATAGCCCACGTGCACCACTAGGAAGCAAGTGGGAGCAGAACATTATGCAGTGCCAGTCCAATTAAGCTTAATTCTATGGGAAAAAGAGTAAAAAAAGCATACAAATATTACAGTCAAGTAGACTAATAGCCCACAACGTTAGTCTGTGTCTCAGGCTGTCAAAGCACTGAGTAACTGTCCAATTAGTCATCAGAAAAAATGGCTGTTGCGCTCAGTAAGACTGAGAACATTTCAACACCATCTCCCAGCGTTACTCCCGCTGCGCTCAGTGGCCTTTCCACATATCGCAATCCATCCGTCACCTAACTCAGACGTGTTCTTTCAAGCCGTTCTCTAATTTTAGTTCGCACCGCTAAAGGACTGTGTCTCCCCTCAAGCAGAGTTTGGCTCCCGCTCCTTGTTTCTGCCTAAGTCTTCTTGCTGGCTTCGTGACCCTGCACAGAGAGAGCACTAATTCCCCAAGAAACAAATCTGCAGGAGCTAGGGAGAGAGGAACCAGAAGAAAAAAGCCAAGGATGCGCTGGGCCACAAGAACATCCCTGGCACCTGAGCAGCATGGTCCACCATCTGCTTGTGCAAACACTCAAATGTCTCCGTCTGCTTTGGGCTACCAGCTGAAACCCCCAAACTGGGATCAGCGTATAAGTGGGCTCAGTTGTGTTGCAGCCCACATCTTTCCAACCCGAACACCCTCCCGCCTTGCTGCCTTTGGTACACACACTATGGCACTTTTCCCACTCGCTAATGGCTTCCCCATGGCTATCCCACTGCAGGGGAAGGCTACACATCTCCTGTAGATACCCAAAGCTTTCGCTTTTACTTTTCACTCACTCAACTTTGTCTTACCTTAAAGACTTTTCTGATTTTATGCATCTAAACCACTTTGCAAAACAGTATTTGCCATCATTATAACGGAGTGGAAAGGCTTTTGAAAGGCAGACAATGAGCTGGCTCGGCTCTCCGCAAAGCCTCAATCAAGAGGAAAATGGCAGGCAATCTTTCATGAAATACAAAAGAAACATTTCTAAGGGACCACAGTTTAATCTATGCCAAACACCTCTGAACAACTGGAAGAGTCACATGCTTCTTTTTCATTTAACAGACACAATGGCGTTGTTATTCTGCCCCCATGTTTTGCAGTATACACTAAATTAACCCACGTCACCGAAACGCCAAGGGAGTTCATTGCACAGCACCGCTTGTAATGCAGTCTGTAACAGGTAAAAACTTCCTTCTGGGGTAAAGTAAAACCAAAGGAGCTTTAAGAAGGCAACTTGTGACTACTCAGAGAGCGGTGCGCACTATTCTCCGCTGCTCTATCAGTGTTTTCCACAATAGCTCTCAGGAGCACGATATGACTGAAGAGAGCTATAAAATGACTTATTTATGCTAGCATCAGGCACTTTGGAGAAGCTTTGCATACTGAAAGGACAGCTGTAGAGGTCATGCAGGAGGATTTACTGTGTCCAGAAAGCAGGCAGCATCCTTTACAGAGCC
The DNA here is from genome assembly GCA_013399095.1 of Psophia crepitans. Classification (NCBI taxonomy): domain Eukaryota; kingdom Metazoa; phylum Chordata; class Aves; order Gruiformes; family Psophiidae; genus Psophia; species Psophia crepitans. Next base: position 1,577,074 of record VWZZ01005333.1, on the reverse strand, counting down.
TTTCTTTGGCCTTTTCTTTGCCTGAGGACAGCCATAGCCCTGCACTTTTTTTGAGATGGAAATGCTTCTTGAAGACGGTCTTTAAGTTTTCCACCTGGCCCTAGATCCTGTCTCCTGTGGCAAGGCTCAGAAGCTGTATCAGTTGTGTTATAGATTTTCTGCAAAGAACAAATTACTGCCAGCACTGCTACCACCTGGACTTTCTCCACTTAGTTACTTCTGGGACACAAACAATACCTCCTTAGAAGCATTGACCTAAGAATGATTCATCAAAGCAGCACATCTACTCACAACTGAGAGCTGTCAATGACCCCTGGTGGGTTATGGCTCAGAGAGGTGGGGAGCCCTGAACCCCACAGCCTGAGGGACAGAGATGTTTGGCCACACAGAGACCCACCAGTGCAGCCCAAGGCAGGAAGAAACCAGGGGCACTCCAGGGAGTGGTTTTCTGGAACCACTTAAGATTCAAAAGTGAAGCTCATTTCTTTGAGCAGGATTTTGTTCACAACAAAGAAAATGGGAAGATTTTGAAAATGATCTGGTGAAGTTTAACAGCCAAATCCTTATCTAAAAAAAGAGAGAATGCAAGACGCCTACACAGGACTTGAAACCCTTTCAGTGGCTACACATTGTCTGGACTCGTACATCCCATGATTATAAGCGACAGAATAACATGATCTTTTCCTGAACTGATCCACAGCTCTGCGAAACAGTAAGCGGATCTGAGAATCTCTTCACAGACATGTCTTGGGATATGATACACTGCATGTACCCTGCCTTTGTGTTTCAATTCAGAAATAACATTTAAGGAGTTGACAGTGAACTTTGCAAGACTAGAAATGCTCACCAACATCATGGATAAACCGCTCGATTTTCGACTGCATGCCCCAGTATCTGAACTCGACTTTACACAGTTTATATGCACACATGATGGGGTATTTCCCAGGGTTGTTCTTGTACTCTTGAATCCAGTCTTCTGAGAGGGGACCTCTTTTAGTCTTCACTGATTTATACAGCTTTGGATCCTCCTCAGCTTTGTATTCATGTGGAGGGATAGGATCTTTAACAATATCAATAGGATCTACAGAAAGAGAACAGAAACAGTTAGACATTTCCTTGTCCTGAACAAAAGAAGAAAATACCATTTTTCAGGAGTTATTTCTGGTTTAGTAAGTACCAGAAGCATTGCAGCAATTTATCTTCTTTTTACTTACACTTAAACAACTGATATTTAAATTGTTTACACATTGCTTCTGGGCAGTGATCAGCTCTGCCAGAGGAACTAGTACGCACAGTTCCAGCAAAGGCTTTGCTCCAAATAGATGTTTTTGCCTACAGTGACTGCAGATCCACAGCACTCTGGCAGATCTGCACGTTCCAACCTCCCAGCTCCACAAAGATCTTCTGCACATTCCATTTTTCAGCTTTTACTAGTATCCCTCACAGTGCTGCAGCTCTGTCTCATCGGAGACAGTTAAATACACCTGCCCTTTCTCAGCAGTGTTATGGAAAAGACATCACCCACTGAACATCTTATCTTTGGAGTCCATCAAGTGAGGTTACTGCTAACTCCTCACATGCTATTGTTAGAGCAGATGCCCTACAGAAGGCAGAATGTTTACTGTAAGCCCAGACTGTTCTAATTAACATTTCAACAATGGATAAGTGGAAACTGCAATGGAAGGGGAGCAAAGGAACATACTTTAAAAAGATCTGCAACCCCCACTCCAGACCTCAGCATCAACATCTGAAGTTTGAATTGAAGGGCAGGACCCCACTTCCCATGAAATGACAGCTCTTCTGGCACTTCTCAGTGAGGCAGAATGACTCAAGCCTATTTGTTCAGCAAGAAAACCCGATCAGACAGGCTTAGGAATAAGGACAGTCAAACTGAAGTTCAAAACGAGTAAGTTTAAATCAAGTAACGTTCAAGTAAAATTGCACGGGGTCACTGCCATGTCCTCAAGGAGACAGAGCAGCCACTAGATGTCCTTCCCCAGACCTCCCGCTGCGGCCAGCGCAGCCTGGGACTGCCAGAAGTCAGTTCCAGCTCAACTCTACTCCAGTCTCAGCAGCTTCAGAGCAAGGGATGCTGCAGCCCTGCATGGCTGTAATTACCAGCACCCACCATCACAGAGTTAGGTCTCCAGCAAACGCCATGGGCACAGGCCACGATGGCCAGCAGGACAGAGGAATTGCTATGACATTTGCCATTCTCTGCCTATTTATTATAAGATGTTCCCTTTTGCCTTTTCTCTTTAAATCCTTATGTATATAAGGCTCATTAACCTGATCTTCCAACGACAGCTGTGAAGTTGTTAACTTGCACGTGGGCAAGGCTCAAAGGAGAGGAAGCAAAAATGAAATACACCTTCACATTTCAGAAGTGCAGATAGGAATGCTTTTCATATACGCAGAGGAGCTACACAATTACACAACCAAATTTTCCTCTTCTATGTTTTTTTTCTACTAATTACCCCCAAAATCAGTGTATGTCTTACTCCCCTCAGGACCTGCACAAGACAGACAAGAAAGCATCAGCCTCAATCTACGGACAGGGGATTCAAGTGATTTCCATGTGATTTCCATCTGAGTTTCCACAGAACTCAGGTGTCCTCACTCTACTTGGGTTTAACCCTACCCAGCAGCCTGACACCAACAGGGGTGCAGGTGTGTGTTTATGGGGGGGCAGGGGGTGGTGGACAGATGGGACATACTAAGCACAAAAAAAAAAAGAAAAAAGCAGCACAATAAAGGAAAAAAGTAAAAGACTATTCACCTAGAATAGTTTGTCTTTTTTCCGCAGGAGAAAGGTTGAACACGTTGACATGTTCTCCTGGATCAGTTTTGTAGTAGGTCTCAATATCAATAGAGAACTTCTCCACAAAAGGACACGTATACCTGAAAGAGAGAACAATGCAGCTTAGAGTAAATCCCTCTCCACTTGGCAAGCGGAGAAAACGCTTTTCTAAGACGTACAAAATCTGCCTCAAATCCAAGCCAGCCTTCAGTCATGTTTTATTTCAGCTGTACTTAAAATACCGACTGCAGAGATTACAGAGATTTTCCTTAATAACTTCTTAAGACAGGAGCTTGCCTCGGACATGTGGCTTCACTGGAATCGCTCTGGTTCAGTAAAACCCCAAGCCCGCAGCAAAGGGGTGCGCTCCCCATGAAGTGGTACATGGATTACAGGTGAGACGACACCACCGTGCCCCACGCAGCTACTGGAGACCTACATTGACCAAGAAACAACTTCCCAGCTGGCACCAAGCCAGCAGAAAGCTCAAGGGGACCACCAAGTCATCCCACTTTGCAGAGACACTGACAAAAACCTGCAACTTAATTTGACAATGTCTCCTCCAGGACACTGTCATGAGGACAGACTGTTTTTAAACGAGCAGTTTTCAGCAAGGAGATAACTTTTGGGCTCCCTATGCTGACAAGTTATGTTATGACACAGATACTAATACAAGGACACCCTCTACCAGGAGAAAGGCAGACCTCTTGCCTGGAATCTATAGCAGAATAAAATATGGACTGGTTCTGCGCAGCGCCAGGTTTCCTGGCCAACTGATTGACTCACGGGCATTTCAAGGCAATAGATAAAAACAGACTGGAAGTGGACTTTAATCACCTGAAAGTCAGACAGCTCCATTATATTCAGTCACGAGCAGCTGCCCTGTGCAGACACCGACCCCCCCACCTTTTCCAGGCTAATGTTACTTGTAGGGAACAGGAGAAACAGAACGATGACACTTTTCTAGATTTTTTGATAAAAATCAAAATATTCATTAAACCCTTTTTATTATGAAAGATGACAGCAATATCAGACATGTAAACCTGGAAAAGGGCAAATGCTCTAAACCAGAGTAACTGGCATGAAGGCTATTCATTCCAGGGTATCTGAAGTCCTCTTGGACAAAACCAGCTGAAACACGGAGGCCCCAGAGGACTCCCCAGAGCCTCTGGCTCTCTTCCCTTCTTGGGGTGAAAACCATAGGATGTAGGTTTGTTGTTTTCTAGCTAAATGACAGTAAGACAGTTCCCAGAAAAGCATCACCAGATTTATTTATTTATTTATTAAGATTTTTCTCTCCCCGCACTTTCCCCCCCTAGAACAAATTAATCCTGTCTTACTTGACAGTGTTCAACACGGCAACTGTCCTATCGCTGTGTACATTTATAACTTCACTGAGCTCGCAGGTGTCCGCAACATGAAGTAGAACATGCAGTGCAAGATACAAGACTAAATAAAAAACATTCAAGATTTCCCATGCCCTTATGGACCAAACAGCTCGCATTTTAGCCCAACCAGCCACAGACTCTCAAGGACATATGCAGTCAGCTCATGCAACACTCGTGCTCCTGAGGTTAAGCACCGTGTAAGAATTTTAGGACTTGACGCCAGGTTCTCCAAAGTGTATTACTGGAGATGGAAGAGATGCCACTGCCACACAGAGTGACATCAAATCCTCTCTCTCTAAAGTAGAATGATAGAATTGCTTAGGTTGGAAAAAAACTTTAAGGTCATCAGGACCAACCATTAACCTAGCACCACCAAGTCCCACTGAACCACATCCCTAAACACCACACTATACATCTTTTAAATATCTCCAGGGATGGTGACTCCACCACTTTCCTGAGCAGCCTGTTCCAATGATTGATAACCCGTTCAGTGAAGAATTTTTTCCTAATATCTAATCTAAACCTGACACAACTTGAGGCCGTTTCCTCTTGCCCTATCACTTGCTATTGGAGAGAACACCACCCATCTAGCTACAAACTCCTTTCAGGTAGCTGTAGAGAGCGATCAGGTCTCACCTCAGCCTCCTTTTCTCCAGACTTAACACTCCCAGTTCCCTCAGCCACTCCTCATCAGAATTGTGCTCCAGACTGTTCACCAGCTTCGTTGCCCCTCTCTGGACATGCTCCAGCTACAATGTCTTTCTTGTAGTGAGGGGCCCAAAACAGGACACAGTATTCAAGGTGCGGCCTCACCAGAGCTGAGCACAGGGGCACGATCCCTTCCCTACTCCTGCTAGCCACACTATTGCTGGTAGAAGCCAAGATACTATCGACCTTCTTGGCTACCTGGGCACATGGCTGGTTCCTATTCAGCCATGTGTCAGCCAACACACCCAGGTCTTTTTCCACTGAGCAGCTTTCCAGCCACTCTTCCCCAAGCACATAGTGTTGCATGGGGTTGTTGTGACTCAAGTGCAGGACCTGGCACCGAGCCTTGTTGAACCTTATACTGTTGGCATTGGCCCATCAACCCAGCCTGTCCAGATCCCCTGTGTTAGAGCCTTCCTAACCCCAAGCAGACCAGCACTCCCACCCAACTTGGTGTCATCTGCAAACTTACTGAGGGTGCACTTGATCCCCTTGTCCGGACAGTTGATAAAGATATTAAAGAGAATTGGCTCCAGTACTGAGCCCTGGCCACCAACTGGATTTAAATCCATTCACCACAACTCTTTGGGCCATGGCCATCCAGCCAGTTTTCTACCCAGCAGAGTACACTCATCCAAGCCGTGAGCAGTCAGTTTCATGCAAACGGTGTCAAAGGCTTTACTAAAGCCCAGGTAGACAACATCCACAGCCTTTCCCTCGTCAACTAAGCGGGTCACCTGGTCATAGAAGGAGATCAGTTTGGTCAAGCAGGACCCGCCTTTCATAAATCCATGCTGACTGGGCCTGATCACCTGGTTGTCCTGTACATGCCACCAGCTCTGAGGTCAGGCTGACAGGCCTATGGCTCCCTGGATCCTCCTTCCAGCCGTTTCTGGAGATGGGTGTCACATTTGCGAATCTCCAGTCAACTGAGACCTCCCTGGGTAGCCAGGATGAAACACTGGAATGTCCCCAGTTAGTCATTAAGTAAACACCTCTGGACATCTTGATAAGTTTTACCTTGTCCTTGTATAAGGATAGGCATTCCAAGACTCCTCTTCAACTCGCAGAGCTGCCTTGGGCAATATTGACCGAAACCAGCTGGGTATGTGCATACCAATGTGGTACACTTTGTGAGTATACTGCCCGTTGCCTCCTGGTCCATCCATGTATGGCCTGTTCTCCAAGATCTCTACTCCACTGCCTTCCCCACATGTCTCCTCTCTGCTCTTTTTCTGAAAGAGAAAAAACATATCACACAGTTAATCCTTCCAGTGCATTGTACATACCAAGGTCACAAAGCACGTGAACATTGCTGATGGTTTCTAGGACTCCTTTTGAACAGCGCTTCATACAGACAGGGGAACTCTAGCAGCACCCTGGCAGTAAAACTATCAAACCTAGAGATCATAAAGGAAAGATTTAGAGACTCATCTGACCAACACAAGAACAGAGATCTGATTTATTAGGAATCCTGTAAAAATCTGGATTTGGACACTAAGAGACAGCTCGAATGGAGATCTAAAGACGCATCAATTCCTGCTCCTCTAACAGCTTACACACGGCTCCTCCTGAGAGCCCACGAAACCTTGGCTCCAGCCGTGAATCATGCAATGGCTTTTTGTGCTGTTGGATCAGCGGATGACACGGCGAAGGGGAGTTTGTCCAATTGGGCAGATTTTTGTGGTGCTGTATCAGCATGAAGAATCATACACATACTCGGCGCATCATCACAGTACTAAAGACTATTTTATGACCCAAAACCACAGGATTTGGGGGCTTGTTGCTTGTGGTCTGGCAGGGCAGCAGCTCCCCATGAACAGCTTGGAGAATATGCTCTGCTAATTAAGATATTTAGAAGAAACAACCCAAGTTTGCCAGAATGCACGCAGCACCCCCGGTAGCCTCCATATTTTGGCTTATTTGTAGTATTGTCCCTCATTGAGAAACCTGGCAAAAATTCCTTCAATTAAAAAAAAAACAACAACCCAACAACTAATTTCAGTGCTTCTAAGAAGAGCTAGAGGCAAACCAAATATTTATTCATTTGTAACACATTTCGGCAGATTGGATGATGTATAACCTTCATCATTTCCAAACAACAGATTCATATTGTTAGTATTTTGAGTTTATTGTTTGCATTTGAGAGGACAGTACTTTGGAAATTAAGGGGGAAAAAAAAAGAATTTTATAAAAGAATCAACTGTGAAATATAACACAATAACAACCTCTCATTTTTGGCATTCAAACAATTCAAAGGATAACATGGTTTAACAGAAAATGATTAATAAGATGCAAGAGACCAGCTTCTCATCTTTTGAGGACAGGATGATAAGCCAACACAGCTATTTAGAAGTAAATAGCCTTCTTTTTAAAGAACTCTCAAGCGATTTTAAATTTAAACAGCTGTAACCGACAATTCTAAATAACTGACAAACTAAAGAGTAATTTTTTTTCCTCACTCCACAAACTGTGATAGTCCTGCAAAAGAAAAGCACTTTTTCACAGTTTATATCTAACATTCAGCTGGCAGTTCATTAAAACACACATGCTCTTAAAACAAATTACTGTCTTTCAGTTCTTATATAAGCACTGACCAAGTCCTGTACAAATATTTATGACAATAACATTAAATAATCTCGATGACCCAAAAATCTGGTTAATTCAAAGGTCTCAGAAAAGGCAGTAACCCAGCAGGCACAGCGAATGTGTCAGACTGAATAATAGCACAGCATCTGCTCTGAAGAGTTGATACAAATTATGGAGATCTAGAGTTTTATTATATGGCAGAAGCACATGGAAATCGTAAGCAGAGGAAATATGGGTTCTCTTCGTGCCAAGTTATCACATGTAGAATCGTCCATCATCTGGATTTAAAACTCCACTCTAGAATGCACGGTTACCAGCAATTTCAAGGCAAATCTGCAAGGCCACATTTGGGACCAAAACATATGTAGGAGTTTTTCAGTTTCAAAAGAAACCCACAGCACCGAGCGGACTCAGCACCTCCTAGGACTGTCCTAAGCCAGACCTGCACAGACAAACTGGGTCCCCAGATTGACAAATGCTTGTATTGAATTAGAAAGCCAAAACACTGAAGATTTATTTTGGTTTAATAGCCATGGGCGATATAAAAACGGATAAAAACACCCTCTAGACTGTTTTAGAATGCAACTTCATACTCTTCCCTTCAGAGCTCCATCCAAGATCTGCCTTATGCCTTGCCTTCATCTAATAGCTCTCCACCTCTTGAAGCTCTTCAGAGGGCTACGCAAGGGACCAGCTCCTTCCGCGATCATAAGCTTGAAGGTTCAAGATCTCGTGCTGCCAACTCTGACTTCAGCTCCCATCAAACAGCTCATCAGCAGTCAGGGAGCTCTCCTGCAATGAGTGTTCCCTTTTACCAAAGCCCCTGGCACCTCACCCTGCAGTACCACATCAGCCTTGTTTATTACTGCTCCCAAAACATGTCATTTTCTTCTGTTGCATTTCCTGATGGATTGAAGATAAATCAAAGCAGGTTTCTCCCCAACTTGATCCATAGCAGAAGAGTAAACACAAAAGTTCTCAAAACAGAACGAGGCTCTGATGGTCTCCAGGAAAGGAAGAGTCAAGCTGGGGTGAACAGGAGACAGACAGTTGCCTATGTCGCCAGTCCCCGAACAGCACTGTTCTGATCCACGCCCTCAGCAGTATTACCTATCTTTGGGGATGAAACACCTCAGTCTCTGCCTAGGTTTCAATTGAGGAATCTCTTTTTTTTTTTTTATTTCAATACAAGAAGAAAAGGTTTTAAGCTGAAGCAGTTCAGAAAAACAAACTGAAGTTTCATAACTGTGGGGCCTGATCCAGGCTCAGGAGGACGCCTGTTCAATCCTTTCTGGTTTGAAGCCCAGCAGCTGTCATAGCCCAGACATGTACAGCTAACACTGACGTTCTCCACTTTTCCTTCCCGCATTTAGCCAGTTTTGACAAAAAACCTCTCTGCATGAAGACGAGCTGCCTGGTTCTCATCCTACAGCTAGAACGCTGGTGAACCTGCAAGATCGGCCCATTTTTGCTTTACATGCATATCTCCATAAGCAGCTTTTCCACAAGACCTGGTAACACACACACTTGGCTTCCCAGAGCTGTCTGATGGCTGGAGATGTGACGGGTGGCACTGTGTTACGGTCCCAACACTTGGCAAGGGATAGAAGAAGGGAAAAACCCAAATTAACTGTGACTCTTCGTAGAAAAAGTCAGTTCACATCCCACTTCTGATTTCTGGCTATTTTATTCACTTCTATGCACATGCAGGAGACTGCAAACCCTGTTCTGAGGGCAGTGCATGCTGCTTCCTTCAGCCTTTCCAGACCACCAATTCCAGCCCACAGCCTCTTTCGCCCAGTTGCAAGCTTAAGCAAATTTTAGCCCTACGCATTCCTCCTGCTTGTCACTTACCTATATAAGTTATGACAAGGGACAAAAAGAACATCTCCTTAGATGAATGTGAAATAAGAACCGCACCTTTGCGCAACAAAAAAATCAGAGCTGCAAAGTTTGCATCCCAAACTACCTTTTGAGCCAGGACTGTTGAGTCAGGCCAATTTATCCTGAAAACACAACAAAACTTATCACTGGGAAGGGCAGTACGTTCAAAGAAAAACTCCACACCGTAAGTTCCCACACAGCTGCTTCCCAGCCCTCCATGCTCTCATGCCTACCAGTTAGCTTGCCGAGAAGGCAACAAGACGCACTGAGGTCAGGAAGGACCAAACACGTTGGGTCAGAAGGTGAACACAGTACAGTTACTGACCAGCCACAACGACAAAAAGAAGGTAAGTTTCTCAGACAATAAAAGTAAAGACATCAGCAACACGCACTTGAGAGACCAGGATGATACTCTGCATGTAAATGGTGCTGTGGAAGTGCAGCACTTATGGAAGTGAAGAGCAATTTGCTTTTCAGCGGTGTAGCCTCTTCATGTCTATTGTGACTCAGCTACAGCATGGAGAGGGCTTGTTACAAGGAAGTGGTCTGTAAACAACAATCAAAAAATAACCATTGATTAGGAAAGCATTTGGTTTGAAAAGTGTCTGGCAAGCCCTTTCCAAAGAGTATCTGCTGGGAGTGGCAGATGTGCAGGCATTTTAGGGTCAGTCTGGAAGATTTCAGCCTTGTAAGACCCATGCCCCTATGAGAAGTGGAGACTTCATTTAGCAGATTACCTGTGTTATTACTACTTGCTACAAACTGACATCACTACCTTCCCTCTATATAAATATCTGAGGAATGGTCCCCAACAAAATCAAAGCGTAACTAACAGCCTTTATATGCAAGTTATCTAAGCTGTAATCACAGTAAACCGTCTTATATTGTATTACAACAGGAAATCCAGTCATCCCTTTAGAAGTCCCTCTCTTCTGGTGATGACACTCCATGTTCTGCACAGCCCCATCAATAGCTTTCCAGGACAGATGGTGACACAGATCCCTTCTAGCTAAAGTAATAGCATTAAATTACTCATAACAGGGAACCCAGAGAAACAGATGCACCATGATTAGCAAGAATGCCAGTTACTTAAAGGCTTCTATTAAAATAAATCTCTTGGCACAGCAGCATAGCATGGGACACAGCACATGACCTCACCACAACAATCATAGACGAATAATTCCCATGAATGTCATCTAAACATTGGGCTAGCCTAACCCCATTTATCATCTGCCCTTCACAACAGGAGACAAACGGCGTAAACAAAGCCTTCCATTAGCAAAGACAAGTTGATCAGCTCTCTGATCTTCCATCCCCTTTCCCGGTCAGAAACACACCCCGCTACCAGCTAACGACGTGCAGCACATCATGCAAAGCCTCAGTGCAGCAAACTTGACCCAGCACAGCTGAGTGGGACCAGGTGACTAAATGCAACTTGTATATTTTTCTAGTGGAGTACAGCTCAGTAAAGGAATGATGGTTGATGGCAACAGAAATCCCCACAACTTGAGGAGCCTCACTAGAGCTGGAGGAACTGAGCATTCACAGAAGAATGCACAATGCTCGATAAAACAGCTAAGATGTGCACTGTCGTATCAGCTGGAGAAATACAGAAGTCAGGCTGCGGAAATCAAACTTGCCTTTGTTGTGTTTTGCTACCAACCTCAAAAAACCAACCCCACCAACCAACGCAGTATTGCTCAGAAGAACGCCAAGAAGAATAATGTCCTAAGGCAACAGAGCCCTCCTCCTTGTGCTTCAGCCCCAGAATAAGGCGCAGGCTGCACGTGGCTCGGGTGCACGCACAGAGAATCCCTGCAACGCCTCCAGCAGCGCTGCAAATGGCTCAGGGGCTCAGTTTCTCCTAAAGTTTTCTTTTTATCGTAACTTACCACTTTTGAGCACTGCAACGGTACTGCAGAGAACAGTAAAGACAGGGTAGCTCGTATGGTGATAACAGGCAATCCAGGCATTGTTCTAGCTTTTAAAAATAGGTTATAGCTATAATCTTACCTTGTTTACCACTGATTACTGTTTACAGTACAACGCCTCTATCTAAATAAGTCAGTGATTACAAAAGGTTGGCAGGCTTCAGCTTCACCGGGAAGTTTCTTGGGGCATTACAGCAATGTATTTACGCAGCACCAGCGGCCTACTGCGATGACCTGAGAGATTTGGTTTGAGATTATTTGAATCACGAAGACTGACAGCACTAGGCTTGGTAGACCTATTGTCCGTCAATAACAAAGACACAGATCATTGTCTGGAAACAATAACCGAAAGATTTTTTTTTTTTGCTTTTTTTCCCCCCAGCTCCCATTTGGCAACAAGGTATTTTTGATTGTCCACACAAATTCTTCTGAGAGAATTCATTACAATAACACCGAAGTCTAGGGATGTTTTTATCCCATTTAGACACAGATACGGACACAAAAAGTTTACAGCTGGCTGATGGTTTTGGTTAACAATGACAGCAAACAAAGGCATCTATGTAACCACTGAATAAGAACATGACAGTAAATATCCCCAGAGGATCCTGCTAACATATTTGCTCATACTATTGTGGCAAGGGAGACTGAGAAAACATTCTCTACAGCCAATTACCATTTTTTTATTGTTTTGGATGCTAAGGCTACCACAAACGCCAATTAAGTCCCCAGAAACAGACCTGTCCTTTGGGAACCAGAGAAAGTCTAAATTGCCTCACGCAATCCACCAGACAACAAAAATGCCTGAAGCTGCTTAGGATGGATGACTCATGCCATCATTGGATAGCTTTTAAGACCTGGCTTTGCTAATCAGACCTACTTTTAGAAGTTTTGCTGTTCAGGTTTAGAAAGGAAGTACAAAAAGGTTCCTAAAACTAAGGGTTGAGCCACAAAATTTAGGCACGGAGAAGAATAAACTACTTGTTTTCAATCTCTTCTACATGTTAAGGGGAAAATATTCCCAACTATCTCCAGCTGGACATTATTTAAGCTGACAGAGATTCCACTCTTCTAATTGATTTTCCAAAGCATTGCCTTCTTCCCATCACCAGCTGTCTTCCTCCATGTGCTCCAGGCAGCTGCCTACCAGCCACCGTCATCTCCTACTCACAGGCACTGTGCAAGAGCAGAAGCTGTGTGTGTGCTAAGAAGGTACCAGTTATACTACGACTGGTGCGTTGCACATGATGGCCTTTTACAGAAATGCTGCGAGAGGCGATAAGCAAAGCAGCCTGCGAGCCTCAGCCATGTATCTGGGCTTACTGAGGCGATGCGAGCATTCAAACACCACAAATAAACCAGCGTGACAACAGATGCACAGTTTCAGCCATAGCTGCTGCAAGCCAGAATTAAACAGCACCTAAACCCAGAATGCCAATGATAGAGATACTGGAAAATACCAAAACATCCCAAAACTAAGGCATGGTTTATTCTTAACACATCTTCCCGGCACAGAATTTTTGTACATGGGTAACGTACAGTGGCGACGTGCAATGCACAGGGGTGTATCCGTTCTATCCTCAGCCGTCTCTCGCTGCGTATGACTCAGCTCTGGGTTCTGTTAACCACTCCTTTCTGAGCATTTGAACTGACATCTAATTCATTACGAGCAATCTGCCTTCACCAGCACCAACCTTCTGCCTGCCGATACAGATATCCGATAGACCAGGCACCACTCATGGTCAGTATTTACTGTGGGTGATCAAAAATCAGGTCTTTGTCTATGAAAACGTTGGTTTACCCTAAAAGCAGAGTCATACTTGCCTTTTTTAATTTTTGGTTGTTGGGGTTGTTTTTTTTTCTTAATTTTCAAAATGTGTGTCAAAGTCCTGAAACACTCAATTAAAATGATATCACCACAGTCAGGGTGATGCCTCAGCAAAAAGCGTTTTTCAGGGTGAAAGAAGGGCGCAGAGGAGGCGGTACTATTCCACTGTTGGAGAAGCCGAGGAGGAGAACTTCTGATCAGATCAAAACCAACATAATTTTATCAGTGCATAACATGTTCTAAGAGCAAACAGGAAGTTACATGAATTAAATTAAAAATAAAAGTTACCCCTACTGTGTGCTGAAGTAGAACAGCACACACAACTTCTTGCTGTCAAAGGCTTTTTGCCAAGGTCAGAATAGCTGAGTCCTCTCACATTAAAGATGATGGAATCAACAAAGGAGCATTATTTTCAAGAAGGAGAAAGTAACCTGAAGGCACAGAGCTGCTGGTAGGGATACATCTAGTACCTAGATCTTTCAAGTCCCATTTCAACATCCTAACCATTGTCTTCACTGGGCTTGAGCAGGGACCTGTACCTAAATACAGCAAAACAGTCCTCAAACAGGGAAGACAGGCAGGGAAGCTTCTCTACTCCTCTTTTGCAGGAGTTGAGCACAGTCTTAATGGTTATACTGGAAGGACAATATTAAGGGTAGGCAGGAGCCAGGAACCCTGTTACGCCAGGGAGGGGTTTAATAGCACTTTTCAGCCTGCACTGTGTAAGGTACAGATCAGAAACAACCCACGCCAAGTAGGACCAACAGCCCTTCAACAGGAAAATTGCTGGAGGGACTTGTGAATTTTGTTCTTGTTATTCACAGGCAAAGCTTACTCGTCTCATCGTGCGCAGTTCAGTTGGCACTACTTTAATGGGAAACCAAGGCCAACCACAACGGGAGCTCCCGTTCTCTCCAGTAACGCTATTCATGACCTTGCAGAAGTTGTGGACACCACAGGACTGTGTTTTTTCTTTATGCCACGTGCATCACATTACGAATGCAGGCAACTTTAAGCCGCAACATCTGTTTCCATGGCAATGGGACTGCATCAGCAATCCACGGGGTTTAGTCTAGGCCATCTTCACTCAGGCTTCAGCGCTGCACACAAATCATTACTGTTCACAGCAAACCAAGTGATGTCACTAGTAACCATGGTGCCCACAGCTGAGGTTTCCGTGTGCCCTTTGCACTCCAACATGCATCCTTCACGCATGACAATTATTTTAATCCAATTAGTGCTGTTAAAAAAAAAATACATGAAAGGCCAGTGTCAATACTTATTTAGCAAAGGAAGGTTAGGTTGAGTCAACAAGATAATGATCAGAACATGAGGCTTTACAATAGCACTTTGACTCCTAGCCTCACTGAACACATAGGAATGATCTGAAACCCTAGCAAGAGTGGAAATAAATCTGTTCCTCATCAATGGCTTTATTAATAAAGGCAAAAGAGCGGCTGGTTTAAATATCCTCCTTCTAGATTTGATCGATGGCTGGGCAACGCACAGTGCTTCGTTCCATCTGGGCAATACCCCACTGCCCCAAACACCAGCGCTTCTCCAGCTGAATATAAAACCTGGTCTTAAGTGCTCCTACTATCCAGTTGAAAACAAGCAGAAGGTGTCCTAAAACAGGATTGAGAGTTGTAAAGTGTGTGTGTGTGTAGGAGAATCAGAAGACACCCCATCTTGGCAGAAACCTAGTCATAATGCCATGAAAACTACGACTTTCCCAGCTGCTGTGTTGGATGGCCAAAGAGGACAGCTCTCTCAACAGAGACACATTTCAGAGACCTAAGACTTCGCTGATCATGAGCAGAGTCTCCTCCAGATCCACTCACAGACCAACGAACCACCTTCACAGCCCTGCCCAAGACCAGCTTTGGAAGTGACGCATCCTCCTGGCAGATGAGAAATCCCAGCAGTGACTCAGCCTCAGCAGGAGTGGGGCTGTCCCGCACGCTCTGCAGCTTGGGGTCATGCTCTGAGCCATCAGGACAGCCAAGTACCTTTTGCTCTTTCCCCTCACAATAATCTGGTTTCACTGGCGATATCCAACCACATTCACTTACTGGGCAGAGGATTTTGATAGTAACCATACAGTCGCTGGCATCTATCTTCCCAACCTAGCGCTGCACAGCTGCAATTTCCAGGAGCTGCAAGCTGATCACCCCGCTGCGTGCAGCGGGGATATGATGAGGCTCTTCCCTCAAGTTTATGAAGCAAGAATTGGGACTATCACACGGCAATTACTGACCTTTTGTCCCATGCTTCAATCACTGTGAATGCTGCCTCAAAGGAAATATTAAACACACAAGGAGAAAGATGAGGAGGTCACCCATGAAGGGTCTTCCTGTCAGAGAGAAGCACATGTAGATCTGCTTTCTGACAGGGGCTAAGTTAGCATCCAGGAGATCCTGGGTCTGTTCCTGCCACCCCTTCGCTCTCCCGAGAGCTGAGGTGGGGGTCACCGCCCTTTGCACTGCACCCAGGCTACAAGAACCTCCTCCTTCCAGGCTTCCAGCCCCAAATCCTGCAAGATTCTCAGCCAGCAGAAGCAGAGCAAAGCTGAGCATGCAGAAGGTGCTGAAGAAGGGACCGTTCTTACTGAAGCAGGTGCAGGTTACCTGCACGGCATCTGCAGCACCGTCATTCTTGGCTGCTTTTCTTGTAATGTAAAACACATTCCCAAAAAACCCACCCCAAAAGTTAAAGGCAGGCCAGGTTGTTAGCAGCAGGCTCTCACAAGACAGAGCAGAAATACCCGCAGCACCAATTTGTAGAAATGTTGTCTGCGCTGCATTATTTACAATCGGGTCTAGATATTAATGAAGCTGTTTGCACAAAACCAAGATATTTTGGGGACAATCAATTGTGCACGACTATAAATAATTTACAGCATTAAGAGAACAGTTCTCATGGCCGCTCATTAATCACTCTGCCTTACAAAGACACCCAGTCACACTCCTACGGAGCCAGGGCTGGATGTGCCAGAGGCACATGAATTAGGAATCACTTTATTATGGAGATACCTCAAACTTGTTTACCCCACATGCTCCATCTTTCAAAACGTCTACTCGACTTGCAGCTCAGTATTTCATCTTACCTTGAGTATTGCCTTCCTTGTCTTTAAATGGATTTTTTTCACTGTATTAGCTACTCCACAGACACGGTGAGAATTACTGTCCTTGATTTAAAGGGAGATAAAACAACTTGCCCATTATTATACTGTGAGTCGGAGACAAAATTTCAGCTCATGAAATTTTGGACCAATTCTGATCCTCTGACCACACCCCTCAGATTTTAGGAACCCAGTGCAACTATTCACTAACAACAGGCTGTATACTAAAATACTGGAGGACTGACTTAAAGAAATCCCCACAGTTTTCCTAATGTTTAATTCATTACTTGCCTTCAGGCATTTGAAAAAGTGAGAACCTAACTGGGTCAACAGGCAAGATGTTGTCCACGTCAGAAATTTTCTTTTGTAAGAATAAAAAATAAAGAAGGAAAAACGGGTTTTTGACAGCCAGAAGCTCGGTAGGATTGGCAGTGCTGCACCCTGTATTAAAACCAGTACAAATCTGAAGTTTAAAATAATTCTTGTGTTATAATCTTATCTCAGCTTCAGATCCCTTTGTTAGAGAAAGAGAACGAGAGCGTGCGTAAACTCTCAAGGCAACATAGTTCACTACTCTAAAATCAATCTTTTTTTCACCAGGTATGGAATAACAGCCAGTTTAACAACTGTTCCAGGATAACGACTACAAAACAAGCGAAAAAAGTAAATGCAGAAAAGATGTTTGCTATTTCTGTATGTTTTCCCAAAACGCTAACCCAGGTGGGTGACCCTGTCACCTGTGCAAATTAGATCGCCAGTCTGGCAGCACTGGACCTACCTGTACCTCCCTTGTTCTCAAAGCTAAGCAACCGTGAGTCTCTTACTCTCCGCTTTCAAAAGGATGCAAGCCCTCATGATCACAAAGAGAAGGTTATGAAAATTAGAGGAAGAAGAGAGAACATACAAGTCACAGGTTTTTAATGCTGTGGCATCGTAATTGGCGGAAAAGCTTCAAACCAGGCTTTTGCTTCTAGACTTGTGAATCTTCCAGGGTCTCTGGAGCTGTCAGTAGTGTCACCTGCTTTTAAAATTAAAGCATGTATGTCTATCTGTCCAGATGGCCAAGGCATCTGCAAATGAAACAAAAATAATCAGCCATCCTGTTCTTCAGTGTCCAGGGATGAAGGGTTAGTTTGTTTTCCCCCACTCAGTCAATCTTCCACCATCTGCTGAGCCTGCTGGCAATTACCAAGTGTAGCTAACAGTTTAAGGGACATGACTTCTGCACCCAGATATCAGGACACAGCCTCAAGAATTACCACCACTGAGCACGTTTGGCAAGTCTGTTCTCAAAGGTGCTATCTGAGAGCTACAGGCGAACGAAGGAGAACACACGATGGTGTAGGGGTGAAACCAAGAGGATGGACAACCATGAGTCTTTGGAAAGGAGGAAAGCAACTCAGGGTACTCTATCATCAGTCACCACAGGTGAGTACAGCACACTGCAGATGCTTGGAAACATGCTCTGATTTTTGAGGGACATCAATAAATGCAAAACCCTGAGGGACTGTGGAAGAGAAGCTTGTATTAAAAGATAAGAAAAGCCCTCGATTCCCAGAATCCTGCCCAAGCTCAGCCGAGAGTGCTGAGCAGATAGGTTATCTGTAACAGGCTGCCTCAAACAGGGGCAGAGCGTTTCCCCAGCCATGGACTCTTAAAGTGATGAATAACAAAGTATTACTGTTATTAGTTTATAAGGATGATACAGCATCTTAAAATAAATCTCCTCAAAAGGTAATCACTAGGTCCAGAAGAATATTTTTAAAGCACACTATCTTTGGAGGAAGGTCACAAGTATCAGAAAACTGCATGGAGAAAATGAGGACCAGAGTTATTTACAGCAGAGAAAGTAAGCTATGCACAGCAATATAAAAATAAGATTTAATAACAAGAGGAATTCTCTTGTCTTACGTACGGGTCAGAAGGGCAACGGTCTCTCGGAATCTCATGGCATATGGAACCACAGTAACGAATGATATTAAGGTGATAAATGGACTGACCTTTGGCTAATAACATACTGATCTTTATCACAAACGCATTCAGACCTTGGAATACAAGCTTTTATGAGATAGAGACTTAACATTAAAGCGTGCAATGTTTCTGGGGTGAGGGGAAGGCATACAGAAAGGTAGGTTCCCTGAACACACAAGGAAAGGGAGTAAGTGTTACAGGGAAGGACAAGTGTTAAGACACAATTATGCAGGACACTTAGAAGAGGAATAATTAAGAGAATTAAGAGACCCTTTAATAAGATCTAGCTACTGTATAACACAGGATGGTCCTATCCTCTGTACTCAACAGGCTTCAAAATCCTCGCAGAGACAGAAATATTGCATGTGCCTTTGGCGTGATGTGCAGAGTCAGAGAAGACATCCAGGACAGAATTCTCAGCTCAGCACTCCTGCAGGAAGACAGAAATCCCTAGACACTCACGGTTGTCCCCTCCATACGTGGTTTGTGCTTCCTGAAGCTCATTTGAGCGCTCATCTCTAGTTGCTTTCTGCTTATGTTAGGATAGGAGCCTGCAGTTTCCCCAGATAAAACTGCAGCACTCTCAGCCCTCTGGGCAGCTCTCAAGGCCAAGTCTATCCACAGATCTCTCACGCTTTGAAACGGGACTGACTTAATTGTGCGTACAGATTTCAGAAAAAAGTTACTACCAAAGTTACTACAAAACTGTCTAGAAAAGAGGTACAAAGAACGATTTCAGGGTCCTGAAATATTTTGTCTGTTTTATGCACCAGAACAAAAACAGGTCACAGGAGGAAGGAAAATCACTGGTTCCAACGTCAGACACAAAAATCAGTAGGTTTTAATTTGGATAGCAAAAGAGACACCTCAGCAACGATGCAAAAAAAAAAAAACAAACCCAAACCCAACCCCTTGTGCATACAGAAGAGCTAAGACCTAACTGCTGGGCAGCTAAGGCAGCAAGGGCTCCCAACCTGAACGCGTTGACACCACCGCATCAGAGGCTTCCCGTGAAAATATGGATATTGATAGTCTAAAATTTAATAGAGAAAAACAATTCTGTTCAGATCTGCTAGGTTTCAAGCAAGCCAAGGGTACATTAAGCCCTTCGCTGTAATGTAAAATTAACTTATTTATGGAAGAATTTAAGTGCTACTGAAAGTATTGAAACCACTGTCTCTGTAGACAGTATTTCATGAGCTAGCAGAAAGCAACACTTAAGAGACTTGTTGCTCCCTTCCCACCACCCTCAAATTTAAAAAACAAAAATTAAAATTAAAAAGCAAAGCAGTAGGCCACTCACCTCAGTTTTCACAGCTTTATACTTAAAGCTCTCCAGGCTGCTGTCTAAGAGGAATTACAGAGCAACAAGGGCCCACACACAATGATTTATCACATCTCACCTGCCTAGCAGCGCACAGAACCAACGGAGATGCTGGATTATATACTGCACAGTTTTAATTCTCCGATCCAGTGAACACAGTAAATATGAGTTCACCCTGTCCTGGTTTAATGGAAGGGTCCTCTGCGACTTGGGCGTGATGCTGCTTACATCAAATCTAGTGGAAATCTTTGTTAAGACTTGTAAGAAGCAGGGATGTTCTGTCATGAAAGGAGACAACAGCACCTTCTGTTGCAAAGCAAAAACCTCCATGGAAACATCTTTGAAAAGTGACCACAGTCCTACAGCTTGAGTCTGAACACCCCTGCCCATGGGGCTTTGAGGCACTGCTTCCACTGAAAGGGTTCCCAGAGCAGCTGCGTGGGACAGTTGCTTCATTCCTCAGGTGAAAAGGTCCTTTTGAAAAAACTTTAGTTTGGAGGATGCTGAAATCTAGGAAAATTATTTGGTTGCTCTTAAACGAGCAACTTTATACCAACTGGTTTTGAGTTTAATTGGGATCTTCACTCATTACCTTGAAGTTAAAATGAGTGATCAGCTTCAAATACATGCTTAAGGCTCTCTAAAACCCTGGAGGAATAATTGTGCCATCTCCTTTTTACACTTTTGGAAAACAGTGGAAAACCAGGCTGACTAGTGTCTCCAGCAATAACTCCACCACACTGTACACAACAAATGTCTTTGAAATCAACTTTTCGCTTTTAAGAATTGCTTCTCTCCCCAGGAACTACTTTAAATCATTCTGTTCTACATTTCAGCCACAGGTTTTTAAGAAATGCCTCTACGCTGCTGTTCTATACAGATACCTCAGCTTGTTCCCCTAAGGGGGGTTCAGCATACAGAACTCGCTTCTCCTATGGCTTCCTTACGCATTCAGAGGAAAAATAAGACGACAGACATGAAGCACTTTCTCAATCTCTGAACAAACAGAAGTCGTGCTCCCCACTGCTCTCTCCCCAGTGCCTGTCTCAGAGACAAAACCTCCACTTTTAAATCAAACTGAAGAAAAAAAGACATTTGATATCATGGCCTAGGAAAAGCTCCCATTGAAGTTGGCAGGAATCTTTCCACCAATTTCAAGAAGAGTTGAAGCTGATCGCTACCAAACACGGAAACAGAATATAAACTTCACATTCTACCCCAAGTGTGTCCTCTGGTTTTGTTATTTCTTTTTCTTTGTTCTTTTTTTTTTTTTTTTCCCAAATATGAGTTGAGACTAGTATTTCTGATGAAAAGCACAGCTAACTTCTCCTCTTGTACTACTCACACGCATAATGCAGTAGAGTCACTTGCTTGTGATGCACTTCTATATCGCACACCTGGATCTTGGGCTACATCCAGTGTTTCCAGCTTAACCGCTGCTCCAGGTAAGTGGAGATGAGAGACCTGACCTGACACCAGCTATTGCACCTGCTTGAAAAGGAAACCTTACTTTGCTGCATACTGATGCACTAAAAGATTAGAGCAGGTCTGAAGCGGGACTGGATGGCAATTCGCAGATTCTCGAGTAGTTTCCTGGCCCAGTGAACTTCCCCTTGCATGAAATCCTAATGGTTTATCATGTCCTTTGACACTGAGATATAGCCAAAAATCGCTGTCAGGTGAACAAAGTGGAGTCCAGTGTTCTGCATTAAGGAAATAAAAATAAATGTTTCTTCTGAAAGTGAACAGCAAATTCAGCCCCCTGACCAAGTCCTCCACATCTCCCAGAAAACCCCCACAGACACCCCCCAGTTAACGATTCATCCTCTGTTAAATCAGGTGGGCTCCTCCTTCTCAATCAGGTCATTCTCCTCTCCGCTCTGCTGCTCGCTGACAAGTTCTGCATCGCTAATACACTGCTTTCATCAACCAGCTCCTTGTTCTGAACAGATGAGCCAAATTTAGAAGAAAAAGTTGTAACAAAATAATTACACTATATTCAAAGCAGCACCAGCATCAGGAAAAGATACACAAACGTGAAGCCACCTAAGAAAAACGTTTACCGGTTTATGCTAACATTTAGGTTAAACACACGAGGATGATAAGTGCTTTATATTTGTGTCCAAAAAAGGAATTTGACTTATTACTGGAAAACACACACCACACACTATTTTAACCATCAAGTCCAAGTGCACCAGTCCTTAAAGGAACACAGTTGCAGTCAGGGGAGCAATTGTGCTTTTGCTTTCATTTTGGGGGTTTGGCTTTTTCCTTAATTCATTTTAGGTTTTAAGCCAAAGTAAGTTTTTCTACCGCCACTTCACCCTGCCACAGAAAGCAGAGTTCCACCGCAAACTCAGTATTAGACGTGTTTTGCCAGATAAGCAAAATTAAATTTTATTTAAAGTGTGGGACAATGAAATAACACTTTGGATTCATTTCCTTTTAAAAATGCTCCTGGTTGGATTTCAAACACTGGGAGAATATGGGCACAGAGGTTTTGAGTTACAAAAACCCCCAACATTTTAATTAACTGCTTTATTGAAGACAGGGAGTTCAACAAAAATTTCCATCAGTATTCAGAAGCCTATTCAGAAATAATCTAAGTTTTATGCCTAAACTGATTAGTATCTGTTTCACAGTGGTATATAAGCAAAGAAATATTACATCGAGATTTTCTTCCCCCCACCAAATTCTAAGTTATGCCTTTGATTTACCTTCTCAAATTTATACTAGATTGTTTCTTCCCAACAGAAGAGCACGAGCCTTTGGTTTGCAGCTGGAACTGGTACGACTAGTAACCACAGCCCAGCTAGGAAGTAGCAGCTACTTATGCCCTACCGTTTGATCCCTTCCAGTTAGGTAGCCCCACACTTCGGCTCAGTGCTTTTTTCCATAGGATAAGCTTATCCACAAGCCGTTGTTTCCCCACGTGTGAAACAGAGGTTCACTAATTTAAAGGACAAGAGGAGGCAAGTCAAACTGGAGTTTGTATTCCTTTCCCTCACTGCTCCTTTGTAAGCAAGCAGCAAACCTCAAATTTAGAACGTTTAATACTGCAGCGATACTCCGCTCTTCCACACGAAGCCCTGAGGAAGCCTGCACCCATCCGCGCGGGCTGGAACTTTACTGACCTGTATCATGTACAGCTGCGCAATCCGATATTCTTCCACACTCATCGGAAGAGGAATACGATATTCCTTTATGAGCATTTTGAATACAAAAACCTTTCGTCCGCTCAGAAGCGCAATCCAGCAGCTCTTAGTAAAGGCTCCTTAAATAACGGCAAGCAAATGCATGGAGGATCCCTGAAACAGAGAGAGAAAGGAGAAAAAAGAGCAGCAGTTATTTTCCATTCCTCTTGGAGAACATCCTGTAAAAAAACCCCACCCAACCAACAACAGGCAAACATTAATTTTTGTAATAGCTATAACCTTAAACAGCAGAGAGAAAAATCCCTGGAGTGCTACCAGACCCTTGGCATCACACTGAACAGAATCTTTCAGAAGAACTTTGATTTCCTTCGGGGGATACCATCAAAGCTATTACCCTCCTGACCTTTGCCACCGTATCAATCCAACTTTCATATGCAGTAGCATCTCCATGGAAGGGATGTGACAAAAGCTCAAAATGAATAGGCAGACCTTCCGTTGCCAGACAATAAAGTATCTCTCCAATGTCAGCAATACACCAGAGATGCATCCACTCAAAGGTATCAGGTTTTATGCTCTCACACTCATTCAGCAGCTAGAAAAGGCAATAATTAGACTTCCTCAGCCCTCAGTAACACCACGATGAAGCCATTTGGATTCTAACAATAAAGACAGCAGAAATGCACTTTTCTTCCTCGCTTTATTCTGAATTACTGTCTTGGTAGGATCCCTTCTCTTTCACCGCTGAAGCAGTCTACAGGCAAAATCCTCCCGCCACTGATGTTGATGCCAGACTCATTTTTACATTCCCACTGCATAAGAATACAGCCAAAGATCAAGCTGTAACATAAAAAAAATCCCATCATACCAGACCTTGAGGCAATTTAATAGAATTATTGCTTAAGAATATGGGGAATACAGCATTTACTACACCAAGGATTAAAGCAGTAACTTTTCAAATACTCTTAAGACTCCCTATCAGCTGTGGATAAAGACAATAAAATCACGTAAGGGAACGGGGACAAGAGATGACTGGTGAGGAAGAGAGGACACAAGAAGTGAAGTTGTCTACTATGAGGCCAAATCAGGCTCAGCAGGCTCTGATGATTGCTCTCCCAGCACACAACGCACTTGCTGGGTTCCACTTTTCTGCTTATTGGAAGTGTTCAGATACAGCTACCGGAGCAAAACCAGCCCCAAACCCTATGCCTGGGAGGAAAAAACCCAAATGAAAAAAACAATCCAACAGAACAAAACCAACCAACTTATCTAGTGGATTAAATGAGGTCTGGAAACCAGGAAACCACACTGCTATCAGCAAGCCTCAGCGCTGCTCAGTGTTTACACAGCACTTCACCAACCTTTCACAAGGTTTAGAGAGGTTAAAACGCATGCCCATGGTCACAGAGCAACCAGGGACAAAATTCAGTATTTATAACCCAGGTTTACTGGCTTCTAATCTCTGTCTCACATCAGACCCGACCCACTACTGAGTTTGTACAGGGCCACCGCTCACTACCTCCCAGCCCAAGGGTTTGCCCGAGCCAGGCGCGCAGCCCCCGCGCTGCCGTGCTGTTAGCTCGCTTTCGTTTGATTGCCGCATTTCTAACTTGGCAGTAAAGCAAATCCATCTTGGACTGACCCTTCTGGAAGAGCTGTTCGTCTGGTGCTGCATCATCTAAACAATTTCTTTTCAAATTCAATTCTCTGTTTCATTTTATTGCTGTGAGAGCAATCTGTGTGCATGGAGGGGGTGAATTTAAAAAAAGAAAAAACCCCAAAAACCTACAACAACTTTGCCATGGCAAACCCTCCAGAGAATAATTCTGGGAAGACTGAGCTTCCCAAAACTGCCGTGCCTCTGCGCGCAAGTGTGCGCATCCATGTGCGCATGCAGGATTTCCTCCATCAAACTAATCCTCCAAAACAGGTGGAGATAATCTCATTAGGTGGTTTTTAATTAGTGGCATGGCAAAGAACAACAATAACCACCAGAGGATGGATTTCGAGCACTGGCCCCAGATCTGCGTTGGTACAATGCTGGGCTCCCAATTCTCGGAGCTAATAGCAGTGGAAGACTCAGCCACACGTCTTGAGCAATTCGTTACGCTTTAGAGATCTTTGAAAATTAGATTTCAAAGCTCCCCTCCCCATTCCCCAAATGCTCTGAAAGCGATTCTGCTCCCACCATAAGGACATCAGTCACGTCTGCCTCTGCTGCCTGCTAAAAAAAGGATATTTCTATCGATTGGAAGAGATGAATAAAACAAAAAATAGAACATTAAAAGCAATAAAATGGCAGGACACCAGTACCAAGATGGAAAAAATGTGTTTATAATGAAGTGCCAGGCAGGTAATAATTCAGATGGCGAAGACACAAGAGGGCTTATTTTATTACAGACTAAAAAACCCAACCATTTTGGCCCCAAGCAGGCAGAGCAGCAGCCGCCTCGTGCAGACCACGGCCGGCCACAGCACCAGACCCGGTCCAGCTTCCTGCTTACAAGAGCTGCAAAGTTCCCCTTCAGGTTTCTACTTCCTGCAGTCAATGTTTAAGAGCAGTGTTTTGGCTCAGCCCGCAGGTCTCCAGGTAGCAGCAGGTTCTGATGATGTGCTCGTTGGAAAGGTGACGCTACCCAAAACTCCTCCAGCAGCTGCCCATTCCAGCTACTGCAGCTGGTCCCCCAAAAGTTGGGTAGAAAACAACCCTGGAAACACATGGACAACAGCAAGAACCACATTGCAACTTCAAACCAGGCAGGCCAGCAGGAAAAGCTGGGGAGGGACTGTTTACAAGGGCAGGGAGTGATAGGACAAGGGGTAATGGCTTTAAACTGAATGAGGGGAGATTTAGATTAGATATGAGGCTGAAATCCTTCCCTGGGAGGGTGCTGAGGCCCTGGCACAGGGTGCCCCAAGAAGCTGTGGCTGCCCCTGGATCCCTGGCAGTGTCCAAGGCCAGGTTGGATGGGGCTTTGGGCAGCCTGGGCTGGTGGGGGGTGTCCCTGCCCATGGCACAGGGTGGCACTGGGTGGGCTGGGAGGTCCCTTCCAGCCCAAACCAGTCTGGGATTCTATGAAAATGCACATGGTATCAGCAGCCTGACCTTGAAGGAAACACAAAGAAAACAACCCTGACTTGTTTGCCTCGTTTTTTTTAAGCCAGAGTGGTTAAAAAAAAGGCAACAAAAAAACCCCACCAAGATATGTTTGCAGCTTGGGCTGCCTTTGAGCTGAAAATAACCCACCCTAATCCTTCTACAAGCATGCAGCCCAGGTGACAAACCATGAAACAAAAACATGGGTTTTCACCAGATTCAGGTCTTGGGGAACATCATGCCAGGTGGGACAGAGGTGACCAAACCGCACTTTTAGACAACTCATGGAGGACAGTGAATCACAGAATGGTTAGGGTAGGAAGGGATCTCAAAGACCATCTGGTTCCAACCCCCCTGCCATGGTCTCCTTCCGAAGTCTTGGGTCCTCATAGAGAACCAAGACTGCTTACTGCATTGTCCAAATATAACACAAAAGTTTGACTGCAGACATGACGGCTGCTACAGAGAGAAGAGAAGAGAAAGCCCTTCTGGAAGCAAGGGAGCCACAACACAGCTTTGGAAAACGGGTGTCAAAACACCAGCTGTGTCCCTGGCACTTACCCACATCCAGCCCATTGCTACAAACAGCCAGAGGTGTTTGAACAGAGATGCTCAACGTTCTGGGATTAGGA
Source organism: Psophia crepitans (assembly GCA_013399095.1). Classification (NCBI taxonomy): domain Eukaryota; kingdom Metazoa; phylum Chordata; class Aves; order Gruiformes; family Psophiidae; genus Psophia; species Psophia crepitans. Next base: position 1,550,652 of record VWZZ01005333.1, on the reverse strand, counting down.
GCAGCCAGCCTTTCGATGGCAGGCCACGTTTTGGCTGTCCAGCCACCGAGCTGGACTTTCTATGGGTTTACCAAACCCCTGCGGCCACACAACTGGGACCGGTGGCAGCCTAAGGCTGTTTGCAAAACTCAGCTTGCACCCGGCTTCTCTCGGCAAGAGGAAAACAACGGTGACGCAGGACATTTCCAGACTCGCTGTTATTTCTGCTATAGCCAAGTGGCACATTTGTACAGGCCGTTATTCAATTTACACACAGAACTGTAGTAACTGTGAAAGCCAGGCGCATAATTTTATACCTCAATTATTTTAAAATCAGGTTCTCAAAGCATCATAATTACGCTCCAGAGTCAATATCCTGCTGCGATGAGTCAGGTCCACCTCTGAGCTATTGCTTCAGGCTGTCTGAAGGCTAACACACAGCGTGCTGCATTTACTTCTGATTTTAACGGTGTCCCTCCCAATAATAAAAAACTTTTTAAGGAAGCGCCCTTTCTTTAAAGTGTGGGGGACCACTGGGAGCTGCAGAAGCTGAGCAGATCCAGAGACCCAGCAAAATCTCTGTTTAACCCATGAACTCGGTGCTTGGGGTTGTCACGTTGGGAGCATCAGGGCCAGCATCCCCGTTACTAAACGAGGTAGCAGAGGACTGATGACAACTGACAGCTTGTAATTAAGCAATAAGAGTTAGTGCATGAAGGGTATTTAAACCGTGTCACTGGAGTCCTGAAGGCCAAACCCTGGCCAGGCTTGACAGGCTGCCCCTGAAGGATATGGAAACTGAGAATTACAGCAAAAATCCTGGCTCCTCGACATGTCGGTTGAGTCCGGCACAGGAGCACGACTCACACCAGTGGGTTCAGCCACAAAAAGGCTGCTATCGCCGTGCTCCCGGCTGTGCCGTTACAGCTCTCCTAGCTGTCACTTCAACAACTCGGTTTTGACCAGCTCACGTTTTCCGCATCCAGGCTGCGGAGCCCAGGCTTTTTAGGGCTGGAATGAGCTACGCCGCGGCAGCAACAACCCACCCCGTGCTGCAGCTGCTATCTTACAGTTTCAACAGGGAAGGAAAAGCCCTGGATGCAGAGAGCAACTATAATGAGCTTTTTTCCAGCCTCACGCAGGAGGTTCATTTTACACTATTATAAAGGTAAAAGACTCGCCCTAGGAAGGAGAAACCCACCATGGAGGGTCACTCAGCAGCCAGTGGCAGAGGCAGGTACCAGCCCTGGGACTGCAGTCTCAGGTTATCATGAACCACCGCCTGCTCAGGGCTGTGCTGCCTTTTGAAGTTGAGCAAAATCTCCCCTGTGAAAGATCACACTCGTGAGCTAAAAATCAATACCCTTGACTCAGCTATCGAGCAACCTTCCTTGCAACATTTTCAAATAACTGAGAAATGAAATGTAATTAACAGAAACACAGGTAAGGAACCCAAGCCAAACACGTAATGGCAAAAGGACAGGCAAAGGCATTTTCTGGTGACCTCATCTACCTCCCTAAAGACTTTCTTTGGGTTCTTCACCTCTCCTTTATCCACCTGAACAGACGCCTCCATGAAGAAAGCAGTATCAAAGAGGCATTAGCATTGGTCCCAAGTGGGATCAAAACTGGACTTTGGGGAGCAACGCCAGGCTTAGCAGCCTGGCCACCTTCCCTCTCCTGCAGAGCTCCCTGAAGGAGGATACAGTGCCCTCCCACGACTGGAAGCGCTGCATACATATTGCACTTGGATTTATTTATGCCGTTAGAAGCAGCAGCATAAATGTGAAACAGATTCCTAGGACCTACGTCAGCATTTTTTTGAAGGCAGCCTCAACACTCACACCTTGATTAATGCGGCACTCTCTTTCCTGGCCCAAAAGCAGTCTTGCTCTGCTTTATCCACCCAAAATATCACTGCTGCAAAGACCGTTCCCTTTAGCTGTAGCTCTGATCACGTTTATCCAGTGTCCCTGCCTCTCAGGAGCAGCTCTCCATCAGCATCTGCGAAACATCACTGTCGAACCCTCCGCAGCCCTCGCTCACCAGCCTTGCCTACCTGACCCTCGGCAAGGGCTGCAGCTCACGCAGCCGGCAATCCATCAGGCGAAGCAGCGCGGGCGGCCTCGTAATTGTTCTGCCCACATCCCACTGCCGTCTCATCGGGAAGCGCTGCGGGACAGAGGAACTTCGTGTTTTGTGAAAGCACGATGCTTAGCTCAATACTGGCTGGAGCACAACTGTCTCCTCCGACCACGTGGATGACTACTACTAAGTAAAGGTCAAAGGGAAAACACAATTTATGAAGGTTTTCCAAGCGGATGAATATATTCCTCTCTCCTCCCAGCCCTGCCCAAGTGATCTCCCCTCTGCAGGCAGTGGGACTCTTTCAAGCAATGTGCACATTCAAAGGTTGAAAACCCCCAACATTTCTATTTATTAACTTTGTGGCTACCGTTAATTGCCCTAACACCCAACACTGCACTCAAAACTGCGTCTCACACACACGTGCGTGTGAGACAAACTGGAGACAGAACAAGCTTCTTAAAATCAGCAGTTTTCAGTTCTCGTAGCATGGGTCGTACCTGCTGCCTGACAGCTAAGCAGATTTAAAAACTCATCAGGCCTTGAAAACAACAATAAATCAGAAGTTAAAGCTTCTTAAAAGCGCACAGTTCACACGCTCACTGCTTGAAGGCTACTGTGTCAGTAAGTAACGCTCTTCGTAATCATACATCTTCATCGTGCATCTAATCTGCCACATCTTTTTCAAATAGAAGTTTTTATGCAGATGCTTACACATCCAAGTTTCGCGACCAAGCTCAGAGCACATCTGACAGTGGATCAGCAGCTAATGAACATCTGCCCACCTTGCAAAACCACCATACAGTGCCCCCAGCGTTGCATGACCGAGGCTGGCAGCCGAGCTGGGGGAGCTCCCTGTGCCTGCCTCCGTCGGGTCTGGCCGCAGCCTGCAACACCATCGGAGGAAAAAGGAAGAAGGGGGAAGAGGAAAATGCAAGCATGTGTGGAAATTAATTTTCCTCAGGTGTAAGCCGCAGGGCAAACTGCAAAGTTATCTCAAATGCAGATAGCGTTGCAACGGGTTGAGGATAAAACACCACTTGATAAGACAAACACAGCACGAACAAGTCCCATTTACAGTACTTGATTCTTTTCCGTTATTAGAGACAATTTGACGTCACTTATAGAATTTAAGAGCTCATTGTAAAGCAGACATTTATTACAACAGAAGGATGGAATCGGTCCAAAGGCAATATAACTACACTGGAGCTATTAAACCTTGCTACAGTTCACTGGGCAGCCAAATACTACCTTGAAGTAACAAGAAGGAAAAGGGAAAAAAATTTAAAAAGGGAAGTTATACCACACCAAAGTGTGCACACACACCCCTTTTCTCCTTAAATTTTTGAGGATATTGTACTGTTTCTTCATACTTCCCATTCTTATTACTTATTTAACTTCTGGGGAAGAGAAAAACTTCACTCTCTTCTGCTTTGTAAGGGAACCTGCGGTGCAGGGCCAGCCCCCCCCCCGGCTGCAAGGGGACCAGGTGAAGTCCATCAGCTGAACTTTGGTTGGAAAATTAACATTTCAAGTCCTGCCATGCCTGGAGGTTATGCAATAATGAACTAATAAAGAAGCCATTAAAAGAACTAATATGCACACTGGAGTCACAGATGAGTTCAGAGGGAAAGACAAACCAGCTTCTAATCCTTTTGCTGGTGCTGGGGATAAAGCTGAATATTAAAGAGAACACAACTGAAATTAAAGGTTACAAGTTTCCAAGCAGCCTGCACGAACAGAGCGGCCGCAGAACCCAGCGTCCCGTGGCGTCGCCATAGAGCCAGACTCCTCTGCTTGGCTGAGCCAAAGGAACCGGACAGACCCTGCTTCTGCCGGAGCGCTCTTAGTCCAAGTCTCTCGGCATTACACGCTGAAAATAGGCAGACGTTACACACACGCATATAAACACATATAGATGTGCAATACGTATTTTATATATAGACACACACATATATACACACACACAGAGAAACAAAAATAAAAGCAGCATTGACAACGTGGTAAGTGCAGTGTGCTGGCTGAAAACGGACTGAAAATTGCTGGCGGCTCAGTGAACTACCATAAAGAAAAATAAAAATAAATCCATGCAATGCTAGAGGCATACAGCAATGGGCAGCACTTTCCTTTCATCTGTGGCACATCCATTAGCTGAAGGCCACGGCCACACAGAAGCCTGCATACTCTATGGGCAGCAGTGGCAGGGAGACGGGATGCTGGCCAAGTTTAAAAAAAAACCAAAACAATTTCCAAGGTACTCGGTATTGCATTTACGCTTCACATCTCTGGGTGCGACAGTCCCTCTTCCTAAGGAAATTCAGGAGAGCGAGCAGAAGTGCGTTTGGTGTAGTCCTCACCGGCTGGTCAAGGCTTTGCTTGGATTAAGCAGTAAAAAGCCAACAAGAAACCCAACTGTGCTCCTCATGTCCTGTGCAATAACCCTTTTACCTAGCTCAGAGCAAAAACATTGGCAGCAGCAAGGCATGGGAGAAAAACCAGGGGGGAACCAGAGTCAAGGAAGGACCTTACCTCTCTAACTCACACCACCCCTCTTCTCTCTCTCCATTAGCACTGGAAATTACATTAGAACTACCCAATACCTATTTTTTCTTTTTTTTTTATTACAATGGCAAGAGCAGGAAGTCGTGAGACTCCCTTTAATCTTCCTTTTAATCCTTCCACTCTTTAATCTTACCATTCACTAAGCACGAAAGCAAGAAATTGAGGTGCAAGAGCTCTGCAAACTGCAGGTGACCAACTTGCCCAGAGGGTCCTCAGGCACCCAGCTGAGCCCAAACCCAGCCCAGACCTACCAGGCTCTGACTTGCTTTGAAGACAAATGATCTTACAGCTAAAAGTCCCTCAGGAAATAGGACCATTTTTTTTTTTTTTTTTTTTCAAAAGAGAAAAATTTAGGAATTAAGAAAAACACTTCAAGCTGGAGAAACAAGGAACCTCAGAGTCTCCAGATTGTTTACAGATGTAAAAGGCCTTTGCTGTCCAACCTCAGTTATCCTCACTACAGTTCAAGCCCTTCTCTTCTTGCGCTAATCTCAGGAGAGGCCACAGATGGCTCATTAACTGTTTTCTTCTGCAATTCCTCTTTTTCATGTCCAAAGACACATGCAATTCCTCTCTCTCTTGTCTTTCTTCTTCACCCTTCTCCCACTGATGCTCACCTTTAAGACTGGTGTGAGCCACAGCAGTCTTGAAGAACGAGGATAACTTCATGTCTTCCCTACATTGTTCCTACACCCCAGCATGATATTTGCCGACAGCATAAGGCAGCTCAGTCCGAAACCCATTGCAGCCTCATCTCATCTCCTGCAGAACGGCAGCCGCACCAGTCATTCCCCATTTCATAGCTTATTCATGGGCCTCTGCACTCATCTCTTCCGAATTATAGCCCGTCTCAGACTATTTCTCAAGGTTACTTTGAATTTTTATCTCCAAATACCCGCAGATCCACTAAACCTGTTTTTGAGACACAAAAACACTATTTTGGGATTTGAGTCAACACTGGACAGATTCTGGATTGCTTCCTCAGTAACTCCCTGTCAAACCAAAAGTGGACATCAACAGCTCCTTCACTTTTTCAGGAGTTATCATCTAGATGGAAATAATATTTTATTACCTCAATTATGCATATATCATGGGGCAAAGGGAATGAACATTCATAGCTGGTTTAAAAAGACTATTTTGTGGAGTGAAACACTGTATGATTGCAAAGGCAGTGTTATAGCACCGTGATACTTCACACTGGTTTCATTAGGTCGAGATTTGCCTTGCCTGACGGCAAAATAGGGAGAAAGAATGTAAGTCCTACTCCGTCAGAAGAAACTTGTAATGACACCTAAAATTCTAGTAAGGGAAGCAAGACAAACGCAGCACCCAAGGTTGATGAATAGCGTTGCAATTGAGATTGAAAGTAGAAGGCCATTTTGCACAAGAGTGGTAAATGCTTAATATCTCTGTTCCTTCCTTCACCCACAACACCAACAGATTAACAAGGTTTCTGTGGCTGCGTAATTTCTTTGTAGTTTTGATCTTGGAAATAATTACACTAAATATTTCATAAGTGCCTTTGAAAGTTGGTGGTTTGTGTTTTTTTTTAATAAAGAAAAAAGGATCACTAGCTGCTCTCAGACTGCAGCAGGATAATGAAGGTGCACGGATAATCAATAACCATTTTCAGTTCATTATTCAGCACATTTTGGGCTGCTGTTAGTTCTTCCCCCACCATTCGCATCGCACATACAGAATGATGTAGCGTTTTTAAACCGTCAGATCTCACTGCTTTTGCAAATCATCCTTAATGCTAACCACAACATGGAACCCCCAGCCTCTAATGACGCCTACGTAATTCATAGGTTTCCAGGGTGTTTTCAGCCGAGCAGATCACAAGCTGAGGCAGAGGAAGCCAAACTGAACTACGTGCCAGACTGCTGGAGTTTCTTCTTTGGTCTGGGTAACAAATCACTGGGTAATTTCTGTTGCTTACCCCTCCATGTTTTATTTTTTTCCAGAAGCCTAAAGAAGGGTAAAGTTTCTGCTTTAAGTAACTTCAACAGTCCCCAGCTTGAGGGCCATGGGACAGGTAACTCCATGCTCCTGCCTGGGGAGCCATCATGGGGCTGGGGCTGCTGATGGGACCAGACCATTTGCTTTGCTCCTGATCCAGCTGCTGCACCTCCCTAAAACTCAGGACCCTTTGCAGGTTTTTGCAGGAATCAGGATAACATCCACCAGGAAGAAGGAACACCATTGCACTGCTAGTGGCAGGGACTGAACGGAGTCACAGCAGTTCTGACCAAGGACAGCAACATTTCCACATGCTGCTGGAAGAGGAGACACCAGTCGGTCACGCGAGCATTAAATCAGGAGCTTTCTAGAAGTAGGAGGAAGGCCTCCCCAGAGACTAACATCAGCCTCTACCTTCCCAGCAGAGAATACACACTTGCAAAATGACTGAGGCTGAAGTGGTTTTAAAGCTCTAAAAGAGGGCAGTGTTCCCTAACAACTATACAGTATTGGTTCATCAGACTATTAAGACCCAAGAGTGGCCCAAGCAGCCTAACCCCAGTGCTGGAAGAGTTATTTTTCCATCACACATCCAGGAGGTATATATATCCCAGCACATTTCCCACAGAGTTCGTATAATGACAAAGCCAGTTCCTGGTGCTAATCCTCCCTCTGACAGCATGGTGATTCAGCTGCTGCTGGCTGCCAACATTTTCCTACGCTACTGCCCAGCCATCCCCAGGGATGACAAGCCCAGGATCAGTGCCATCATCCTGGAAGCTGCTGAGACCTCTGTGTTTGGTGAGATGAGAAGCTCTGAAGCAAGATGAAAGCCTGAAGCTCCGTTTTTACTTCTCTGCACCAGGTTAGAGAGCCCCTTTGCAGCCGGGGGCACGTCCCACACTTCTTCCAAACCTGGATGCAATGGATGGTTCAGGCAATGAGACACTCCAGGGATACTGCCTAGCGTTAAACCCACATTCCCAAATCCCACCTTTCCTGGGAAAACCCAACACCCTCCCCACCCCCCAAAAAACCAACCAGCCACAAGGGACATGCTATGGTCACTGAAAACATAGCTGGAAAGTGAATCCAGGACTTGGGGAAGAGCACATGGATGAATCCATCAGACCACACTCACTTTCCAAGAGCATGAGCAGAAGAAAGGCAGCTACCACATAGAGACAATTCACTTCAATAAAATCAAAACCTTATGATTGTGGAGTGGAGTTGAATTGGAATCTGTCTGAGACATCAGCATCCCTACTGTAACCCCCAAACTCCCATAACATCTTGATCTATTAGATTAGCTAGAAACTTGGAAAAAAAAAAAAACACAACAACAAACCCACGCATTTATTGGTGCCCTTTTTTTAAATAACCAAGTTTTCATGGCAAAGAAATGGAAGTGGACAGTCTGTTATATAGACACAACGTGGGAGGCACATTGAACACGTATTTTGCAGTCAGATACAGGCTGGAAAGACAAAAGACACAAAATGTAGGATGCCTTGCTACATGGTATTGTGTAAGGGAAAAAGAAGTTATACCTGCACCTCCAATGCAAGCAAACTCTAGAAATGAAATTTAAAAAACATCCATGGCAGATACCTGCAAAGCACTTAAAGTGCTATTTAAAAACAAAACAAAGCAACAAACAACACACCCCCCCCCATTTGGTTTCACCTGCTTGCTGTTTTTAAATTTTCTATTCACCTCTTCAATTCCTCCTCTGAATGTACCAACCACCTTCTCAACAGCCCTGACACTTCTCCACTGCCACAGCCATCCATCTTCTGATCTCCCACAGCACAGAGAAACCTGCACAAACCTCGAGGCAGAGGACACCTGCAGCAAAGTCAATCACAATGGAACACCCGGGTGCCGAGGCAGAATCGGACTAGAGGAGGCTGATTACACCGCAGAGAGACACTGTCACTCCCAGGAGGGAAGCCAGCCGCACCTTTGGATATTTAACTTCTCTACAAGCTTTTCTGAACACAAAGTACGGCGTGTTTCTGCAGAATACTTCCAAACCCTTCTCTAGATCACACTCAGGGCTAGCTGTGCAGTCTTCCATTTGTCTGGTTTTCTTGACATGCAATTTAATTACCACTTCCATCATTTTGCAGACTTGTTGTGAAGCTAAACGGGATGTAACAGGGAAAGAAAATGGCACTGCGAAAGGAACACGAGCACGTCCAGCCAGCCTGGATGCCCTCGGACAGAAACCCCCAAGTCTCACCAGGGCAGGCTCCAAAAAATAAAAAAAAAAAGATGAATTTGCTGCAAGCCAAGGACAGGAGCAGTGCCGAAGGGGACAAATGCAGGTACTAGCAGGGAAAGAGGAGACAGCACTGTTTAAGCTGAGTCGCCCAACCTGAGTAAGCGCATGCGGAGCAGTGGCTGCTCCTGACCTACAAGCGCAGCAGTGCCTGCCTGGTGCCCAGCTCCACTTCTTGCAGCCATCTCACAGCGCTTGATAGATGGATTAAAGCTCTGCACTTCGCCCCACCAGCTAGGACAACTATCTTTATCCCCCATTTGTGGGTAAATTGAGGTACAGAGAAAAAAGTGATCTGGTCCAACATCCAAGAGAGAACTAGCGATGGAGCGGATTCAGGAGTTTCTGGGTGCGGTTTTTGCTACAAAGTCATGTATTCTTTTAATAGAGGGAGTGGGGGAGCTCAATTAAATTAAGTTTCCCTGATAGCAAGCCCAATTCTGCAGGAATAAAATGTTGAAGAAAGTTTTTTCTTCTTACCAACTGCCTTTGGAGCTATCAGTAATTTCTACAGAAAATAAAGTAATTCCTAGAAATTATCACAGTTGATAGATTTCTCCAAGAACTCAAAGGTTCTCTGCACACATCCCACCCCATCTCCCCCAGCATGCTGGCATGCCCTCTTCCTGCAGGAAAGCACCTGGAAGCCTCAATAACTTTTCTATTTTGTTTAAATTTGGATAGATCCAGATTTACTTGAAACAGTAGCTGGCAGAGCTGTCCAGGCAGTGTGGCTTCATGACACTGGGGATAAGCAAGGCCACAGCCCAATGCCCACCCTTCCCTCTTCTATGAGGGCCACAGATCTGACTGTTTCTAGAAATGACAAGGAAAGAAGCTACTCAAGATAAAAAGATGCTCAAGGCCTCGCTTAAAGCGGTATCCTCAAAACCCTCTGCAAATAATCCGTCCTCAGGTGTAATTAAGTTGTGCTCTGAAGCGAACAGTGGCATTAGTATCTTGGGAATCGCAAAACACACTAACTTTGCAGCTGTCTAAAAAAAGACAAAACTATGAAGCAATTCTTTTGGCCTTTTATCATCCCCCGTTTTGCTGCGGAACCCTCCCCATAGCCTCTCCCCGCTGCCACTGGTTTCAAAAAGCCAAGATCTGGGTTCACTCAGACCCCTCTCCAGGAGACAATTCTTCTTACAGAGAATTTCTGGATGTACCATCACAGCCATACACCACATATTGTGGTTTCAGCTCAAAAAGAGAAGCAGAAAGCTTTCCCAAGGGTGAATTTCTCATGTGCCTTGAGGACTTGTGTGGAATTCCATGCGGTTTTATTCCTCAAAGTAAATTGGATTTCAACTGTCTTCTCCAACTACAAATTAAACTTCACAATTCAGAGTGTCCTACAACAAGGGGTCATACTGTGCACAAGGGGCAAGAGACAGCAATTTAATGAGGATCAAAACAAAAGAAACAAAATCTGTTTCCTGACCCCTGAGGCCCATTCAAATAAACTTTTCCCCTCTATTCCCCACCAAATATCCAGACTGTATCTGGAGTGTCCTTTTTTGAACAGTCCTTTATAAGAAAGTGTTACAAAAGCAAGTCCACAAAGGGTTATGGGACAAAATTTTCTTTTTCATTAGATGTGCCATAGGATGGAAACCTTTTTCCAGCTGACAACGGCCGAGGAAGCAAAGGACAGAACAGAACATGTCAAAGCCTATCAGTTCAGATTTCAGGGACAGCTCTGAAGGCCTTGATCGAGTGGTGCAATTTCCTGTCCTGGCTTTACAATTCTCACTATGGTCTGGCCAGTTGGTTTCACACCTTGAGAATTTCTCCACCCTCACTGTTGCAGCTTTGTCCGCCAGCTATCAGATAGCAGGAGTGCTGCACCGCCTTTGCAGGAGCCATACGTGTCCTTCATTAAAGGGCATTACAGCCATATTTATATCTGACATAAATCTGCTTTGTAAACAGTGACCCGATTCAGGATCTGGACTTTCGTAGACGGCAACATCAAGAGCGCACGTGAAAGCTGGTCCGTAAGGACAGCACCAGACCTGCCTGCCCACGGGAGAAGATGCTGCTCACTCTCCTCACCAGCTGCAAGCATGGCAGCATCTAAAAGCCTCTGGAACTGGCAGGTGGAAAGTGGAAAAAAATCACCAAAAGCTGGAGGTTTTGGCATATCCCGAAAGCGTAGCAGTGCCTTGAGCACAGAGGAGCCAGAGGGCTTGAACATTTCAGCTTTGGTCACAGCATGGCATGAAGAAAAGGATAATTATTTTGAGCAACAAAAGTTAGCTGCATTCTACAGGTAACGCAAGTGTCTGAGGGACAGTGAAGTTTGGACAGTTTAGTCCAGAATTCACTCCAAATGCTGGCTTACGGTCAAACCAGAAATCAGTAGCTGAACTGAAAAAAATAATCAAATTCTCACTCCAGGCACGAGACCCTGCTTTCTCATCTCATGTCTATTTCGCTATTTGCTGCCAATTCAAAATGCTATGTCACAAAAGCCAGCCTATTAGCCTGGTTCTTAGGAGTCTTAAGCTGTTAGATATGAAGTTGGTATTATCAACAGAGTCCATACATCACAGCTAAAGCACATGAAGGAAGCAGTCATGACATTGCCCCAACTCAATCTGTAACAGGTTGCTACACTCAAAGAAGTGTTTTTGAAAATGTTAATTAATTTTTAAAAGAATGGATTAAAGGGGGTTCTCAATTAATAGAACACTTTAAGGAGACAAGCTAGAGAAGAGTGTCCATTTTATTAATATAGCACTTTAACAGCTATTCAACATCTAATAACTTCTCATTAAAAGGCAACCCTCCCCCTTTCCAGCAGATTAGCTACCCATTTGTCAGACACAATACAGCCTCGTTAGCCTAAAAGTTCAAGTTCTCCTTTGCCACAGATTTGCTTTTATTTTGCTTATATCAGTAAGCTAAAACCCTGAACGACAGCAAAGCCCAACATCAATAACGCAAACAGCACGTCAGCCTTTCATCAGCTCCGGGTGGTATTTCAACGTGGCGTTCCCAGCAATGCCAGCTCCAACAGCACACCCAGCCGATCGCTGAAAGAGCCAGGTAGGAAAACACTGGGTCCACACCCAAAACGCACACGGGAAAGGCTACTCCATGAGCTGTACCTTGTCTGGAAGAGCAGACAAATGATGCATTTTCCCAACACCTTTTCCACCCAAGCACTACCCATCAGCACTTCACAGCCCATCTGGAATTGGAGGGTGTTGCTGAAAAACGGATATACAGCAATTTCCACTTTTACCAGGAGGTTCAGTTCTTACTACAACCTTGAAATTTCAGATTAAGCATGGTCTTCACATACGGAATGCACAAGTAGACACATTGCTCCAGGGGGTCATTTTAAGCAGCCTGGATACAGTCATCCAGTGCCGAGGGTCCCCAGAAGGGCCAGCTGGCCCTGCTGGTCAGCAGGGACAAGTCCTGGGGTAGGACACCAGCACCACGCAGTCCCCAACACCTCTGAAGAAACATAAGCCTAGATGCCTTACGAACACAGGCAGAAGACACATTAGCAGAGAAGAACTCCTGTCAGGGCAATCCTAATATAAGTAAATAAATAACACCAGAAAAGCCCTACGACTCCATGAGGAAAGACTGAGCACGACCGAGCGGAGAGGCGGGGGCCACGCGAGAGCGGTACAGCAGCAGCCCCGCGCTCGGTGTCTGGCCTCATTACCGTGACCTCAGACCTCAGCGCAGAAGGACTCTATCCGCACGGATTTCACTGTGGGATCAGAGCTCTAGGAAGTCCATATAAAAAGATAACAGAAACTGAAAGAGGTTACAGCTAAGGCTAATACCACCCAAAAGCTAAAGCAAACAAAAACATTCCAGGCTACCAGCTTTATCTACAAAGACTATTCAAGCTCCTCTTCAGACCGTAACAGCCATATGCACGGGCTTTAATAAAAAGGGACACCTTTCCCTCAGCTCCTGCTGTTGCAATTTTAAGGAACGAATCCAGACAGCAGCAGAAGGGGAAGCTCAGAATATATAAGGCATTGGTTTCCAAGAGAATATTTACCATGTCACGTGAGACCAACATTTTTAGCCAACTTGGCAGAAAATAGACAAGCTGCAAAGCTACCCTAAAAATACCAGGCATGATAATTACAGGAAAGAAAAGCAAAGCACAAGCAATAGCATTACTAACAATCCACGCTTTTAGTGACACCCTGTTTAACAATGTTTTAATTTATTTTTCTTATTACATACACCACTTCTAAAAGATTGTCCCGGTTGCTCAGGTGTGCAGTTTACCTGTTAAGTTCTATGTTATGCAATTAAGATGCACCAAGCTCATTCCAGACTGATGCCTTATAGCTTCATCTGTGATTTACTACTGCATTTATCCCCCTCCACCTCTCATCAGCACAGTACTCTGAAGTTTCCAAATTCTAGAAGCCAGCTGCCCCCAACAGATGAATTCATAATGCTCCCAGCTGCAAGCAGGGCACCAAGCAGTAGNGGGGGGGGGGGGGAAGACAACAAATTGGCATTATGGATCAGCTCCACGGTCCATCTCATCTGGCGTGATGTCTGAGGGCTGTGCAACGGGTGCTCTAAAGGGTGCCCATAAGCCTCACAAATCATCAGCTGCATCACACCTACCTATGCAGGAGCCTCTCCAAACCCCAACCTGCCAGAGGTGAGGTTATGTCTCAGCTTAACGCAATATAAAGCTCTGTTTCCTACCAGCAGTAAGAACAGCATCCAAGGAACAGCAAGGCAGCTAAAAGGAAAAGGAACCAGAGAGCATCGTTATCTCAGAACTGAAGACTTTTGGATGTGAGGGCAGATCAGACCATCAGCCTGCCCAGACCGACAGCTCCACTGGGGTGGCAGCTCACATCAGAGAAGCTGGCCAACGTTGCTGAGCTCTACTGGAAGCAATTCCTTGCAAAAACAAAGCAAAGAGGAGCAGAAAAAGGTAATCTGAAATTGTGCTTCTTGGGAAGGTGTGAGGTTAACAAAGTAAGAGGTCCTTAAGCACACTCCTAGTTGCTGTTCCCCCTGAACACGAGTGCTGCATACCACAGCCTGTCTGCCCTGCTGACGTCTTCCACTCATTCACAATTACCTTTTAGTGCAATTATACAGACAAAAGTGGAGAGAAAACACAAAAATACCCAAACCAAAAACCCACCTGCGCAAGCCCAGGATATTAGGCACTCTGCTCTCCCACTGAAATACAACCTTTTCCCAAGAACCAGCTCCCCCTCCTTCCTCAGGACAGCACTATTCAGCTTCAGCATTTTTAATAAACTTGATAAAGATCAAAGACACCCAAAAATCTAGTAAAAAGCTTAACAACTTAGCCCTAGGCTAGAGGGGGAGAGATGAGAATCTGGCTCAACAGATGGCCAGACAGGAGCCACACGCGGGCGGGATGCCTCCTTGGCCACGTGCTGCTGATAGTGGCCCTTCCCAAGGAGCGAGCTACAACACAAACTGGCTCCTGCTCCCGCGATGAGTGACTGTGGGGCTTGCAGGAGCCAACGGTTGTAAAACAAAACTTATTCTTGTCACTAAAATCAGCAAGGGTGACTCACAATAGGCTCGGGGAGCCTCGCTGATGAGTTTCATTCTTATGCAGTCACTTTCCACCCTTAATTTTCAAAAATACTCTGAGTGACAACGACGACAATAGAACATAATAGCCATAATTAGCTAACGGGAGAGAAAACTTCCAAATTCCAAACTAACCAGAACTGCTGCTTTTAGAAATGCATCAGTAATGAGTAATGCCGCCGATCCCTGTTAACCACTGAGACTAGAAGAGAAAACCTGGCCACTCTTGCACAAATTCAGCACCAAGATGCCAACAGCCCCAACAGGAGCAAGGACAGTTCAGAGGGCTGGCTTCGAGGATGATTTACTGCTAAATACATCTGAACATATGTTTTGGAAAGTCTTTCATCTTACGTTTTACACAACTGACACCACTCAAAGCAACTGAAAGCACCAGCAACACCGAGAAGCTGATGTGAAACTTGCTCCATTGACTTGGTCAATGCAAAGAGCAACGCAGAAAAGCAGACTTGTTAAGCTAGAGGTCAAATTTAGGACAATCATTATGGTTTCTTAAAGCACCAAAGCTGGCTGGAATCTTTATTTAGGACTAAAGTCCAGTAGCTTTGCTCTGAATAGGGGATAACATGGAAACTATTCTCCTTGAGGGGTTTATTTTGAGCTGAAAATATTTTCCAGTTTCATGCCGTCAGACAGGATTGTAACTACATTGTATTACAGAATAGCGACTGAATTTCCATGGCCCGTCACAGGGGAAAGTAGAGAAAGCCGTGTTTTCCTCTTCTCGGTACTTGGTCCTGCAAAATAAGGTCATGTGCTCCTTTAGCAGAAAAGGACCCAAATAAACAGAGCACAGCTATCTATCCCATCTATCATCCCAGGCAAGACGAGATAACCAGATTAGCCAGTTACAAACTGACCATATTTGAAGGAGGAAGTAATTTTCTCATATTCCTCTCCCTGGCAATCACCTCCAAGATTTTCAAAACAACAGTCTCAGCCTCCCAAACACTTCCCAGTACTGAGCTTCTTTGGGATTTATGGACGAATTCCTTCAGCCTCTCTAGAAGTCCCAAGTTAGCTTGTTACACTTATTGGAGAAAACAAGATAACGCGGTAAAAGCATGCGTTAATACCTCTAGTTTTATGCAGACCTCTGGTGATGTTCTCACATTCTTGTGGGTACAGAAACCCTGCTGGGAGAGGCTCTTCCACTCTCTTCACCCAAGCCAACATGCATTGGGGGCAGCACAAGGGGAGATTACAGGGACAAAGTGGATGATGATCGGTGCTCCTCTCGCATCTTCCATCCCAAGGGGCCCAGCACCTCTTATTTCAGAAATGCTGCCAGACCAAGGGTATTGGGAGCATCCAGGAAGAAAGCTAATGAGCGCGATGAGGTTTTTAAGGATCCCGCTCAGAACAACAGAGTGAACTACAAAGCACGGTATTTGCACCAAAGCCATCTTTGAAATCCCACCTTGGCCCCCGATTTATGGTTTGAGGTGCCCTAGGACCAATGCTTAAGTTATCACTTAAAGTCCTACTCAAAGTGGGAGGGGATTAGTTAACTAAATGCATTTATACCTTTAGAGTTCAGTTCTTATACCCGAAGACACTTCCAGTATCTGCCGTCTGTACCGAACAGTTCTTTGGAAGAAGGTCCCTAAGCCAGCATGGCAGATGAGCACACACAAAGTTACGGTAGCAGCAAGCATACCCCTCCCTAAAGCCCTTCAACTGTGAAGGTGCCTGACAGTATTTTCAGATTAAAAAGCCTTGTTCAGCACAGAACCATCAGCTAGACAATACCACATGCTTTTTTTCCATGTGATTGGCAAGTTGTTAAGTTTGCTGGAACACAAGGTGCCTCGTTTGTTCCCCCCTAAGACACCATCAATCCTGCCTGCAGAGCTAGAATCTCTCTGCTGCCCAGCCTGGTGTTCTCAGTGGCAAGAACTCCTGGTAAACAGAGTGCTTTGATTCACACTAAGGACAGTTGAAAGAAATGTCAGCAATTTTTATTTTAAAATGCGTGTAGCTTTGTGCGCAGAGCTAGGAACGCTCCTAGTCTCTGTTTTAGTATGTACCAATTCTTCTGAAAAAGTTGGTAGAGACAAACCTTTCACTCGACAGAAGGGTGAGCCACAGAAGCCCCTCTCCTGCTCCACTCCCCAAACCAGCCGTGCCATCCCTGGGACCGCTTCTAGCAAGCGTTCCACACCATGAGGTCCATCCTCAACCTGCCTGGCATCGTCAGCTTCTGCAGCTTTTTGACTTCTCAGCTCCATGGGATCTTCTCAGCTCCATGGGATGGAGAAGGTATCTCTTGGATTGCCGTCTCTGTAACTGGCACCCCTAGTGAACGTCAAACACCCTCTGTCCCCTTCCTGCAGCATGCTTCAAGCACAAAATTAGCACAAGCTAAGCAATACAGAGACTGACTGTGCTGCAGTCATGAGGGTTACTACACACCACCCAAACCCATGACATTTCCATAGAAACCACAGCGGGAAAGAGAAAAGCCTCAAAAAGTTGACAACATAAAACGCGCACATGGTGAAATAAGTAATTCTGGTGGGAAAAATACACATGTGCAAGATCGTCCCCAGCTCTCCAGCAGCTCAGGCATTCAAAGGTAACTGTGTTAACACCAAACTGATGCCAAGAAAACTTTTTTCAGTCCCTCAAGCTGCCTGATGGGAATAACTACTTTCCCTGTAGTGATATTTCAGAGGACAAACTTGGGCATTAGGCAACTTCCTTCCACGTTACTTACAGGGTTGTTCTTGTTGTTAGTGTCACTAACACAAACAAAAACCCTTCACTTTTTCTCAGATTGGGTAAAGCCTTCCAGAACACAAATTTTCCTCATTAGCAGGATCAATTAAGCAAATAAATACTGAAATGTGTGAGAGAAACAATTGATTCTTTTGGTCAAACAAACTTCCCTGCAGAGAAAACACACCCAACAAAACCCCACATGACCACCAACCGCACACATTTTCAGCTGTAAGCTAATAAGCCACTCCCAGCAAGAAAAGAGCTTAAATATGTTCCGTTACACACTTGCCTACTCTAGGGTAAGTGGTTTTGTGTGACATCAAAGAAAAGAAGGGAAAAAAAACCCAACCCAAACAGTAAAAGAAAAACCAGTAAAGAATGCTAAGCGATGGCTTGTAAATAATTCGGGATGCTCCGCTCCTGTGCTGGAAAACTAGTCATATTCCAGAGCTTGGCAGAAGCAAGCCAGCTCTGCCGGGAGAGATGCAAACATACACGGAAGGAGGTAGGTTGTTACAAACTGAATCATTCGGTGAGACGCCTGATGCAACCCCAAACGCTTTCCAGATAGAGGAATACCAGCCACGGCTTGCCCGGTGGTGAGCTCCATTGACTACACACTACAGTACCTCTCTACAAAAGCCAGAAATAAAAGCCAAGCCCAATTCCAGGAGGTTTGGAAGCAAATCTGGACAGAGAACACTTTTCAAAAGGTCAGAGATGTTTGATTGAGGCTCATTAGCTCAAAGAACAACAAATTTCAGTGTGACCGTCACCAGGACTGTACAGAAATTCCCACGACAAACACCATCTCCACGCAATAAAAAGCAAACTTGCTTACCGTGGCACAACACGCAGCCGCCTGCAGTACTTAGAGAGAAGCTGCTCTGCTCAAACAGCCCGCTTCAAATTAACGCCGCTGTGCCGCGGGCACACCGGCACTCGCATCACGCGCAAGTTACACCGAGCGGCTCACGCCACTGAGCCTTTGCTGCTCCCTCTGCTCGGCGCCAGGCATCAAACGGGGAGCTACACCAGCAAGAATGCGATGTGTGCATCTCGCTCTCCTATTATGGTTGCGATGCTATGAGCTGATTGCCCCTGTTTTTCCCTTCGGTAAGGCAAAGCTTTACCACTAGCATCTTTCACACATAGCACATGACTTTTCTGCTTAGGGGGAAAAAAAAACACAACAAAAAAAACCCAAAACACCAACAAAAAACGTAATTGCTTTTTGGGTCTTGAAAAATACTTTAGTCTGATGGATGTGTTTTTCTTGGAATTAATTTCTAAATATATACACCACCTACCAATTCATCAAAAGCAGAGCTAAAGATACTAACAAGTCAATACATTAAACGGTTCATCTTGTTAGATGTTTTACAGCTACTTAATAATGAGTTCTGCTAACTGCTGCCTGTATATGTTGATCATCGTAACAGTCTTTAAAAAAATAAAATCTGTGTAATACCATAACCTTTCCTTTCAGCTGCATAAAAATGTCAAGCTCCAATCAATAACATCATCAGCAAGAAACTAAGAAAAGATCAGCAGAAGCTATAAAATACAGTAAATCACATTCTGAGAACAGCTCTACTGTCATCATATTTTATAGAAATCCTATTTACAATTCACACGTGGAAAAAATCAGATATACATGAAAAAACAAATGTGGACAGGAGATAGAGCAAATATGTTGTGTTCTCTGACAAGCAGGATAATAAAAGCAGAATGGTAGACTAGAATCTGACCTTTAAGGGTCAGTCACATTTTCCATGTGCTGTTAAACATCTCTTGCAAAAGGGGGGGTAGAGGGGGGTGAAATCAATTCATAAAGAAACCCCTCAATGTTTACATGAAGTAACCGGTGAGAAATTATTATTTCACAAATCAGAGCAAATCTCCCATTACTTATTTGGGCAAGAAGAAAGTTTATCATCGTTCTGCCAATACTTTGGCATTTAAAGGTTTTACACATCTCAGGGAGTTTGAGCCTCTGAAAACAGCCAGGCACTTCCATCGCACAAAATAACATGCATTCCTCCCTCCCAAGTACAGAGGCACCGAAGGGCACAGCAGCCGAGTTCACAGAGCACGAGAAGAGCATAAGCATTTCTTTAGCCAATAAAAACAAAATCCAAAACAAAGCTACAAATATAAACTCAACCTGGACCGTCAGCCCGCTGCTTAGGGAACAAGCTGTTTGCCCTTTAGCTTTACTTACCTTCCTGAACAAAAAGCCATCAAAAGATGCTGACACGTGCAATCAAAGTTGCTGTCGCCTTACTACCTGGACTAGGGAACCACGGGCTTATACTGCAGAGCTCTCGCCTCTTCATCACTGCCAACCAGTAGGAAATTTGACATTTATCAAGAATATCTGGCCGTTAGAATTCCACATTAAACAAAAACAAACAGGTCCAAAATTTAGATAAGCTCAGTACAGCTAAAAAAAAAAACTAAGAGCAAACCCCACAGCTTTTTTTGGTTGCTCATTTCACAAAAGCTTGGAACATCCTCAGGAACAGCCTCACCAAATATATCCCAGGGGAAACTTACTATTTATTCTCAGGCAAATTTCAAACCAGCACCCTTGGCCAGAGCTGGCTGAACAGACAACCCTGCGGGACACCAAGCAAACACCAAGGCTGCGGGTCCTGTGCAAGGCGCCGGCCACCGGCCATCCTCCTCTACAGACACTGCGGATCTCACCTACGGCAAAGATTTCCTTCGTCCGGCTTTTCTGGACCGAGGCTGCTTTCAGTCAGACTCGGAAGATGAGAGGAAAGGAGATAGAGAAGCATGGTTACAAGTAATTCGGATGCCAGAAACCAAATCAAAATGAAGATACAGGTTTTAAGGAGTCCACCTCTATTAATCTTAGTCTGAGGGGATAATAAAAATGTTTCTATTCTAACAATGATCTTTGATGAAAAACCTCAGTATTTGGTACAGGAAAAAGTGAACTGAACAAGCAGGCAGTGTTTCCATTTATTTCCATTTCCTTGGCTATCCCAGGTGAGAATACCTCCACTGCGCATTTCCATGATTCAGAAATCCCAAGCGTCCCTAATTTAAACGGAAAAGAGGGGTTTGAGACACTGTAGCCAGGTGATGCTCCCCAAGCAGAGCAAATACAGTAAAACTGTGATTCTCTTTGAAAAGTTGGGGGGGGTTGCATTGATTTTTTTTCCCAGGAATTTCTGTTTAATGGTACGTTTATTTCATTTTACCTTTCTGCCAGCTTCCCCAGAAGAAAACAAAACAAGCCTCTATGACTAATCCTTAGCTTCGCCAGCTGACAAAAACCACTGCATTACCACACCGCATTTAAAATAAAAAGAAAACTACAATTTATCTTTGAGGGAGGGGAAATAAGTGAAGGACACTGGTCCTCTCCCCATCCTCAAGGCATCGCCCTGCACCAGCATCCTTAATGACCCAGGGCTGGCGCTGCTCCCTTCGCTTCGGGGAAGCCTCTACAGTACAGCGATGCACACTGACCGGGCACAAAACCCACGTCAAGGCAGAAGGAGAACTGTCTCTCTGCGATACAGGAACCGCCGTGAGAAGTTGCCATGGAGAAAAGGGAACTGCTGAAGTGTCTTGAGGTACACGGTGCCGAGAGACATTACGGCAAAGCCAGAGGGAATACAGAAGCAAATGGATTTAAGTGCTCCCACAAACCTGAAGCTTCCAGACAAGAAATTACCAGTAATTACTAATAATGTAATTTTCATGCAGCACTCATCAGCATGAACCAGTTCTGTCCTCACAACAAAGAGGAACAACAAAAGCCACAAACAGTTACCAAATTAGCTTATTAAGATCTCTGGGATTTTTTTTGAACCTTCATAACCATCAAAATTGGTCTGAATGCGCAAACATGATTACAATAAAAAGGCCCAGATATCTTCTGGACACGGCAGCATGAGATACATCATCATACTGCAGAAGGCACGCACCGAGGAAGCTCTCCTTCAAGGGAACGAGAAGGAGCCACTGCAGCCACTACCCATCCTGAAACGCTGCTCCTTTGCGGGAAGAATTCAGGAAGCTGTTTCTCCTGTTTCAAACATGCTCCTCTTTAAAAGAGCACACGCTCACTAAATAGCAGAGGTAGCTAAGCAGACCATCCAGACTACAGCTCATGCAGAAAAACCCCAAAACACACAAAATCCCAACAGCACAGCAAAGAGGTGTTAACTGAGAGCCCAAAGGCTGCAGCCAATTTTCCTTCTTTGTCTGTCCCTATCTCCCACCAAAGCACAGTTCTGTACGGTAGAAAGCCCAACCGTGGTCAGATCCTCTCTTCATTAAGATCCCGGCACAGGTAGCACTGCCAATGGCCAAAGCAGCTTTGTCTGGCCAGTAGGACCCGTGCCCATCAAAAATTTAACCTCTAGGATGACAAGGTCACAAGACCCCTACTGACAGCCCAGTGAAGAAGATTAAATCATTTCATCAACAAGGTGAAGCAAGTCTTGATGAGGAGGAGAGACGTGCAGCAGGGAAGAGGAAGGCTCTGCCCAGCCCTTCCCACTGCCCCTCGCCAGGAGCTGGGGCACCAGGAGCGCAGAGGAGCCCTTTGGAGGCCGCCATCCCCAGCCATGGGGAGCAGTGGCCAGGCCAGGACACAGCTCATTCCAGAGGCAGTTTTAGCATGAAGAAGAGAGTGCTAGCTGTCCTGTATTACTGCATCCACTTAGCTTCCAGAATTTCTGGTATAATGATACAGTTCCTGGAAGAGCACTTCTAACCAAATTAGAGGACATCTCCTGAGCACGCCCCTGGTAGCAAGACGACCGTGATGTGGAAAGATTCCCGAGTGCACAGTCCAGGCCCTCCATAACTCAGTTACGTGCCACTTCTAGCAGAGGTGAGAGGCAGGTGTTTTAAAAACACTTCACTCTTAAGTTTTGTTTTATGGTTGGGTTGGTTTTTTTTTGTACTTGTGTTTTTNCCCCCCTTCTCATCCTCCCCCTTATTTCTTTTAAATAGTAAAATGAATTGCTGTTCTGTCTCCTTGGGCAATATTAGTTGTGCGGCTGAGAAAGCCCTTTCACCAGAGCAATACTCAAAGATGAAGCATGGATGCAGATTTCTTTTGAGCAGGAAGGACAGAGACTCTAAGAAGCTTCACCCTCCACTAACCGGGTTTGGCATTGCCCAGACACGCTTGCTTAAGGAATTTTATGCAGTGGAAGAAGAGATTTTCCACAGCAACGAATACTTTATACAGTTGTCCAAACTAAACCACATTTGCCAGTAGATTCAGAACTCATTCATGCTCTGAAACGTGCCCTTAAAAGGAGAGTTAGATGTCCTTTTGCATTAAGCAAAGCTGTGTTAAAATGTTTGTTTCCGATGGAACAGGGAGACAGACATCGGGAGGAAGCAAGCTGTGTCTGAAGAGCAGAATTTCTGGCAGATGGGTCAAGAGCAGCAGCTGTGTTCACAGAAAACACATGCATCTTTACACATTTAGGGTTGCCATTTGGAAAACGTCACGAGAGAGCTTACAGCAAGGGGAAAAGGGACTGCTTTTGGCAACGGGTGTTCTCCTGAAGCTTGCCAGTGGGTGCTGCAGATGATGTCTCACTGGGCAGGGAAAAGGTCAACATTAATAATGAAGCAGTAGCGGTTCCTGACAGAAGCAGAAGTACCAGGTAGAAATGTATCTTTACCGCAGTGTGATCGCCACATATGAGAACAGCCCCCACTTGCTCCAGTCCAAGCTGAGCCACTGCTGTTCCAAACCAGGCCTGAATTTCCTTGGCAGCGCTGTACTCCTTGTGTGCATCAGGAGCGCGTTTCTCTTCTCCCAGGGAGAAGGTCGAATTTACCTACATGACACACAAGGGATGTGAAAGGGGAGAACAAAAGACCGATGTGTTTTGGCCTACGTCCTTGATGTGAAACAGGCAGCTAGCGCAGGGAAGACCAAGGAAGACTGAACCTGAGCAGCAAGAGCCCAACAAGACTGAAATGAAAGAGTTTGTGCTTAATATGCAAACGACCGAGTTTCACAGTGCTCATTACACACCACTTTCGGCAGCAAAGTCAAAAAGCAGCTCCATAGATTCTCTGAGAGTCAGTCAGGCAAGCTCGGTAAAGGCAAGGGGCTGCTGCTGAATTTACCAAACTGTGTCACGGAAAGAGCTACAGATGCCTTATCATACTGAAATGTTAGAGAGATAACGTGCGTGTGTTAGCTGCCTCCTGGAAACACAGCTAAAGGGACTTTTATGCTTATTCTGCATTGAAACCAGTGTTTTGTGCTAGCAGAAGTTCCAGATGCCCAGCAGAAAATGAGAGCA
Organism: Psophia crepitans; assembly: GCA_013399095.1. Taxonomy (NCBI): domain Eukaryota; kingdom Metazoa; phylum Chordata; class Aves; order Gruiformes; family Psophiidae; genus Psophia; species Psophia crepitans. The sequence goes on along the minus strand of VWZZ01005333.1, from coordinate 1,527,132 downwards.
TCAACATTACCACCGCATATTTCGAATTGCCCTGGCCTCAGCAGGCTCTCCAGTCCTTCTTTCAAGATGTTGTAAGTGGATAATTTTCCCCAGGGAGGGACAGGGACACCCAGGAATTGTTACAAGCAGAAGGCAAGTAATGAGTTTAACCAAATCCCTTACGCTAGTTACACTTAAAATGCTGCCCTAAACACACTACGTGGTAACACTAATTAAATAAGCAACAGCATTGTGCTCCCAGGATTGTGCTGTTGAAGTACTGGGAAGCCCTTAAAGAAGCCTTTGTCTTGCAGCCGTGTAGGTGCAGCTTTGCCGTCTTTCCTCCTGGAAAGGATGGGGAGGCAGCACTCCATTTTCAGAGGAGCACTACAGAGGTTAACGAGCACTCCTGTTTGCTCCCTTATAGCTCAGGGATACAGAGGAACATGAAGTGTGATGTGAACAGCTGGTTTAGCGAACACACACAGGAGGGCTGCAATAAGAAGAGGAAGAGTATTAGAGATAATCATGTCAGAGACAGAGCCAGTCCTAAGAGCCTTTTGCAAGTGAGTGGACCAAGGATTACTCCTGAAAAATCAGCCCGCTGTACAGAAGAAAGCAGGGCAGCAGAAGGATAACTCAGTCAGCGACATGATTATAAAGGAAAATAAATCATCGTTCTATTGCAGGTGCCCTCAGCATCATTTCACAAGATTGCCCAACTGAGAGCACCTCTTCAGCCTGGTAAGATCAGGAGGATTCAGGAGGAGGAGATCAACTCGCTGAACTTCATTCTGCATGGCAAGTCCCATAACAGACATACACTCTTACCCTCACCAGGGCCAGCAACCAGAGAGCTGACAAGCAGGAAAGTTGTTCACTTCATCACATATGCAACAGGGTCATCTCTTCTCAATTGTTATTCTGAGGACTCGGTCCTTCACTATTTGCTATTTATGCACATTGTTCATATGAGCGTGTCTCGTAAGCATTCACAACCCTTCAGATAAGACTTGCTCTATTCATAAATAGCAGGGCTCAAACAGAGAAAGATCCAGCATTAGTCACAGCTACCAAGAGAAGGGAAATTAGCAGGTACAGAGAGAAAGCCTGAGCATGTGTGTTACATATTCAAATGACTGACATTTCTTCAAAGCCTCAATGGGGTTTTTTTATGGTTTGGGGGATTTCTTTGGGGTTTTTTGGTTGATTTTTTTTTTTTGGAAGGTTTCAATTGCAAATGTAAGATTCTTACTAAAAATCATCAAGTAGCTGTTATTGTCACAGTGGGAGAAGAAGAGGTAGGGAGAGGCTGAATACCATATAATTAATATTCAAGCTTACTGTGGAACAAGCAGGAACTATGGCTAAAAGGAGCAGAAAAGTCAAACTAGAAAAAAAACCCACCAGACAACAAAACCCCACGCACACGCAATGCAAAGAATTTAGATAATTAACGTATCATCACAAGAGACAGATTGCCCAGGACGAAGTACACACGGATGAGGAGGGACCTGTGCCGTGTGTGATGTGCTCACACCGTGGAGCAACACCCCTTTCACTCTGCGCTGCCATGTGCTTAAGAGAAATACGACGGGGTTCGTGCTTCCTAGATACCTCGTCATGGCTGAAGGCTGGACGGCTTCTGCTAATGAATCCTTTAATTTGTTAAGGCACACTC
>VWZZ01005333.1:1493717-1525458 GCA_013399095.1 Psophia crepitans | reverse complement strand
GGGGGGGGGGGGAAGAGCTATACCCACTGGAAACCATGCTTAGTGAACACAACAACTAATAAATACAAAGACAACTAAAGAATTTTATGTTGTTATATCTTTTTAACTCCTTTTCTCATTGGCTAAAATATAAACTAGCATTTTTTTCTTCTTCTGTTAAGATTTTTTTTTCCCCTCCCCATAACTGGCATATTGCACTATTGCTCCACTGCTGTTTCAAGGATTTTTTCCCCCCCCATCTTGCAGTCCAAGCATTAACTTGCCACTTTAAGCCCCCAACCTGTGAAAACACACATGGACAGACAGCTTTCCTGAACTTGAGGCTACAAATATAGGTAGGTAACACAGTCCTGTTTTGTGCTGCTTCAGCAGAAAAACCAAGACTGAAAACCAAACAGCAAAGCTTTAGAGAAACCCTTTTTTGCTCCACCAACCACTTGGACCAAAAACAGCTTCTCACAAACAGGCTTTGGCAATCCCCCACTCTCTTCCTTCACATGAAGCAAGCTGATCCACCTGCAGCGCTGTACTGCACCGCAGACGCTTTGCTTCCAAAAGCGCCCACTCTCAATTCTCATCCTCCGCTGTACATGGACACGATAACCTCTCTTCGGGCTAAAAACCACATAAAATAGTTACAGGTTGAAGAACATGCAGGAACAGCAAAATAAAACTAGCATTTCTGACATCATTGTGCCAGTGAGTCATCAATTAATTCCTGATTGTCAGCTCCTATAAAGGCCAAGATCTTCAAAGGCAGCTGAGGCCAACGGACTCGTGACTGCGACGGCAGCCAGGCGTGGGCCCAGATGCCCAGAGCCAGAAAAGCCTTTTCCCCCCACTTTAACCGTTAACTGCCAAGAAAAGCAGGACAGGATCAGAGAGGAAATCGAAGTGACAACATCCTTCCCTCCAGCCTTCTCTCTACTACAGACGCCACGACAAGACACTCGGTAGACAAACCCAAACAGTATTTTAGCCAAGCCTGACTCTGCCACTCAAGTCTGCCCCTCCGGGGAAGCGGCTCCCCCATCACAAAAACCCAGGATGCAGTTTATGTCCCTGGCAGGGTGCTCCCTGGTACATTTTACTCCAGATTCAGCAAATGACCTTTCATCGCTCAGCCAGAAGCCCGTCGACGCTGGTGGTGGGTCCAACAGATGCCCAGACCCCGTGTAACAACAGCAGAAGATCAAAAAGCACCATTGCACCGACACGCAGCGACAGAGGCAATACAAACCGCAGCTTGCTTCAAGCTGCGGCAGAAGTGGTTCAGGGGATTTGTTTGCATAGTTTACCTTTCATTAAGATCCTGTTGGCTGGGATGCAGAGAGAAAAAATCAGGGATGTATTTGTATTTAATGGCAGGGACCACATAATTGCAGTCTCTATAACCAAACGTCAGATATACCACTTGTACTGAACACGCGCTTTATTTCCTTTATTCTTGCTTTTCAGCTTTCCTTGCCTATGGTGACCCACTGTGTCCTTCCTATACTTTTGTCTTCTCCCCTACCATGAGCTCTGTTTGAGCAAAGCTTTGCAGAACAGAAAAACGTATCCCCCGCTGGAACCAGCCAGATCACACTCTTTTCTCTAAAGGAAACAGCGTTTAAATATAACAGTAATCTTCCACAACTCAGAGCTAGGAAAGCTGCGATCAACAATACTGAAAAACCCGAGATCAGCAGGGACCAAGAGTCAAGTTTCTTATCCCTGAAAACATTTTCCACACACCCCCCTCCCACTGCCTTGCAAATTTAGATCAGCTAAAAAAGAACCACCACAAGGGGAAACGGAGCTTGTTCGGTGGCCAAGACAGTGTTCTCCAAGTGGCATCAGAGGTAAAGCATTCACAAGTCCCATTAAGAAAGCAGCAGCCTTTGGATGTCAGAGCGGCTTAATGCTTTTGGAAAACAGGGCTTGAGTACATGGGTGATCCAGTATGCTATTGGAAAACCGCGCTGCTGGTGCTTAAAAGCATGCGGCTCTAGGAAAACTCAAGTTCAGGATAGGTTTTGAGCTATAAAACCTCACATTGAGCAGCTTGAGTTTTGCTTTGCCAATTATCAAAAGCCAACGTTGGCAAGGAATATTACATGCTTATCCAATGGATTCAATAAAAGACTGCACATTTGTGCACAGTCTGAAAGGGCAACCCCTTCTGCCTCGCCTCTCTTTCACTGTTATATTTAAATACATTAATATTTTAATCTTCTAAAAGCACAAGCAATTCATCTCTTCTTTAAAAATAAATAAGGTGGGGAATGTGATCATTTTTAGACAGCAGTATCTAAAGAAACATTTTAATGTAGATACAGGCCTGTTTCAATACCCCTAAAGCATAGAGAAGGTCGCTCCAAAGTCACAAGGGACTAGCGATTTTGGATGCCCAAACTGACACTGTCTTTTAAATGGAACACAGTTTTTAAGAGCTAAAACCTGCAACCACCTACTAATCTCCTGAAAAGACAGAGGAGCAAACAGACTTCCATCATTTCAGAGAAGTATTTCCTTCCATGTATTACAATAAAAAAGATTAATAATAATAAATAATAATAATAAAGAGACAGAAGGAGACAGACAGACATCTGGGTTATGTTCTAAATGTAATTAGAAGCCTAACAACAGGACAGAATAATGTCAAACAAATTACAAGCAATGTGTTTTCATTCACAGGGTGACAAGTCAACAGGCAGTCAGTTAATTTTAAGACTGATTATGTACCAACTCCTTAAATAAAATAAACACACTCACATACACATAAAGCAACAGGGAGTCCAAACACACCATCGATTTCCCTTTGGGCAAGCCTGAACATCTCAGTTGCATCTGAGAAATAACAAGCATGAGTATTTTAGGGTGGTTTGTTTGTTTTACAAGCAGCTGTCACTCCTTTCCGTGTGTCCAAGCCAAGTTGCCTTGGACTCCAGTCTTGGAGCTGCCGAGCACCCTCAATACTCACTAAACACCAACACAAGCATATCTTAGTGCATATATAAAACGACATTACAGAGCACAACTCCCACTCGCAGTCCTGGCTGAGTCAACCACCTTTGGGAGGAAAAGCCGTAGGATGCTGAACAAAGGTCTTTGGAGACAAGCCCCTTCACACTGCACCAGATGACTCCTCTCCCAAGTTCTTCACTCCTGGATACCACAGTGTGGAACCTGCTGGCTGAGAACCACATGATCCTCAAAGTAACTGTCAAACTGGCCAGTGATGGTGGAAACAAAGTCTCTCCGAAGGGAGATGGCTCTGCCAAAAAAGCTTTTCAGAGCAGACCAAGCCCTGAGGACTTAAAGTGCTGCCTGTAACAGACTACAGGCTGAGAAGTCACAAAAGCTGCCACAAAACACTCCGCAATACTCCCCACCCCGAACTCTAAGGTCCCACTGGAGGGCAGTTCTGCTGGATGTGTAAGGACCTAAAGACAGCTCAGAGCAACCCCTGGGCAAACAGCAGTGTGCTCTTACAGGAAAGCAATGCCTTTCCTTCTCACCACTTCCAGGCAGCTCCTGCCTGACGGCAGGTTTCCCAGCACGCGGCTGCGTCCCTGCTCCAAGGGACCCGTTCTGCTTCCCACACCAGCACTGCAGGGACCAATTTAAGATTTCAACTTTCCACTTCTGAGGCAATTTAACAAACAAACAAACCCACCACAAAAATTTTAATCTACTGAGTAACAGAGGGGAAAGATGTGCAGCCCAGGAAGCTGGGGACAAAGCAGTTGCAGAGTGCAGATCATCATTTTCTTGCGGCAGTAAGAACTACCTATTTGTTTGAATGATGGTGGCTTCACGGGAACACCAGTGCAGAGCCAAACGACGACAGCTATGACGTAAATAGAGGAGAAAGGCAAACAGACTCAGTGGAAAGCGCTAAGGCAGCAATAGGACATGATGGTGGAGACGCCAGGCTGCAAGGAGAAACAATGCAGCAGGACAGAATGACAGATGAAAAAAGAAAGGTTACAAAAGCAGAACGGACTAGAAAGGCTCTTACAGGATAATAATCCTTGCCTGTGTTTCTAATTATATCTGTAATACTTAAAGCTGAAAGGATTTTAGAAGGCCAATTTACTTTTTTGTCCTCTGTGCCATTTTCTGTTGGCGTTTGCCCCAAATGCCTGAAGACATGGTTGGTTTCAGTACCTGCTAACATGTGTGTAGCCGAGGTGAAACACGTCCCGGCAAACTCTGCAAGGGACAGAGTTGAGCCGGTTAAAATACCCGTTCTGAGGCAGGGACAAACGGGGCAGACTCCCTCAAACCTGCCAGTGGACATGCAAAACCAGAAAACCATGGAACAGCACCAGACTGAGAGTCAGATATCGACTACAAATCCTTTGGACAAACAAATATACACGCAGTTTAGGATGGGCTATGCTGAAGGCTGGTGAAACTGGCTGGAGTGATGACAAGCCAACAGAACCATGCCTGGGCAGGAGCGGACACGAACAGTGGGGAAGTCATTTGTTCAATTTCTCTGGACTCTTCAAACAGTTCTTTAGAGCTTCACGTTAACTGTGAACACATCTACAAGCTTATGGCTGTGAACAACTTCATTTAAATTAGATCTCAGAAGCATAAGCTGGCCAAACTACTCAAATTTGAAACAAAGAGGAAATAATAGGTATTACATTAACCAAGTAATGATATATCAATTTTAATTGTAGAGCTATTCAGAGTAGAGTACTCTGGAGAGGAAAAAATACTTAGCCTATCTCCTTGGGAGCAGCAGTGCTTAGGTTTAATTTGGATTGTTGTCACTCTACAGAGATGTAGCGCTCTGAGAATTTTAATGGCATATGCCAGATTTCAAGAAGTCAGCCCAAATTTCAGAACACCAAAGCCTGTAACAAACAGTCAATCAGGACAAACATCACAACTGGAAACATTTTAAGTTTGGAAATACACATCATGATGAAAACTGCAGCAGCATTATCAGGGCACTCTGAGAATTAATGTTGCCATCGGAAGGGAAGGGGAATATCTCAGCACTCGCTACCTGCTGCATGATTCAAGGGCCTGGCACATTCGCTGACACCTGAATCTCTCTGCTAATGAGTGTCTTCTACCAAGAAATAGGAGGAAGGGAAAGACTTTTGGAAAAGAAAAATTACAGCAGAGATGTTGTTATAACAGTTCAGAGTATTTCCAGTAATGCTTCAGATGCTGCAGGAGAGATCGTTTCCAACAGCTTTTGGAAACAAGGTGGTAATATTTATCATCATCACCTTCCCCAGCTCAGTATGCTGAAAGCACACAGAGAAAAAATACACACAGCCTTAGAGTAGTTACGTGTTTGGGGGTTTGATTTGGTTTTTTTGTTGTTGGTGTTGCCGCCTTTTTTTTTTTAAAATTACTGATAACTGAATCAAACCATGTCCCACAGCAAAGATAAACACACTTTGAAGAAGGACAAAACCGCTCCAACATATCAAGCAGACACTCTTGAGATCTCTAAAATTCTCTTTCTGAGTGTCAGCTGAAGAGGCTGAAGCCCAGACTCAGCACAACCAACATGGCCCAAGACTCAGATCCCCCCCACTGCAAGACACGAAGACCATTATCCTCCCAGTGCAACTGCACCGGCAGGTTTGGTACGCCAAGAATACGCCAATTCTTGGGAAGGGCTCTTTCAACGCGTGTTTTCTTAACCAAGAGCTTAAGAGCAAATGGCCTCGAGATTCTCTGCAGAAACAGCCAAGAGTCAGAGCCCAACCTGCAGACAAGTGAGAGCCAGCTTGAACCCCGTATGAAAATGAAGCGGCCAGAGGCAGCCGGCAGCACTGCCGGTGGGGCCCTGAACCAGCCAGCCGCTTCCCACAGCTGCTGCAAAAAGCATCAGCGCTACCACGCTGCACCTGCAATTATTTTAAGCAATCAGCTTTAGAAAAACACTAATAAGTACAGTTCATTCCTCCTTTCTCTTAACAGTACAACTTGTACTTAACCTTCCTGTCGCTAAAGAAATATTCCACTTAAAGCAGCACAATATCAATTTAACAACCGAGCAAACAATACCTCACGTCGCTATGCCTGTTAACCTTTGATTTACAGCTACGCTTTTGTCAGTTTTGTTTTTTAAATTAAGATGCTTATATCCTGAAGGGTAACAAAGTTCACTCTATTAAATTAACATCTGCTATAAATAACGCACTACCAGAGAGTCAAAGAACATTTACAAAGCACTAAAATCAGGTGACTGAGCACTGAACAGTCTTTCTCTGAATAACTTAAGATAAAAAGATAATAAACATCTAAAACCTAAAACCTTTCTTTGCACACATTTTTTGTGCCAAATAATTTGCTTTGTGGTTGCTGTCAAGAGAGGCCCAAGCAAGATGGCGCAGGCTCTGCGCTGCAGGAACACCCGGCGTGGAAAGCGAAGGCCGATTTGTGACCCCATGCCTAGGGTGTAACGCTGACTGACCTCCCAAAGCAATATTCATTAATAGAAAGTTTCCAAGACCAGTCTTTCTCCTTCCCTGGCCCTCAGAAGAAGCTTCACATGAGACTTGTAGAGATCCATCCTGCCCTCTCTCCCTTTTTATTTATTAATTTTTAAAGACAGGAGAATCAAGTTCAGCAATTTCTTGTGTTATACGGGTATCGTGACAGGAGAAAGCAGCCAGCAGATCGTACGGCACTGGCTTCCCTGCCAATGGCAGCAGTACGTGCGTAGCGTAAAGGTGGTATTTTTATTTATGCGAATCCATGGAGCTCTCAGCTATCACATTCAAGTACCCACTGTTGCTTCTGCATCATTTTTAAAAGGCAAAGGAAATAAAAGGCATAAATTACCTTCTAAAACAAGCACTTTTTTTGTGCTGAAGTCTTTGGTGAAGAAATATAAAACACAATTGCAACAAGAGCTCAGATTGCTGCTTTAGACTCTAATGGCTTCATAACAGTAATTAAGGCTTCTTCCTGACTCCGTAACTATGCCATAACGCATTTATCAAGAGAACATTACCACAATGGATGCATTCACTCTTTCTGCAATATTTCGACAGCTCCCTTTGGACACTATCAGTAAATAAAATCTTACGTGGTCCAATTAAAGAAAGCATAAATCCAAAGCATTTCTCTGTGGCTATCTCATTGAGCATGCACTGCTCTGTCAAATTTTTAAATGGAAAATGGGTAAGTGTTTTGAATACAGTAAAAATCTTCCTCCCCAGAACAACTCCGGGATGTGGAATCTTTCTTAAGAGCCACAGGAAGGAAGGAGTGCTGCTCGAGAGCTTTGTTTTTATCACAGAAGGAGGAGAGGTTTTGACAGCAGAGAGACTACTGTCAAGTGCGTCTGGACTCACATCAAGCCTCTGCCTTGACAAATTGGACTGGGAGTCCTTTCACAGTGAAAGCGCACGAGAGAACTAACATGCAATGCAGAGCCATTTCTCCACTTCAACGAAAAGCAGAAGGGAATTACAGAGCTCTCCTCCCCTTCTTCCCATCCAACTGCCTCCAACAGGCTGCAACCACCACAGCATCGCAGCACTCCGCAGGGACACGTTTACAGATGTGAGCATCCTCCCACCAGTCCCTCACCCACGCAAACCCCACTATTTTATTGTGGGGAATACAAATTGCTGCTGCCAGCTGAGCTCCAGGAGCAGCGGCACATGTGTGAAGCTCACGCTGTGTAATGACTGCTACCAAAAGTGCAAATGCAAGTGGGTGAGTATTGGCACGAGCCATGTGCAGCTAAAATTAGGGCTAGAAATATGGAGAACCCGTAGCATCCTCTGCACCTGGGTAGCTCAGTGCACTCCAGCCCAAAAACACTTTAAACAAATGGGGAAGATGCAAAATATACCTGACCTTCCTCACCATTTTTCCCACCAGAAGAGGTTTTGCGTTAGCCATTCTGCAGCATCAACTCAAAAGATTTTAGGGTGGAGATAATTTGAAATGCATTACCCTTTCTTTAAGCACATAAAAGATTATTTTAAAGCAAACAGGTACTCTGTTCTAGCAATGATCCTCTATCTTTGCCATACTCTAGTTTTGCCATACACTTCTCCCTCCTCTCTCTTAACTGATACCACGGGGAAAATTTGGCAGTTTGTTTAACAATAGTATTATTAGGTGAGTCTTCAGGCCAGAAGTAACAAACCCACTTCACGTAAGGGATGTGGAGTGCTTAGCATCCCTTCCCAGTTAATCCGTGTTGTTTACTCCCTTGGTGTGAAAGGCTTTACACTGATGAGTTCTGACTGCTCCTTAGTACAGCGAGAACTGTGGGCAGTATCCTAACCAGGACTCTTTACAGCGTAATTCTGCCCTCCCCCCAACTTTAATATCTCTTGCAAAAATCACAGAATTTCTCTGGCAGTATCAGAGAGAGGGGCAGAGCAGCCAGGCAGCAAGCAAAGGAGCTCTTGGGTTTCTGACTCCGGGTTGCAGTGGGTAGGGGGGGAAGATCTGTTGAGAAACATTCTAGAAACCCTGAGGGTGAAAGGAGAGTACTAGAATTGGCTACAGTAAATGAAAAACATAATTCAAATGCTGACATGTACTTCACCAAGCTGTTCTTTAAACTACATGGGAAGGAGCTGCACCAACCTCCATTTAAACAAGAAAAAAGGATGTGAGGGGAAAAAAAAGTCTTGGTACAGTATTATCTGTGGACTGTTCCTGAGGCCACCGTCCAGAAGCAGACTACCAAGCTTCCATTCAATAAGGTACCGCTACAACAAAATTACCTCCTGGGTGCTAATGGTCTCTTAGTTATAAACAGTCTCTTTAAATAAGGAAAAAAAAAGTGCTTATCAAGGAATTTTCCACGTATTTTCTTCAATAAATCCTTTCTCCATTCAATGCTTCCCAACAGGAGCTGGTCTACCAACTATCATCACCAGTAATTCTCTCCCACCAGGGGGAAGTAAAATAAAAAATTCAGACCATAAAAAATATCTTTTATGTTAGGCGAAAGTTATTATGAGCCTTCATGCTGCCTGGCTGATGGCTGTGCACACTGATGGTCCCCTCTTTCTCCATTAATTGCCTGCAGAGGGAGAAAGGAACAAATGCTGACCATGTAAGGTGCATCCACAGACTCAAGGTAATCATACTCATTTATTTTTATTTATAGCAACCAGTATTTTACTTATTTGACTTTTTATTTACTCGGAGAAGAACAGGTCCAAAGGCTCCTGATAAAAGCATCCCCTTAGGACAGCTGGGTAAGTTGCCATCACACTGTGCCAGGTATTCCCCTTCTGAACCACCTACTCTTGGCATATGCCAGAAAGACAAAAAAAAACCAGAAAGTGTTCCCCTCTAATTTCCCAGAGCTCCTGACAGTTTCTGCCTGCTTGGTTTGTTCTCTGCCAGCTCCAGATTTCTTGGCCAGTGCCCTGCTCTGGAGAACATCTCTTTGGGGCAGCCAACTTGCTTTCTAGCTGAGTCAGAGCAGAGGGACTGGCTGCAGAAACACAGGAAGATGCTGTGCAAGGAGTGCACCTAACGGGCCCCTGCCCAGAACTCCAAACTACTGCTGGAAGCACCCTTAATTTCCGCTTTCCCATGCCAGAGACGAGAGAGGCCCTGCCAGCTCTCTCCAGGACAGCTCACACGTTCCAAATCCAGGCGGTGATAGAGTAGGATGGCACATCACATACCTCGGGGCTGCGAGTACACACCAGTGGGCAAGGCCTCCCAGCTGTAAGACCACACAGCCAGAAGAGCTCTCCAGGCATGGTGAAGACCCCAAGGGAAGAAGTGCTACCCAACCCACAGCCCCTTTTGCAGGGCTCTTGCACCATGCTCCTCAACAGGGAACACCAGGTCAAAGTGGTCTGGAGAGAGAAGCAGCTTGGACTAAGCTGGACTGGTCAAGTCAGCCTCCCCGGGGAGCAGGGCAGCAGCAAAATGCTGCTAAGACATATTTTCCTGAAGCAAAGCCTAGCCAGAGAGATGGGCAACCCTCGTCCTCCAAATGCATAAGCTTATTCCTCATAAAAAGTTTACATAGACTAGAGGAACTAACATCAATGATAAAATTTTATCGCTTCCTACACCCAGTCCTCAAGGGAGACCCAGTAAAGCTTTGCCGGCAGCTGCAGCAAGAACCCAGGATTGTGCTGCATCCCATCTAAAAGGGGGGAAAAACCCGGCTGCTGGCATTCAAGTGTCAAACGGATATTCAGGATATATTCAGTCCCAAACCAGAAAGAAGAAAAAAGCTTCATCCATTCTTGTAAGCCGGTCACACCCTTAAGCTCTCCAGAGAGGTTTTACAGCTTGTAAAACCTTCATGATTCATTCGGAAAGAAACCACAGCCTGTGCTGCAGCCACAGACGTGTGAGGTTTCGCAGGGAGAACGGGATGCCTCACTAAACCGGACTTCGAGGGGATATGTAAAGAGCACTAATACATTTCAGAGTCCAGCTACAAACACAAAAGAAAGGAAAACAGAAGAGTTTCTGCCCCATATCCACAGACCCTTTGTGCAGAGAAAAGCACACCACTTTATTTATATAGAAATTTTCTTTTCAGCGTGCACCACTTAGCTACCCATTACCAGTCCGAAACCAACAGGGCACAGGAGACTCCCTTAATGAACAGCACGAGCAGGAAACACAGAGATGTGGAGCAAGATTTAAAGCCCAAATGGTTCAGACACACTTCTGTTTTACAGAAGGTCATTCTCTGGGCCTTTATACTTCATTTATCAAATTATATCTAAATCAGTGCAGTCATCCTGATTCAAGAAACCATCACGCATCTTTTCCCTTCAAAAGGGGAAATAAATACTTTATCTGTAAAGCATTTTGCATCGGAGGGTCTCTGAGTCCTTCCCTGGCACTTTGCCTCGTAAAACCACCCAGACAGCTGCTTACCCTAGAGATGGCCTTCAGAGGTGCAGAGAAGTTCAGTATTTTCCCCATTAATGGCTCAGGCAGTCGCACAGCCAGGTCTCAGACCTATACCTCCTCCCTCAGGATGCACCTGACTGAGCCAATTACACACGTTGCTACCCTTAACGAGTAGGATTTTATAGCCTCTATTTTTCTAGTGCTTTGCTTGTCATCATAAACATCCCAGTGTTTGCTCACAAGTTGTTCCATTAAAAACAAATATGTTGCCATTCCACGGCACTGGAATTTGCGGCAGAAAATCATCACGAGAACAGCACTGTCTTGCCAGCCACCTGCACCACCTCCCCCTTTAACTCAAACCCAGAGGCATGTTACAATTACATTATTCCAACTAAATGAAGTTATTTTCCCCTCTTCCAAGACACAAACCAACCACATTATTACGGCCATAGCCACCGTGATTTAATAATTTAAACAAAAAGACACACACAATGATAGGAACATAGTAAGTAGCACAGCACTTCATTACAGCTGGGACCAGTATTTATGATCCCTGAAACCAAAGATGGTCTTGAAAATTACATGCCCAAACGCATCACTTCAAAATTACAACTTAATCACATAAAGTTCAGCAGAGAGTTTTAAAAACCACCGATTGTCTTTTAGTTTTTTTGAGGGTGAGGAAAAACTCAGCGGGATAATAAATCATTTAATGCATTGGTGGAAGCAGCTTATTTAGGAAACAAGATTTGCAATGCAAAAAGAATCACGAAGCATCACCTTCACACTTCACCCTTCCTCACGCATTGCTGCTCGCCCACTGCCTCCTACAGCAGGTCAGCGACAGGGACAATCACCCATTTCTCCAGCATCCATCTGGAGGAAAGGGTTCACCGTGCTCTCTCAGCTACGCAAGGAACGAGCTGAAATGCAAACCAGCCACCCAAGATCTGCGAGTGCTTTGAAAGCTCTAGGCCATGCTGTACAGAAAAGTTAATCTAGTAAAAATGCTTTGGACACGTAGCCACAGCCCCAATGCAGTCCTTCGCCAAGTCTGAGGACAATATGCTATTAACTAAAGTTTAATTATATCCACAAACATACATTTCTAGCTGAGGCATACAACCATGTCTCTGTAGATTTGTTTGTTCTTCTAGCGGTCCCATTAAGAAATTAGTTTTGTGTTCACTTTCATAGTCCAGAACACACATTTATCTGGTATTAAATTTGCTCCTGTTTTGTTTCCATAGGAATTTTACTGGTTCCATATTAATTAAATTATGTCAGAAACAGACACCACTTCACAAAGGACCCTCTAATCAGTGGCTAATAAGGGCGGGCTGCAATACAGCATTTATATAACATTGGTAAGATTATTTGCAAAAGACAAAGCACAGTTTCAAAGAACAAGCTATTGTCTCCCCACCAATCAAGTGTGGAAATTAAATAGGTCTTAATTATTACATTTGCAACGCTTTGGATTACGTGAGATCGATTTCCAACAAGTACCACTCCCTGCAGAAAGAAGAATCTGGTTACTTGTAACATACAGACAACGTATTTTTCTTTTAAGAGAAATTCTGCAGGAAGAACGGGTCAGCAGCGGACACCTTGCCAGGTCTCTGCAGCCAAACAATAACCCTGACGTGAGCTTCAGTGGGGAAATCTTCGCACTCTCCGAGACCCAAGGATAAGAGTCTCACCTTGACAGGCTGCCCGCTGTCCCCAAAACCACCGACTGCCACAGAAGCAATGCAAATAGCTCTGAATATTTTATCTCTTTCAAGTGCATCAACCGTACGTGCAAGAGCGCACATTCCATTCTAATGGAAGAGGCAGAATTCAATTAATGACACCAATCTTTACAAGTCAGCAGAGACTGCAGAAATGGCTCATTCGGGAAATTTTTCTTTCTGAAAGATTCCATGCACTATAATAAAGCAACTATTGCAAGCATTTATTTATTAATACAGAAAGATTTATCTATGAGAGATCTGCAACCAGCTTAACCTCTGAGAGCACGGCGTGCTGCAGCTTAGCCCCGGCCAGAGTTTCTCCTCTTCTTTTACGCCAGGAAGCGGCATCCATTATTAGCTCAGGGGTTAGCTGAGAACAGCCCAGGCGATACCTCGGCACTCGCTCAGGCTCAAGGCTGCCAAAACCAGCGGGCAGCCTGCACTCACCTCCGATACAGTAGAAGGAAAGGGGCAGATTCCGCAGGCAAGGAAAGCTGGTAGGTGGTACAGCCAGGGCGTGTACCATGGCGTTCATGAAAGGAGCTACAGAATCCTGAAAGGCTGCTAGGATAAGGTTAAGTCACCCAAATCCTGCTTTTCTGCGAGAAGGCCGCTGCCAGATGGCTGCAGCATAGAAGATGCAACACCAGCACATCAACAAGTCTCTGCTAGGCAGAACACCTCCCAGAGCGACCAGCGACAGGACGTTTGGCAGCATTAAAGCCACTGAATTTAAAGCAAATGTACTATTAAGTTAACATATTTATTCATGATACACACTAGCTCAGATTTAAAATAAAGGAGAGGGAACGGCACAGGGAGCTATTTCAATTCGTAAGAGGCAGCTATGAAGACAACACTAAGAAGTGGGGAAGGGAAGTTTTCCCAATGGTTTTGCTACATTCTTCCACCATGATTTCACAAAGCCCGAGGAGTCAATAAAAGCATATTTTAGATCTTTAAAGAAGCAGATCCACATACTGTCTCCACTCTGACCATTACAAGAGACAAACTCAAATGAAAGTGTTGCTCATTTCCCAAGTATTGGGATCCTAGTCCTCTTCAGCTTGGCCTTTATCACTAGCAAACAGCCACTCCGATAACACTAAGTACAGCTGTCCAGAGAGACGGCAGGTACTGCGCTGGGCGTACCACAAAAGTGAACACCGTCCTCGCCAGCACAGAACAAAGGGTAGATGTAAAAGCAAGGGCGGTTTTTCCACCAGCAGTAGCCCAGGATCATGAAACCGCTTCCTGCCGTTCCACCTCCTGACCTTCCTGCCATCCTGTCCAGGGAATACGCCTTTGTCCCTGACCGCGACCTGCAGAGAACAGCTGTCCGCCCAGACGTGAGCACTACAGGGTCCCTCCAGCACAGTCAGAGTGCTGGGACAGTCCCTTCTCTCCAGGTTATCAGAAGTTCAGCTCTGCAAAGCAGTAGTGCCCTACTCACCACAATCTTGCCAAGGGACACCCTCTGTGTCCTGCCACTCCTGGATTCTCACAATGCAATCACTGGTACCAGGCCAAAACTGAGCATCCATGTCCTCAGAACACAGGGAGGGAGAGAGCTGCTCATCATTGTCTCTGACACAAAACAGCAAAGTCAATTACAACAGATGCCATTTTGCATATTAAGTATACACATAAAAAAACCTTTGAGATGTTAGCGTTTGTCATTGCTGTACCTCCCTCAGACCCTCTTCCCTGAGCCCCAGGAAATGCAGTAGGATGCTCAAAGCAATGGAGAGCAGAGACCAAACAGTTGACTTGAAACAAAGAGAAACGGTTCAAGATGTTTACTCCACTGCAGAGGAAACAACCAGAAGGGAGAGGAAGGAGTATTTTAAAAGTCCACCTGAAAGAACGGCATCAAACAACTGCCTAAGAGACCTTACGGTCAGTCAGCTGCCAATATTACAAGACTTGTATTATTTCTGCTAGGGCTCAGGTGCCGTGCTTTCTCATCCAGAGGTCTCACACATAGGCATACACTTCTTGGGCATCCACCTCCAGCAGCCACACAACCACCCCTCAGCTGGACATCTCCTCAGCTCCACAGACCACAGGGACACCCTGGGCTGCTGCTGACACGGCCACAAAAGGGACAATAGCTCTCATACAGTCCTTGAGAGGCGAGTACTCCCAGGGTGCTGGGCAGCCCCTAAGCCAGGAGCATCTCTGCCCACATCCTCCGCTTCCATTTCACACCATACTTTCTTGCCAGCACAGCTGCTGCTGAAAGCTTGCACTGACATCTGAAGACTCAAAGGCAATTAATAAAAAAAAAACCCCTACACTTCTTAATCTGATTCATGCTTTTTTAATGACTGGAGCTAGTATCATGTGGAAAGCATCTTTTGCAGGATACTACTTTGACCACTGCTGTTCATATATATAAAAAGACTTGTTAATACTCTGCTAAACTTCTCACAGAAGTATTTATATCAGCACCCCTCTATTTTTTTCCAACAATAATCTAATTCATGTGCCTCTTATCTTAGCTATGCACCAGCATGTTAAATCCAAGATCACAGCTCATTTAGATAAATGGAATTGGGCACATCCAGCGAGTCATTCCTGCGGTGACATTTCTACTACTGACAGAGTTATTTCCAGGCCCAGCATGGGCAGGGAACCGGGAGGACTCGCACAGTCATTGCCCCTCAATGAGGATACACAGGAACAGCCAAATTTTCAAGAGAGATCCTACCTGGGTCTTGTCACATGTTAATAAGCATTCTGGCAGCATTTCCCAGAAATAACCTTCAGCAGTTACCTAGAAACATAATCCATCAAAATAAAGCTCAAAATAATAAAAAAGAAGAAAAAGCTGCTATTGGCGGATTGCGTTCTAGCTCTGTGCAGAAGAATTAGTAGACAAACTAGAGTCATTGATCAAGGGAATAGCCCAAATTAATTTCAAGGTTATTTTCAGACAGTTCTTTCACAAACACAAATAGTGCCATCAGAAAGTTTCCCTCTCCTCATTTTTCTGTTACTCTCTGTGCGCTCTTGAGACTATAGCTGAACCTTACAGGCCTCTGTAGGACTTAGGAGCACCCAATGGCACCTAAGCACTTAGCAGGCGATGAGCTGAAGTGAGCTTATTGCTCTAAAGCTTAACCATTAAATCATCCAGAATAGATTAACATTTCCAATCAAATAAATTGAAACTTCTCCTTCAGCGCTGAACAGTTCCCCTTGTCTTTAGGGCTCCATCCCCAAATTAATTCTAATCTGAACAAATGTGGCATTAGCATTTTGCATCCCACTTTTTTTTTTTTTTTAAATAAATGCAACTGTTGGGATGCTGCAGACACAGCACAGTCAAAGGATTTTCTTCAGATACTCAGAGCGCTCCTGAGCTGCGTATTGGTTTCAACTCATCACTCTTCATAAACAAAACCGATACACGAGAGAGTCAATACCTCTGCTGGTGCATCCTTCTCTCTGCTCACAGCCAGCAAACCCGTGCACAGAGATGAACGCAGACTTGTACTGCGGAACACACTGCCTCCCTGAGAACTGGTACTTTTTGGCCAGCTTCCACTTGAGGCTGTACAGCCGAGATGCACTCCGGAGCGGTCACAACCACGCAGCCACACCCATCAAAGCACTTGTAGTGCTCAGGCTCAGCCGAGGTTCTCTCACCGATAACCTACGTACGCTCCAGGGACGTTTGTGTAATGTATGCATCCATGCGCCCACGTTTCAAAGGAGACAACCCAAAATGTGGCTGCAGCACGTCATTTCCCAGCCCTGCCTCAGAGCCCTGCACGCTCCGGGCTTGATTTAGAGGGATGTATGTGCGTTGTCTAATTGCACGCAGAACAGCGTGCTGCTGCCTTCCTGAAAACCATGTTTTCAGCCAAAAGCCCCCCCCACATCTGATTATTAAGCCAAGACTCTCTATATCATACACCCCAGAAATTAATCATTTCTGTATCAGGGACCTGGTACTCCACTAAGACCTATCACAAGGGAGCCTGCTTCAGGAAAATTAACTCTATGGGTCAGCCAAAAAGATATACCATTTAAAGATCTTCACTCTCTTATTCCAAATTCTCTCCAATAATCGAGCATCTGTTGGATCTGGCATACACCTCCAACTCATGCTGCTAATCAGTCTGGTTTGAGAGAGGTGGTGGGGGCTCCACCTGAAGTCCTAGAGTGGGTTCCCTTCAAATCTATGACATTTTGCTTTTGGCCTCAGGGGAAGCAGGATTAGACCCTGACTAGATCCACCCATGATGCAGGAGAGCTTGAAATGGATGAAGGAAGACAATACAAGGAAAGAAAATCTCAAAACAGGGTAGTTTCATCAGATAAGGGTGTATTCTATGCAATAAAAAGAAGCTAACTCACCCTTATCTGCACTACATCAAATGTCTTTTGCTTGCAAAAGCCCATAAGGCTGCAGAATTTTCAGTTACATTTTCTCCCCATTTCCACTAGCGTTAATACTCTGCCTTAGAAGCCTGCTGCCAGGCGCTGCATGGTCTCTCCAGATAGCATGAATTAAATTCTCAGGTTTTCCAACTTTTTTTCCACTGTTAGAAGGACATTTATCAGGTTAAGCCCAGATTTCTTCCCCTGTTTTACCAGCAGAGTTTTGGATGACTAATCAAAAGACTGAATATATTTTAAAGATCTAATTCTCCTTTCACTATTTATACTAGTCAATGTCACTTTGACACTATTCTGGTTTTCGACTGCAAAAAACTTTCTGACTTCAATTCCCTTAAAATGAACATGCTCTCAGAAGCAGACGAGAGTGCGATTCGCTCCATCTTTCCCTCCCCCAAGTTAGCTTCAGCTGTCACCAAAAAACACAGTAAGCATTTTCCTTCACGGGAACTATGTGTTCTTGCAGTTATATTCAGTGGACCAGAAGAGCCTGGCATCAAAAAAAGAACTATCTGATTTCTTGGACTCACCGCAAGAGAACCTATCTTGGCCAGATACAGTTATTACCACCAAGAATTCAGTTAAATTAAAGATGTCCTGGGCAATAAATATTGGCTATAGAAAGAGCAATCAAGCATTCACCCACTACAGATATGGCTTTGGAGTTTTGACTGCTCTTTAAAAGGTGTTTCTTCCGGCAGCTATAAATAACTGCTAGCAAAACACTTTGTAAGGTAGCATAAAGGTTTTCAGAACTGCCACCCATGAAGCACTACCCCTGTTTCAGTAAATGGAAAGTAGTCAGCAGCTCGAGAGCCTTACACTTGTCTTGGTCTTCAGTTTGTTCAGATTCACAAGTACGTTTCACCTTAATTCAGACTGAGCATTTAAGTCAAGGTCAGATTTCCTATTTTTGCCATGATTTGTGTTGTCTTCTTTCACCTATATTCCCTGTAATTTCTGTTTCTATGCCAAGCTATAAAGAGGGCAATAAGGTCTGCAAAAGCAGCTGCACCTTAGACCTACCATGAGGTACTGAACCTGGGAGTGCCCCTTTACACCAGGGAAGAGAAAACCAGATGGCTAATCCTGGTGTGACAAGACTGGTGTTGCAGAGAACACTATCTCTGGGCAGCAGTGAGAAAAAAAGAACAAAAAACAAAACAAGAAAGACAAAACAGGCACAAACCACCTCCGTAAAAATCTGCGCAAGGCAAGAGTCTTCCACAGGTCATTTCTACCACAGTTTCCATCTTTTGGCTCACCACCTGCCAGCCCAGTCCTCAGGCAGCGGAAGCATCTCTGACAACTTCCAAGCAAGTCGAGTCTCCACCCAGATCTGCCTCTACTTTAGGTGGCTTTCTCTCACTTCATTAATTGCCCCTTTCCATCGCACTATTAAGGTATGGTGAGCGTAACTCTGCCAGCACACGCCTTGCTGTCCTGTCCAGGAAGGGTCCTACCCCATTTCCCAGGAAGGGCACCAACAGGAGTTTTACCAAACGTCACGGTGAGTTGCACGGCATCTGCTCTATGCTATGCTCAGGACAACCTTCTCTACAGAGCTTTTCCATGAGGGGTTGTTCATCAGGTCTTATTTTTAAAGAATCTGGGCCAAGTCATCCCTGCTGTAGCTTTAATGACGTCAATGAGCTACAGCAGGGGTGAAATTGGGCCATTATTTTTTATGTCCATATGTCATGTGCCCATTAAAGAAAAAAAAATATGCAGAAGATGATCAAGGAAGAAAAGTTATTGAATCAAAAGACTGTCCTGTGCAGAGATTAATATCTAAATATGTGGAATGTTTCTCTTTTGTTCCTGCTGCACGTTTATAAATATAACAGTTTATGGAAAAAGAAATACTTCTGTAGTGTCAAGGTACAATGCGAGTTCTGTAGTGACAAATTATATCCACATTTTGTATCCTGTTTTGATAAAAAAAAAGTTACAAAAAAATCTTTACCAGGAAAAGGTCTCTTCAAAACACACAGAAGAGGCGCAGTTGCTTCTCCACTATAAGCCAGTATTAACCATCCTCTACACATCACCACCCAGTAGTAAAGCCCAGTGGACCTTGTTCTCAGCTCATTCCTTAGTAAACCCAAAACAAGATTATACAAATATTGAAAGCAACAATATGAAAGGTAAGTTTAAACCTAAGCAGTGTTTTCTGTGAATATTCAAAGCCTCAAACACCAGGATGGAAAGGGACGTAGCTGAGGAGACCAAGCCTGCCAGATGTAGGACACCGGCCGTGAACAGCAGCAGTAACAGCCACCGCAACACGTCACGACTCTGTGCTGATGTTCAGAAGGCTGAACTGTACCGTTTATCTCCAGCCTGTGTGCACGCATGTGTTCCACCCACCGTGCCCCAGACCGTAAGGTACTGCCCGGGGCTGCAAGCAGCGACTCAGGCTAGCCAAACCACAAGGCACACCACAGCGAGCGAGACCTACGACCAGAATTTCTCAACTCCGTATTTAAAAGCTGACTTAACTGACATTTAAGCAGGAGTAACCCCATTCACATGAACACAGGTAAAATTACTCACCAATGCGCTTACAGACTCATGCCAACATGCCTTTAAAGCAAAGCAGCAAGTTTTTCAGAACCGTCCAGGCGCAGGACCAGATCACAGGAGCTTGGTGCTCTGGGTCTCTACTTTGCAGGTAACTTATTTCAAAGCTTAATGGAAGATTTGTTTGAAATCTTTGACCCTAATGTTCCAAGTCACAGCTTTAGTCGAAGACTAAGTTGGCTTTGCAAAGGCCTCTTTTCTCTTTGCATTAATGAGATCTTTTTCCCACAACAAGCCAGCACAGTTTGGGGTTTTGGTTTTTTTTTATTTTGATTTCTCTCCTCCCTCCCACCCCCCCTCCATTCCAGCACTGGAATCAAAATAACTTGAGATGGAAAACGTGTGACCTCCCAAGCCTTTATTTACAGTATCACAAACCACAAGGGAAGGATCTGTCCAAGTTTTCCAGCTGGAATGGGAACAGCAGGGAAAAAACATGCCCTCATTTTTGCAGCCGTGATATTTAACACATCACAGGGGAAGAGGTAGGAGGGTTAGAAGCAAGTGATGATGCCACGGAAATACCGGGTGAAGAGGTCTCAGCCGCACAGGTAGGTTCACACGATTACGTCCTTTCTCCACAGAAATAAACAAGAGCTTTGTACATGCAAACGTAATTGCAAAACCACTCTGACACACATTTAATGGGGTACTTGTTGACTTTCACATTACACGAGACTGTAAAATACAGCAGCCTTCTGGACTTCACCTGAATTTGTCTCAGTGCTGTAGCAATCTCTCTTCATGCCACCATCCCTCAAATTAGTACAACAAAGACTTTGTCAAAAACAAGAAGCCAAAAAGCAGTAGAATCTTCCTCAGGTATTTAAACAGCACAGACAAACACAAATGAACAAGGTTTAGATCTACAGAAAGTTACTTGCAGCAGGAAACTGTCAGTTAGTTTGTGGTTACAACCAAACCAGTGTCACAGCTCTTTCCTCCCAGTTACATACGTATGTCCAAAATGTTCCTTGTGTCTACTGTTTCTATTGTGAAAGGAAGAAAACAACTGAAAGAAAAAACTCAGCTGTATTTCCACTAGAAATTTTATACTGCCAGGCCACCTTTTTTGAAAAGGAATTCTTCTGCACCTTTCCAAATGTTTACGTCCTAGACTGTCAGATCTCACTCAGTTCACCTGTAACTATCTCCTACCTTTACGAGGTCCCATTCCCCCTTCCTCACCTACTAGCAGCTCCCCCTTCTCCCTGCCCGGCTCTGCAACAAGTGCCACACAAACCCACAACCTTTACACTTCGAGATGTGGGAACGCCACAATTGTACTTCCCTGTTACGCTACAGAGCGGGGTTCCTCTCCTCACCAGTACAAAAGCTCTCTGAAGTGTTATCACCTTGATCTAACTCACTGTAAAGTGTTTTGCAGTGCAGTCTATGAAGGATGCAACATGAGGATAGATGCCTCTGCATTCAATCAGTTTCCATAAACTCATCCCTTACAAGGCGTACAATTCTCATGTCACAGGTCACAGAGTAAGTACAAGACACAGAAAAAGTAAGATTCAGCCCCAATTTGTATCCATATAAAAGGGCACATGGCTCTGGAAGGGGAGAAGCTTGTCACATTATGCAGCCGGGGTGGAAGTGCACCTAAAAATCACAGCACAGAGCGGCACAGGCACAAAGACAGGGGCTGCAGCAAGGCAGGGAGTGCTAGAAGGGCATGAGAAGGCACCCTGTAATTCTGCCTGCTTTCACCTCATCTGCTTTCCCCTCTCCTATATATTAGCCTCCTGCCTAATGTCAGTCTCTGGATCTTCCTACAGAAACAAACGCTCATTCCTCACCCCATCCGGGTTTCTGTAGCTGCAGGACCAGTGGAAACACAAAAAGGCAGTGCAGCACTCCTGGACAGCTAGAAGTGAGGATGTGAGGGACAGAGCAGCAGGTACATCCTCATTCTGCAACAGCATCCTCCATTTACTCCCATCACACCGCTTCCCCTGCCGGCTTTTTGCCACGGTCCCACAGCCATGCTTCCAACATCACCGGCACCTACAGCTTGCGTACACACACGTCCCTCAGATTCTGCTCTGCCTTTCTGCTCGCACCAGGGATTGAGGACGTTTTCCTAGATTTTGAAATAATTTTATGCAAAATACTCCCAGATACGACTTGCAGAGGAACCTCCTCTGTCCAGCAGTTTGGATACAAAGCCTCCGGGTTTGGAAAAAGAAAGGGCTGCACAGGGATGCGGACAGAACAGAGCGGGGAAGTTACCCAGTGCCTACAGCATTTTCCTGGACATTGCTATTCAGCTCCTTGTTCTCATGAATGCTCCATTCCCTGACAAGGTTTAAAGCCCATTTTTCTCCCTACGTTCCCTTCCTTACCTGCCAATCCACGGACGTTACTTGCTCTCTAGTGACGCACGCCGCACAGATTCATTTCCCTGCAAATACAATTCTGAAGGCAGTTTCCCCTCACCTGCCCACGAAACTAATGACCACTTGGGTCCCTCTCCTATCGAGGATCCTCAGCCCCGTTAAGTCCTTCAGGCAAGTGGAATGAGTAGAACCACAGCCTCAGGGCAAAGCAAACCCTAACCACCGCTCAGGATTGCATTTCTTTGCTGTTACCACCAATTCAAAGAAACACACTTTCCTCTGCAACAGGCTACGGGGGAGCAAAGGGAGAGCGCGTGATCTAAAGCAAGGGAGGCAAAGCTCTTGGGGCGTAGCTGTTTTCTCCCTCAGCACAGGGGCACGGATTCACATGGCAATTAATGCTTCTGCGAGCAAAAACTCCTCCGTTAAAGCTGCTGACAGCAGCTTTTGTTCCCAGAGAGACCTTCAGAGAGCTGCGGTGGGCAGAAGAGAAGCTGCCAGGCTCTGCCAAGGAAATCAGGTATCCCACAGAGGGACAAGCCGCAGCACTGGGAGCTGCCGAGCCGGGGCGGCCCTCAGCTCTGCTAATCCCGAGGAAAGGCTTCAGGAAGGGAATCAACATGGGGAATGGTGATGAATTCACTGGGAGCCAATTTCCCCAACAGGAGATAATTAAGGTATTCGAAATGCCCTTAGTTTTCAAGGATTTTTGGTAAAGATATTGCATGTTAGTATAGAGCCAGTGTCACTGCAGTTTTAGTGTAACTGCTGCGACTCTGAGATATAAATCCAGAAAAACTGAAAACACATTTCAGTCCGATAAGAGAACAGTCTCAGATCCAAACTCACTGCTCTTAAAGCAAAAAAAAAAAAAAACCACACCAGCAAATTTTGAGTTTCAGCATCCAGCAGCAAAAATACAAAGTTGCTATGCCACAGCAGCACTGCAGAGAGAAGCCTTTGGTGGAGTTAAAACACACCCTTTCTGACAGAGGGGGGAAAAGATTGAGCGGTGGAGGAAAATGAGATGAAAAACTACAGTCAGTCTAAAAGCTGACACCCCATCTATTGAAAACCTCCTGTTCAGCCACTAATTTTGTAGGCAGATTTAACACCATGATAATACATTTCTAGAACTCACACCAAAGAGGTTTGGTGGGAGCTGGACACACACACAGTGAACCCACAAGCAACACTCCAAAGGTTACAGCATAAGAGAGTAGCAGGTACACACATGCATAAAAAGCATAAAATCTTTTAAAATTGACTTGTTAAAAGACATCACAAGACACTTGCTTCTCTATTTACTCTCTTTACTGAGGAAGTTCTGCATGTCTATCCTCTTGGCAATGTAAAGCAAATTAAAAGTTCAGAGGGCAAAAAAAGTTAGAAATTAAGAATAATTTTATGGTAGTACCAGAGGCTGCAAACTGTTTATTTCACTGCAAATAAAATGCAACAAGATTTTTTTTTTTTAGAAGACCCCACACAAGATTTAAATACACAGAAAAAAAAATATTTTAATTGCACATCCTGTGCAGCCATTCTCCCTTTTAATTTATTTATTTGAAAAAAAATTAAACAAACGAGGATGCCGACTAAGCAGAAAAAGGCAGGGAGCACGAGCTTTCTTTAAGAAGAGGTTTATTACTAATACACGTCTACACAATTTAAGCCAGCCACGTTCGGTGACTGCCAAGCCCTTCTCAAAGGCAACTCGTGCAGCCATTCCTCCAGACTCCATTTTATCGCATTTCCCCCGAGCATCTATTCAAGTGGAACCCAGGCTAAGGTTAATCCCCTCTCACCAGCAGTGAGCCAGTATCCATCAGACTCATTACCATTCTCCCTAGTAACATCTAAATGTGGCTGGTTGTTTTTTTTTTCTAATAGAAAACAAAAAGAACAGCCATCCAGCTGAAATGCCAGAACCTACCTTCCGCAAAAAATGTCTCTAGATGCTTCTGAATGCAGGAGGGAGTAAAGACAGCATTGCTGAAAAAGGATGTCACTGTTGGTCCACATGTGTCAACATCCTAGAGAAAGATAAAACACAGTTGCTTAACTGCCATGCCCATGGGAAATCAACAGCAAGAATAAAGCCGCATCGTTTTCACAGTTATACCATGCTAATGGCTCCTATGCAAACAACATAAAGCTACAACATTTTATAATTGCACATCAGAGTTTCTCTGCAGACATCCCTCCGGTATGTCAGAAATTCAATACGTGATAGTAGGCGGCAATGAGCACCTCAGGGATTTAAAGTGCATTCCAAGCCATGAGTCATCGTCATCTCTAACTCATGGAAATTTTAAAAAAAAAAAGAAAAAAGAAAAAGAAAAAATCCACACCACATGCGTGCGTTGTGCTGACCACTCTCATGTGCTCTCTCTGTACAATAACGTAACTTCCCCCTAAAGCATTTCCCTTCTAAATAGCACGTTAACCAATTTCCATGAAGGGGACATCATCAGAGACAAAAAACATCATATCACAGCATTCTTCCAGACAGCAGGATCCCACATTTGAGGATGGAAACAGAGCTGGAGCTGCCCTGATAACCCCACAAGTCCTTCCACACCTGGAGGAGTCAGGAGAAGGCACCTCCCAGGGCTCCCGCAGAGGAGGGTGCAGCCAGGCCCCAGGGATGGCAAAGACAGGGGTGGTGAACCAGCAGCACCCAGGAGGGATCCAGCTCCCTTCCCACCCAGCCTGGGAAAGGTCAACCCCAGGCAGCCCACTTACACCTCATTTTCCAGACATCAGCTACCTACTTTTTCCCCAAGGCTGATTTTTGTCAGGAGGGCTGAGGGCCAGAAGGAACTTGTAACCGTTACCTGCTGAGCAGCTTATGTGGTTCACTTCGTTATACCAAGCAGCTGGTTGCCTTTGTAAGAGATTCCTTCAGGCAGAGTCTCATCATTACCTCCAACCGCTGGAAACAGTTTTTAATGCTGCTTTTAAAGCATCTGGCTCAGACTTCAGGGCACACACATGTGCTCTCCCCTCTCTCCTTAGATCTCCCCAAGTATATTCAAGTTCCTTTAGGTTGTCTTTAATTTCTTAGCTTATCCTTGGTTTGTCTCCCTTGCTGTCTTCCAAGCAACAGCCAGAACAGACAAACGGCTCCCAGTAGCACATGGTCTAGCAGTGTGGATGGAGAAGGGAAGGCTGGAGCACTCGCAGCTGTTCCCCAGAGAAGTGACCCACCGGCAGCTGGCACAGCTTCAGGAAGTTGACAGAGATCAGAAGATAGCTTGGCTGTGTCTGCAGGGAGGACAGGGCCTCAGCAGCAACCACAAACTCCTGAAAACCACCCACTCAGATTAAAGCTGCCTTGAACTCCACGAACTCACCGGCAGAAATATTTCTTTCCCCTTTTATTCAGGAAGGGCACAGCTGTCCTTCCCTGTAGCAGGAGCTGTGTTTGGCACCAGAAAATGCAAATCTGGGTCCCCATCACACACACACAAAAGGCATCTCCATGACTGGGATGTGGATCCAAGCCTTAAGACCAGCACCCACAACCAAAGGGTTATAAAAAAAAAATAACACACCAATATACTCTGCTCCCTGCACCAGACAACCCAAAACGCTTGGAAAAACCACTGACAACCTTTAGCTGAGATACTCTGCTCCAGTTAACAAACAGAATTATGTCTTGCCAGTAATTTTTTTTTAAAAAAAAAAAGTAACCGTTCTTTACTCTTGGACCTTCTTGCACAGCAATTAAAAAAAATAATAGTGCTTGCACAGGTCAGGTTCATCCTGGAGGAAGAGCAAACGTGAGTAACATTTCAGGACCATTAATCTCAGAGATCTCACCAAGAGCAAGCAGCCAGACAGCTTAAAAATATATTTAGTCCACAAATGCTTATTAATCGTCATCTGCTGATTCACAGCTGAGCCAGTCGCATGGAGCCCAAATGCCACTTCTGCTTTCCCAGGCTGGGTTCAAAAAAAAAAAAAGTTGAAAGTGTTTGGCATCAAGTTTCCTAACCCACCTCAAAACCTTCTGTGATGCGACCATTAGATGCAGATCTATCTGAGCTGGAAACTACAGGTCCGGTCTGTAGTCCTACGGTTTAGGACTCTGACGTGAGTTTTAAAGACAAAGGATTCCCCTGTGCCAAGTCTGGCTCACGTACAGCCTTCTGCTGTGGTCTCAAAGCAGCCACCACACATCTGCGCGGCACAGAGGAAACGCTCCTGCCGCAGCACGGCATTGCGGCACTTGCTTACCTTTGCCAGGCACCTGGAGAGTTGAAAGCACCAACTTCGAACAGCCACCCTGACCCAACCATCCCGGAGGAGCTGCAGTTCGGTATTTGTAACACACATATAGATGGAGTTGTCTTACATACTCACTAGACGCCATTCCTTGATGGCACCCAAATATGATTGTAGCATGCTACAAAGCTGAATCCTATTTTTCTTTTCTGACTATCCTTCTTCTTCCCAATACTAACAGTCAAGACCAGATCATTAATAAAATGGACTCTGCAGGCTTACAACAGAATTAGCAGTGAAGATCATTACTTTTAAAATTACATCTTGAAATCAACTGAAGAAAAGTATTTGATAAACCTGTGTCAAGAATTTGCATGTGTGTTTTAGGACAAAATTAAAGGATTCCTTAAAAATTTAGTGGGTCAAGTAAAAATATTTTTCATAAAGAGAAATTTAAAGTGTTTCTTTCCCTACTGTTATACACCGTGCAATGAGTTAAAGTCCAAAGGATTTTTCTCTCTAAATCACCTATTCAAATCTGTTTTAAATATTAAAATATAACATTTTAATCTTGATTTGCATTTGAACTTTTAAATGCTTTTCCAGAAAGCATCTCATTAGTCCTTCTAGCCATTCTACCACACTGATCTGCAAGTAAACAAGAATCCTCATATTACCTTTCTTTTTTAAAAGGATTAAATATATCTACATAGTTTTTTAACCCAACATACATCTAGTCTGATTGAGTCTTACCACTTTTTAAAAGTTATAAAATAATTCGCTCTTCCTCAAGTGCATGAGGATTCGTCAGTATCTATTCTCCACTTCTTTTCACAAGCCAGACAAGTTTCTATAGGTGCTGGATACACTAGGCAACAGCCTCCCAAAAGGAACATCCACCATAACCTCCACTTAGTGAAAAAAAAAAACAAACCAAAACCAAACTGGAGTGAGCCTAGAGCCCTGCTCTGCTTCACTGGTTTTGCAGGGCAGAGAGCAGTTCTCAGAATTAGCAGGGGCCTGGACCCACCCTTTCAGAAAGAGTTTCCGTGTTATTGACCCACTGTGGGGACAATCTCGAAAGCCTCACTGGGTAGCTACGCAAACCTGGAAGAGCAGGCACAAAACCTCCTCAGTTTAAGAAAAATCAATCTTCCTACCTGCTTTATTCTTTTTTGTTTCAGGGTTGGGGTTTTGTTGGTTTTTTTTTTTTCCCCTTTTTTTGTAGATCGAGGAAGGATGACAAGACTTCTTTTCAGCGACAGCAAGTCTGAAACAATTACTCCAAACAAAGAGACAGAGCTCTCCACACACTCACTAACAGCACTGAAATCAAAAGTGATTAAAAGCAAAAAGACTTCTGAACAACAGAAACTGAAAGTATTGCCTTTGGGAAAACGTAAACACCAACATTTTCTCTACAGAAAACACTGAAAGTAACAGATAATGAAGGTAGTCTAGGACATTATGACATGTTTATAAAACTTGCTTTCTGGAATAATCATGCACAATTCACCTTGACTGTATTTCCAAGTCATCACTTTTTAAAGTCACTGCAGTTAGCAGAGGCCTCACCGATGCTATTCTGAATTTATTTATTTTTAGGTGTGAGAACAGGTTACCAATGCAAAATTTAAACTTAAAACCTGTCAGTTTTAAGCCTCTTAGTTTGGTAATAATTAACCCCGTCTACATTTCAGAAACATTTTGTGATAAATGATAATCAAATACATAGTTAAAACTGCTTCTGTTTTAAAATTACGCTACTGAAGCACAGACTTCAACATTATTAAACAAGGGACCCCCTTGTCCAAAGCAAACCACCAGGAAAACGAACCCCAACAAAAACACTGAGAAACATGAGTTAAGGCAAGAGTTCCCAAAAGGCTAGAAGAACATTTTTATTAGGGGTGATTTGGAAAGATGAACGTTACAAACGTCCTCCCTTCCTCGAAAGGCTTTCGGGGGAGCATCTCTCCAAGGAAGCCTCTGGGCATCGCCGCCGCTCAGAACCAAACCCACATACAGAGCACATTCGACGTTGGAGCAGCTGGACCACAGATTCATGTGCAAATACATTTTGCAAGAGCAAAGAGGTGCCACACCAGGGGTGGCAAGTGGCTCATTTTTAGCACAAATGGTGAAAACTCTACATCACACTAACAGAACTGGCATTTACCTTTCCATGGAGGGCAATTAACAAGATGCTTTCGGCTGGCTTCTGAAGGCATCTCTGCTTAGCTGATGCATTGCGTTCCACTGGATCAGCCCTTCCTCCGAAGAGGCACCATCACTGCCACCACTACCTCCACTTTATACTGGTGAGACAGGCAGAGTTCCCACCTCACCACTACTCAAGCAAACACCGTTGGCGATGACCACAGATTGGAACACACTGACCTCAAGCCCAAGATCAGAGTCCTGTTGAGCAAGGGCAAAGGCAGTAGAACGCAAGATTCGCATGCTGTTTCTGCAAAGTCTGAGTTGCTGACAGCCCTATCTTGCAGAGATAAATGAACGAGCAAAACTGTTCCTAGCTAACACCACAGCTGGTTTAGCCCAGCCTGCTGCTCTTGTACCATCTGCATTAATAAATACTAAGCACTAACAAGTGTCAGCTGTGGTCAAACACCACATGCCCGTGGTTTAGAAGCATCAGTTTCAGACCACAGATAGTCACAAGAGTCCTTTATCCTCAGAGGAGGTGTCTTCTGTTCTCATATCAGTTAGTCACCATAAAAAAAAAAAATAAGTGAGCAACTAAAAGGAAACAAGCCAGAGAAATAATTTCAAAAATCCTGTGGAACTCTAATCAGGGGAACAGGCTCCAGGATGCACCAGAAAATTAACCAACATGTAGGATAAATGCAGCAGTTAACTAGAAAACATGAGCGCTCAGAAAGGTACCTAGACCATTTTCCCCTGCCTGATACTTGTAGCATCTGGACCTTCTGAAAGTGCCTCTGGGGTTACATTCCCTCGGGAGCACAGGGTCCTGGCCTCACAGACCCAAGGGGAAAGCAGAGAAAGCAAACAGCAAAACATTTCCAGAAAGCTGCCTGGGCTCTAGACCTTGCTGTAGCTATAACGAGCTTTTCACTGGCAAAGCCCTCTCTTTTGCCATTATTCCCTTACATGAAATGGGAGACTGGGGCGTGAACTGTTACACCCCATTGCTCTGATTAGGCTGCAAGAGAAATACATTAAAAGACCCCTACACGCACCCTACAAGATTTTTACGAACCTCACATCAGTCTCTAAGGTGGGAAGAGTTCACATCCAACATCATACAGAGACAACCTGCTCCCTGTCCTCCAGGCCAGCAGATGACCTGCCTCCACGGTGGGATCCCAGGAGCTGCATTAGCTCCACACCAGAACAGTATTGTTTCGAGGCGAGCAGTTACGGATTCAGATCTTAAAAGCAGCTTTTAGAAGCACCTATTTAGAGTCAAGTTTCAAACTCCCCTCCGAGAAAAGTATAACCTATGAGAAATTTTTTTTCTTTCCAGGAGCACAAAAGTGAAGGAGGAGGGGGGAAAAGCCTCATGGTGGGTTCAGCACCTGTGTATGCTAAAGGCACTTCATGTTTTAGCACAAAAATGCTATCTCCCCAGTGAAGATTTCTAAGTGAATCAGCCAGACAGGGTCTCTGCAACCTGCTTTTAGGAAGACCTTTTTTCAAAAATCTATTTTAATTCAACCATTTGATTTCTATTACTTTCTAGTCATTTCTAGCTGGGTATATTTCAAGCAGAGAACTCTCCATCAGCTTCCACCCTGCCCCTTCCCATATAAATGTGGCAATTTGCACAGAAAAATTAGTCAACCATACAGTATTTCACTTTAAATAAAGCAGCCCAAGAAATAATACACCGTTTAATCTGTACTTGACAGCCAGGGAAGAAACACTGTCTCAGTAACATGGTTAAAGAGGGTTTGAAATCCACTCATGGACCTTGATGGAAGCATGTCCTTTCCAAGGAAACCCACAATCCATAATAATGCTCAGTATTGTGCTTTTATCCTCCGATTTATCAGAGCTCATCTGCTGATCAATGAGGAGTCCCATGGAATAGCACTTTGAATTTCAATGTCAACACAGCAGTACTGTGGTAATGATCGAAAATATTTACATATTGCCTCATTGATCGTGGGGTGTTCTTTTCCAACCATCTGGCTACTGGGCACTAATATTTTATTTTTTTTAATTATTTTATTTTCAGGGCTTGATATAGTGGTAAAGCAGGTTATTTGAACATCTTTAGAGCTAGCATCCAGCATTCCACCTGAATCAGGTTCTCCTATTATTTTTAACCCAGAACATTAGTGACAGCATTAAAAAATTTCATCCCATCTCAAGGAAGGGGAAAAAAAATAATTATCCTAAGGAGAACAAAACCAAAAAAACCCAACCCCACGACAAACACCTGCTCCGCACTTACCAGGACGATGTGCCAATTCAGCTACAAGGTCTCATTTTTAATGTGACTCAAGAGTGTCACCATTTTGACAACAGATGAGTCAAATGGAAATATGTCACTCACTCTGCGCTCGTTGCCAGCCTCGAGATAAAGAAACCCTGCGAGGGCTGTTTTTTCCACCTCCAGATGGAATACCTTATGATCACTGCAACGCTAAGCCCCTGGGCTCTGTGGTGCGTGCCTGTGTTTATACTGCCTTTAGTAGCTGCTCGAGTTACCCAAGCCAGGCGGTTCAGGCCAGCTGCTGCCATGCAGACTGCAAGGATAAAGCTTAAACAAGCCCAATTAGTCTCCCCTGCCTTCCCTGGCCGAGTCTGGCCACCCAGAGACTCACCCAGCTCACCCTGGCTGTCACCTGCAGCGCTTCGCACCCGCAGCAGGCCCGGTACGCCTCACCCGGCTGCAACCTCTGCCACTCAACAGGTCCAGAGATACCTACCTGGGCCACCTAAGGCAGGAAACTGTGGTGCGAAGCAGGGATTTAGTCTCAAGAAATCCCAAACAAAAGCAAACAGCACCTCTCTGCAAGGTGCTCCAGGCACCAACGCGTTGCTCTCCTCCAGCGCGGCACAAGCAGCTCTAGTTAACTCTTGCCTAGCGGATCCCAGGTTTCCACATCAAAATAAATTTTAAAAAGCTTTGAAAAAGCTTATCTGCATGTATTCTTCTAGAAAGTTGAACAGCAAGTTAAATAAAATATGCAGGAAAGACTGACATCTACAAGATCTACAAGTTCGCTGCGAGAGAGCTCAGCAGAAGACTTGATAGGAATATTAAAAGATGGTTCGTGAACAGCTGTCAAGCTGATTTCAAGGGGTTTTTTTTCGGTGGCTCCAAACCTGTTTAGAATCAGAAGATGACTCTCCTAGTTACTGGTGCCATAAAAACTTGATTTAGGAGGAATGGGAGATCTAAAAGTCAAATTATACTCTGCCTTTAAACCAAGAATAAAAACAGTCTCTCAACATGGTTTAGCCGATTATTTTTGGCAATGATGTTTAAGATAAAAAGAGGTAAAAATGTTTTGTCGGTTCTACTTTGATAACAAGGAATAAAACACAGGTTCTGTCAACAAAACAACATACAGACAACGTAAGAGAGAGGGGGGG
>VWZZ01005333.1:1457540-1485257 GCA_013399095.1 Psophia crepitans | reverse complement strand
GGACCTTTCCCGGTGCCCGCAGGAAGGTGCCTGACGGCTCCGGAGCCGAACGGTGGTGGGTGAAGCCTCAGCCCAATCTCGGCTCTGGCAGCAGGGTTGGCAGGCTGGAGCAGCGCTGCTACTCCTCTAACTTTACTCTCTGCAAAGACTATTGGGGGGGTGGAAATCACTAAAGGTTTAGCAGTCATTTTACTCTGAAACCTCAGGAAAAGAAAAGCAACAAAATTTGCTGTAGCCTTTCAAACATTTGTTAATTCGCTCCATTATTTTTTTTTTTTAAGGGTGCATCCCTCCCCCCCAGGACCTGCTCCCGTTTCTGCCTTTCTCAGTCCCTCCGGGAGCCCCTCTGCGCTGCCCCCGCCACGCCAGCTAGCCGGCCGGGCACACAGGCTGGCTGTGCCAGCACTGCCAAGGCAGGCAGATTCTGCCTGAAGCTATCAACAGACAGACTTTTTTTTTTTAAAGTTTGCTTTTTAGAGATGTGGATAAATAGAGATTTTCTTTTCCAAAGGTTAAATGTCAGAGACAGCCTGAGACAGAGCCAAGCCTGGGGCTCTGAGCAAAACCCAGTAGATGTGGAAAGGCGATAAATGCTTACGTGGCTGAGAGGTGTCAGGGGGAAGGCGGCAAGAGGAAGATGGTTAAAGTCCTCCTCGGAGGAAGCATAAGCTTCTGTTCTCCTAGAGATCCTTAATTATCCCCAAACATGGAACAAAGCCATTTGCCCATGTTAAGGGGAAGAATTTTAAAAGGAATTTAAAAAAAAAAAAAAAAGGCAGGGTCCAGCAAAGTGCAGAGCAAGTGCAGTCACGTTTTCCACAGTAAACACGCACTTCGTGTGCCCCACTTTCTGATGCTTCGGGTCTGATTTTCAGAAGCACTGAGCATTCAGGCCTCCCACTGATTTAATCTGGAACTGCAGATTCCCTACCCCTCTGAAGAATGAGGCTGAAGGCACCATACTGAACAGGTCACCCAAAGCCAGGCAGTTATTTGAAAAGGTTGTCCTAGAAGTTTACTAAGAGCAACACTTACTTTCCCCCTCTCCTCGGTGTTCTATTATAACAGAAATAGCCTAAAGAGCTCCAACAGATGGAGGAGGACTTTTGATTAAAAAATAAATTCTGACTCACAATTCAGTTTAAAAAAAAGGTACATGAATATGAAGAGCACTGGAAAGAACGGAGTGGAGATAAAGGGAACTTATATGGAAAGGCAGTGAAATAGCTGAACTGATTTACCTACTTGTTTCCAATGCCTGTCAGGAAAATTCTGTTTGGTTTTGCCATAGTGCTGATGAAAGAAAACAAGACTATTAGTGGACTCAGGAAATTCTCCTGTGATGGATTCCTTAGAAAAACCCTGCTGACTGAATGACACTTCTGAAGAATATTTTTAAACTGTACCTGTCAGTAACTTAAAGGTGATGGGGAAACTTCCTTGGCTAAATAGCAGAGCTGCACAAGGAAGGCAAGATTCTCTTTTCCTCCCTCAACCCCTTCTTAAAAATTGCAAATAAGAATATGGAATTCCATCACCACTGTACGCCTATTCATGTACCTGGAAGTATATTTCAGCAAGTTACCTCCAAGCATTCAGGCCAAGTTTCTACACATTGGAGTACAGGGGAAAATGAGTAACCAGCACCCTTGACTTCTCCCCAACTCTGACCTTGCATTAGAAGAGCCCACTGGTCAGAAGCAGCTGCACAAAATCAGATTTTTTGAAGAGGCTGTGCCTGGGTAGAACAGTGCTTCATCAAATATCTTAAACCACAGCACTAATTTTAGAATCAGACCTTCACAAGCTTCCTTTATGACAGCTATTCTGGCCTTATAATCACATCATTGGTGGCTAAACATCTTGAACAAGGACAGAATTTGAAACACACAATATGATTAAAACCTACATTATCACTGATGTAATATCCCAGAACCTATTACTGTTCTTGGGCAGGAGGAAAGAATCTAATTAAACATTTATTTAATATTAAAAATACAAACTAAAATATCATCGTTGGACAGTAATTCAGCAAGATGCCAACGAGCAAATAAGTAATTTTCACCAAGAAAAATGTATGTATGTTCACAAATACAGCTTGGATTTGGTTTGGAAATGTACATGACAAGAACACTGGCGTGGCACAAAACCCAGTCTGGGCTATTAAAACAGAACGTCGGTTACATGGGCACCGTCCTGGAGTGTCAGCTGGAGTGGAGCTGCTCACCAGGAGACTGGGTGGCTGCTGCCAGGCTTGTGAATCCCGGTACCCGCGTTATCAAAACACTACTCACTGTGGCTGTTGGGAGACATCGAATAACTTAGAGTAATATTTTCCTAACACAGCCAGCAAAACATACACCGATCTGCAGCCGACCAGCCACAACGCAAGTATCGCTCACGGTTTTGTCACAATGAAAAATATCCATGTGGTAAGGTTTAAATTAAAAGGGTTTACATATAACAGCAGTTACCTTTAACACCGGTAATTCATGTCGCTTTTTGTATTAAAGTTCAAAAATTTCTATCAGCTAATGTTTACATCATAGCAGAAATATTTATAAAATGGTGAGGAAAACAACGTGCAAAAGGATAACACTCTTTCTGAAAACAAGCTGCCTTTTAGTTTCTTATTATAAATTTAATATCACTATTTAAAAATAATATTTCTAAAAATATTACAATACAGGATCAACATCGATTTCTCAAGTGTAACAAAAATATGTTTAAAATATAGGTGGCTGTTCGAAGTACAAAATATTGCTGTTTGTAAAGGGCAACATGGTTGTAAAACTACTATTGAGGGTTTATAAAAATACAAAACAATTTGCATTTACTGAGTGCATAATTACATCTTAGTGCAAAAAAAAACCAAACAACAAACCCCAAACGCACGCACGCATATTTGCATTCAAGAGGGAATTGTCAGAGATTTGCAGAGGTACGTAAAACATGAAATCTTTTCAGAGTCATGCGTATTGACCCCAAATCTCTGTTAATCCTTTCCAAGCGATCTTCCAGGGCTTCCTAAAAGAAAGGGTTAAAGAAAAGAAAGATTTAATAACATACAACAAAATCCAATGAGTCTTCTAAAATGAAGGAACTCCTACTATTCCTATATTCAACTGGCATCCTTTTTAACATGACTAGCATTCTCTTAGCGCCCAAAAACTAGAGCCAGACCTACAAACTCTTCGTATTATTTTTATGTATGTGTGCGTATTTGGGGGCTGTTGGCTCTTTTTCAAACCGTTTCAGGTATTTTGTTTTTTTTCCACGTGCCTTATGAAACTCGGGGAGATGAACTTGACAAGGTATAGGACAGGCTGATAATTAGACATACATTTAGGAGAGAGCAGACCAGTGCAGTGAGTGGCAGCACTGATTCGCTAGAAGGCACTTTTACTTTCAAACTGGTACCAAGCCCTGGGATTACAAGTTAGAAAACGCTGAAGTTGTACACATGCTTCCCAGAGACCTCTAAAACCCAACTTTGAGACACTTCTTAAAAGAGCCTGCAGAGCTTTCCTAGGGCGGCACTCTCCTCTATTCTACCTACACTACTTATTTTTATCTTCTTGTTTTCTTCTTTATGCTAAGAAATGTTGGTATGCTTTACCAACCAACTACCCTTTGCACTGTCCTCTCTACAGCCTCAGGGATCTATTTCACAGTCACTGCATTTTCTTAAAGTATTGCCTCTATCTACCTCCCGGTGTTATCGCAAGAACAGACTATTCTTGCGGTGCATCCCGTGTACAAAGAAGAAAAAAAAGAAGAGATAAACAGTCTTATCGAGAATATAGATGATGTTTTTCGTTACGGATGTGTGTGTACACACTCACACAAAAGAAAAGCCAGTTTATGGCAGTTGGGGAGGCGGGGCGGGAATCAAATGCTCACAGGGCTTATTACTCTTTCCTGAATCACTTGTACATGAATTATCTACACTTACATGTTTTACACCGCAATTCACAGTGTGTTTATAATTAACTTGCGGTAACTTCCCCATTGTCTTCTAACACAGTAAAGTCTAAAGAAAGTCTTCCAGGCAGATTCAAAACTCAGCCATATTCAGGAACGATTCTCAGTGGTATGGAAAAATTCCCACAGTAATCACACTTACTATATAGCGGAACTTTCATCTACACTATGTATTCTCAAATCGTGGAAGAGCAACTTAAGAGAACAGTCAGAGGCAGAAGGTTTTTCACCTGATTTAATCTTGCTTGCAAGGTCATTCTTCCACCAGAACAAGGTATTCGACTCAATGCCGCCTCAATCTAGTAACAGAAAATACTTCAGCTGTAAATTATAGTGTCAAGAGCCAATATAAGCCTTCCTGACTAATCTTACAGAAGGAGAGGCGAGATGTGTACGTTACAGATACGTGTCCAATGCTGTTCTGAAACACTGACTTCTGTCACCGTAACACTGTGCCGTCCAAAACTGATGCAGAAGTGAACATTCCTAAGCAGACCCTCTCAAGGATCATTGTGAATAGAGCACTCGGAGTTACCAGAATAACCTCCCTTGTTTGAAAGGCAGACTTAAGCATTGGCCATTAAGGAAGGAAGTAAATTCACTCCAGCCCTTCCATGCACACTGTGTTTACGTTAAAGTGACTGTCCTTTAACGAGCTTAGGGACAGTAAAGGACTGGGGTACGGGAAGTAGAGCAGGGAATGATAACGGCACATTCCTAGCGCAACACTAGAAATTGCATGAGTTTCAGCCACCCACTGCATACGTATGCAGCTACATCCCTCACTTCAACACCACTATGTTTCATCACAACTTCAAAACAAAAATAATCTTTGCCTGTTGCTTTTCTTGAGTCAGCTCATCAAAAAGCCTTTCTGTTTCAGCCAGAGTCTTAATCCTTGCTGCGTACTTAAAGTCTCCCTCACAAGGTGACGACGGCACTGGCTCGTATTTTTGTGCTACGCTCCTCTCATCCCACACTGTCGCCTTCTTCATTCCAGTATTGACGAATTCAGCGCAAGGGCTGTGTCTGACACCTGAATGCTGCCTTCCTATCAACAAAATAGGGGTCTTTTTAGTTGTTTTGCAATTGTCTGTGAAACTGTTACATAGGACAGAAAGAGAAACTAGTAACAAGAAACACAGTGTGATCTTGCAGGTATATAAAGCAAGGATAGTGACGAGCAAAGCCTCATGAGCTTGCCTTAAGCAAGCTTGCCAGAAGAACGCAAAACATTTGTACGGGTCACCTTTCAAGTGATCTTTATAACACAGCATATTTTTTGGTTAACGGATTACTGTACCATGCTAATTAGGAATTACTTTTACTGGCACAACATTTCTAAATATCACCAAGTAGAGTAGTTGTCATGAAAACACTAGTTTAAATAAATGCATTAATAAAAACAAAAGCAGAACATTGTGACAAGAATTACAAAAGTGAGAAAAGATTTGGTTCAATCAATCATTTAAAGCCATCTGAAACAACTGGCTTTATTATAGTTACTCTTTGCTATCTGTAATGCAATGTTTAGCAACAGAATTTTATTAGCGTGACCAACCATGTACATCTTAATATAGACCCTACTAAAATATGCATCGTGTAACTGAATTAAGCATAGGAAAACATACTGCCCTTCTTTCCCAATTTAATTATTTTTGTCCTTCCATTGTGTTTGTGCACACACACATATACATAAAAATAAAATACTGTATGAATGGTATTTGTCTACAGGAATAAGACAAGTTTTAGAGGATTTTTAAAAGTTGGGCTTCATGGAGTAGTGTCAGCTTTCTATTTAAGCGGCTGTTACCAATGTGGAGGAAATTAGGGCAAAAAATAGAGAAGAGTTTTCCCCCACTTTGACAGATTACCTTCTACATCATCTAGTGAGAGAAACTGGAGCCTTTTTCTTGGATTATTGTGCTGTAAAGTAGATGCAGAACCAGTTTCCAGGTCATCCAGAAGTATATCAAATCTAGAGAGCAAGAAGCGCACAATTGCTTGCTAGAAATCGTGTATCAAACAATACAATATTTTCTACTTTTGCACCTTTTGGTTAAATAAACAGATTTTTTTACAAAACAATTTCTATCCCACAAGCATTGAAAGTCTCCTGATTACTGCTCATAGTACCATACCCCAATATACTCCTATTTGCATGCACCAAAACACCTCATTCCTGTGACTTTCTTTCAGAAGCAGGCCAAGCTGTCACTCCCAAACACACTGAGCTCCCACACTGTCATCCTCAAGAACCATCAGAGTGGTGCTAGGCGTTTCTTCTTCCTCACGCACGTGTCCTACACTTTAATCTTGCAGCTAAGTGTGTTCTCAAAGTCTACAAGCCTTGCCAAGCAAAGATCTCTACAGAAACCATAGTATCTAGTACAGCTAGCAGAAATTAAGTTTACGCATTTAAGATGCGTGCATGTGCCATGACAGGTAGGTAGATACAACGTGCAACTTCTATTCACATCTCCTGAGAAGCAGCACGTAGATTTAGACTTACTCCACAAAACAATTCTTCTATAACGTCTTTATCACTGAGCAATGTTGTGGCAGTAGTAAACCCAACATCTTATCTTGGTCAATGCTAAAGATGGGAAATCATGCTGGATTTTTCTTGTGGGATTTTTAAAAAGTAAAACTGAGCTTTATATTCAGGAACCTTCACTTTTTGTGAACAAGAAACAGCAGGATTAAGCCTGGATGAACACACTGTTGCTACAATAATGATCAGAACACAGTTGTATTCACAAGACTCATACCTTGTCACTGTATTTTCATTTTTGCTAAGCAAATGGCTAAATCCAGGAGAGAGGTTTTCTTTTGGAGATCGTTTTGGGCTGTATGTCACAGACACTGGCGCCAACATTATCTCTCTTCTTGCTGCAGAAGACAAAGTATGTTTAACTACCTAGAACTTCTCCCAGCGCAGTATCTTCCACTCATGTGACGAGATGCTTACATCTTAGAAGAATGCTTTTCAAAGCTGCCTACAAGTTTATTTAAATTAGATGAAAAGTGCATCGCCACATAGGAAAATGAAAATAAACTTCGAACTCTCACATTTTCTATGACTACAGACAAGTTTTTTTCAGTCTGTTAGAATAAAGCAGAAACCCTATCGTTAGGTTTCTTTCTTCTAGAGCAGCCTTTCATTATTTGCTTCTACTTTTTGAGCAACACAAACCAAACTCCAGCCAAGCACTTACTTGGCGTATTTGATTTCCTGTTCGAAGGAGGAAGGGACGATGACCGCTGGCCACAAGGGGAGCTGTACCGTTTCGGTCTGTGCTGGTCTTTACCTTTCTCTGGGGATCGGTTAGCAACAAAAGAGCTTTCAACAAACCCAACAGTTTGACGTCGATTTGATGTTTCTAATTAAAAAGAAAAAGTCAGTCTATCAATCAGTCTTCTTCAGTACAAGAGACCCTGTACTCAGCTGTTACTGTACAAAGGCTGCACTTAGTCTGCCTCACATCAACAGATTTGCGCTGGTTTGCTCAAGTCTTGCTTCTTTCACAACATATTCATGAAACAGATAGTTTAACTCATCAAAAATGATGACAGCACATGTGGGAGAAATGATGCTAAATAACACTGATTTAATAAAGAGACAGTGGAAAGCAGGACAAAAGAATCTTCTGAGAAAGAGGGCTGGAGTACCTGCCTGAACCAAGAATATGAGCATTTGAGAAAGACTCAGTGTTTCCTAATTACAAGGCTTCCTAAATAACTGTTGTTAGAACAGGTCAGTGCAGTCCTACAGTACACGTCAGCTTTCTTAATAACCTTCTGATACAACACCATGAGAACAAAACTAAAACAGATGTACAGCCAGCAAGAGCTTTGTTAGGACTCCATTAACTGTTTATAAATACCGAGATATTCTTAGAAAAAGGACATTAACTACTCTCCAGCTTGAGACCTAACAGCAACCTTTGCATTCTCTCTATTTTAAGCAAGTCACTTAGCTATATCATTTCGCATTTTCTTAGGAAAACTCCAGAAGTTTGCATGCTAAACCTGGTTTTAGCCCATGCCTCAAGCCCGATGGACTTTAATGCTGAGAATAACAAAACCAAGAGACATGCAAACAGAGAAAAGCCAGTAAAGACAAGTTCAGGAATATAAAAATAAAAGTTACTAGCTGATGTATCTTCTTTTTCTGTCTGTGTACCCCAATCTTTAAATGCTTTTCCTCCTTCAAGTTCTTTAAAGGCTTTTATAATTGGTGCTTCTGACATCTCATTTTCTTTCTTTTCTATTGTGTTTGTTGAAGAGTCTTCTTGCGAGGAGTCTTTTTCAGGAGGGGAATGGTGCCTTCAGGAATGTGAGGCAGTAGAGGGGAAAAAAAAGGATTTTACTTTAGTTCATATATCCAAATACTAGCTGAATAAACAAGAACCTGGGGAAATTTAGTTTGAGATTTACAGTTGTCAAACCAAGAACTTTAAGGGTGCTCTTTAATTTCAGCCAAGAAC
Organism: Psophia crepitans; assembly: GCA_013399095.1. NCBI lineage: Eukaryota > Metazoa > Chordata > Aves > Gruiformes > Psophiidae > Psophia > Psophia crepitans. The sequence goes on along the minus strand of VWZZ01005333.1, from coordinate 1,476,783 downwards.
CTCAGAGGACTGTGTTACAGCCAATCCAAGAATCTAAAGTTGAACAGTGCAAGTTAAATTTGGTGAGTTGACATGTTCTTAGAACTAAATACACCCTGACAGAGGCTTTAGAAATTTCTGAGTGAGAAGTCAGACTACTAAATTACACCCTAAATTACACCTGAAGCTTCACACTGGTGGCAAGCTGCAGTTAACCACTACAGCTCAGATCCAACACAACAGAGCGTACTGCGTCCAAACTCAGAGTAGAATTGGACACAAACACGGAGAGCGTAAAGACAGCGGCGCAAGATGCAGTTGAATCTTTCCAATATTTCAAGGAAGGCACTGAAGGCTGCTGCTGCTTGTTCCGTACCAGGTTAGCGAAGGAAGAAGGTTGTTTTGTTTTTAAGGAATTGTACAGCATCTACAACATTGAGAATTTTTTTAGACCTCTGTTTAAAAATCTAGTTAATTCTGGATAAAACTATTTTTAGAAGTGTTCAACTTTACATCGTAGTGAATACTGAAGGAAAGCGACTCACCTGGAAGGAATATAGGTTTCTTCCAATCTGTTATCTTTGGGGCTTTCCTGGACTTCCAAAGGCTGGCCAGTGAAGATGGAATACTCCGCTCCCGGTATCAGCCACTTTCGCCTGCTGACATCAGGAGTTGCCAACTTGCTGTGGGAACAAAAAATTTCCAAATTATGAAAGGCTTTAGAGTTTTTTCTTTATTTTTAATTTAAGAAAAAAAGTAAGAAAATCCAGCTGTTTATTCTAGATAAACAGAAACAAACACACAATGGATTCATAAATACTGTGGAAAAAATAACTGCCTTTAAAAATATGTTTGTAAAGTAAAAATACACAAAAAAAAAATGTTTATCATGCATCGATGTTTCAGTCTAAATTACAGAATATGGTCAGAACGCACAACTCCACAAAGATCTTCTTGTAATTTTATGCTGCTTACTCAGATGGAAGATTTGGGTAACAAGTAGTTCTCAGCTAATTAATCTAAAACATTTTGGTGTAGATTACTCCAATAGCATCTGACCCCAGCTTTCCTTTTGACATCATTTATTAGAAAAATTAAAAGCAAAATCCAAAGCGCACAAGAAAAAAACCGAAATCACCATTGACCACCTGAGAGTGGTATTAACTAACAAGCATCAATGAGTATATTATTATCTTGAAATATCAAAAGAAAAAGAGTTTTTATATTTATTTTTTTTTACACAGGAAAGTAGATGATAATTAGGAACAAAGGGTTCTTGTTTACACAAGCTATGAACCATAACTACTACTCCATAAATCTATCCTGCTCTGCATTCAGTTGGTATGAGGCTCCCTTTGAGCCTTTGAGATCAGTTAGGGACAGACTAACTTCCAAATCCACATTGACTCTTACATCCTCCTCCCTGATGAACGTGGTCTGCCATGCTCAGGTCTTCTTTTTTTCTGTTCATAAATATTAAAATAGCTCTAAGCAGAAATCTACCCCTGCAATATATTAATACATACATCTTGCGTCTTCATAATCATCAAAAGAATCAGATTCCCCCCAAAATACTACTGTTCAATATATACAAATGGACATCCACAAAACACATTACATTATATATTTTGTGCTTCACAGCATCAGTGCTGAACTGGGAGAGACACTGAAGAAGCCCTAATTAAATAATAAAAACAAAGGGGGACAAAGCTTTTCAGGTCTTTAAAACATTAAAAAAAAAAGACCCAAAAAACCCACACACAACCAGAGTACAGGCCAACTTTAATTTCCTTAACATAAATTCACAATTCAAACCAGAGCAGATATTCTAATTGAACTTCCACTCTACTCTCAGGATATCTGTACAAACTATATTTAGAAACATAAAAAGTAGTTACCAGCCTTTCAAATCAACGACACAGACACAAAGAAAACCTCCAATGTCTAATTGGACTATTAGATTTTATTCCCAAGACTTCTGCTAAACATGGGAACCCCTAATCCCTATTCAGCTGAGCAATTGAGACCTAGCAAACACAGATTTTGGAAAACTAGAGACAGTCTGCCAAGCCGCACACATATTATCCAAAGTATTTATTTGTTTTTAATAATTCCGTGGCATATGAAGTCCCTGGATTACGTCACATGTGTTTAATCCAGTTTAGCCTACTAACTGACATCATCTTGATCCACTTTTAGCCAAAACACATTAGAAAGTATTCTAACACACCTGACTTGTTTCCACATTGTCAGAATACTCACTTACTTGGCACAAGAGGTTCTTAAACGACTTTCAGTTACATGGCGAAGTTTCAGCATATTTTCATGTTCTACCTGCTTGAGCTGAGCTTCAAGTTTTGAAATTGTCCTAATGTGGAAGTAGCAAAGATGCATTATAAGATGATTTAAGTGACACATCATATTTCTTAGTTCGTTCATTTTATTCAGACATTCTGGGTGAAGCAGAAGAACAAGAACAACTACTAACATTTTATCTATCTATATAAGTATAAAAATATGTATTTGAATTCTAAGTTAGGTAACCTAGCTAGAAAGACAGGACCAGGAGATACTGCTGTGGATCAAAGCATTCACATCAGAGACGCAGGGGAACACAAAACATTTTTACTTCTTGAACTGATGTGCTTCTACAAATGTCTCCCTGACTCTGGACTTAATTAGTGGCTCCTTCTCCTGTGTGTCACTCAAGTAACTCCAATCTGCTGCTCAGGATCTTCACACAATTCTTCTCTTTCCCTCATACCGCAGTTCACATCTTCAGTGAACCAGCCCTTGGCAATGCAGCACAATCTTAGGCATTCCCCACTTGGGGCAACAGAGATGCAGCTTTTTGAAGCAGGATATAAAAATCTCCTTTTCCACTACAGCTTCCCCAGTCTGGAATGGTGCCTAGCTAGCAGCACTGAGAATCAGGCAGGAAAAGATAGAAGTACCAATAGAAATACTTGACTGAACTGTCCTTCACACTATTTCCTCAACAGTCTCAAAAATTGAAGGCAGAGTGGGTATGGCTTCCTTCTATTAGTTTCTTTTTTTTTTCCCTATTCATTCTTTCTATTATTATTCTTGAAAAATCGGGTAACCTGAGCAGCAAAGGACAAGATTGTGACATCTCCCGAGTATCACATTTGCTGTTTTTCCGGTTTTGGCTGAAGACTATGCACAGGTTAATGCTTGGTGGGAATGACATTTAGAATTAATTTTTGAAAAAGTGAAACTTGTAGCCACATTGCTAGAAGAATCATCAAAAACCACATACACAAAAAACATTCTTCCTAACAGTCTGGGTTTCAGCTGCTCATATAAAAACATAAAAGGAAATTATGACAGCACATACCCACAAAAGAAGCTCAAAGGGAGGTGAATGACATGAAACATCACCTCATTACAGTTCCACATTGCCTGCCCTAGAGCCCTCTCAGGTGTCGTCTCCTCCCACCTCTCTGGAATTTCCTGAGCAAGTCCGCTGTTCAACACCCTTGACAAGGGGTGGCTGAGAATTCCCAAACTAGAGGATATGTTTATTACTCTAAATCCCTTGATGGACACATATGTCTTGTGTAGGAAGTATAAAGCTCTGTTCTCCCAACCAAAAAATGGATCTAGGTAGCATGAGGAACATCCATGGGGGATATTATTGCTGCTCTGTCCTGACACCTTTCTGTCCTCTATTCATGCCTAGGAGCCATAGTCTTGAACAGCAAACTCCTGTAAGCATCCTCCCCCCTGAAAAGCAGGGCCGACACTGGTTAGCTGAAGATGGGAGTTCCTGAGGAGACAACTGTAGCAGGAAAAGACTGAGCAGTGGACCGGCTGCACTAGCTGAGGGACAACCATCAGAAAGGAAACAAGTAATTACACCCCACTGGAAGACACTGATCGAGGAAGTAGAAAAACCAGATATCCTAAAATGACAAGATTAAACTTCCAAGATCTACAGCTTTCACAATCTAGGAGTAAATGTTTAGGCCATAGCCTAGATTTCATACTGTTAAAGTAGTAATAAGACAGTTTCACATTTACCTTTTCAAATCAGAAATCTGCGTGTTTGCATCAAGTAGTTTGTTTTCAGTTGCATTTAGTGTATCCTACAAGTACACAAGGAAAAAAAGTAAAAAGCCTAGAAACTGCAGAAGCGTATTAAAAGAAAAGTGAGTAACTCTACATCAGTCTTGAAAGCAACACATTAAATATACCTTCCTATTTGAAAGGGAGGCCCATTAAATTTCTTTGGCTTTGACTTTGCAGTACTTTGCTGTCTATGACTGGAAAATTACACATTCCAAACTCCCTCCTTTTCCCCTTCTAGGGTTCCGAAGATGTAGTAAGAAGCTATCAGTTAAAGTAAATATGGATATTTCTATCTGATCGTTTTCAAAATACCTAAGTTAACTCAGTTAATTCCATGGCACATCATCATATATTTTGCATGTTTGTTTTCTTGATTAACTAGTATGTACTTACCTTTACTCTTTCATGTTCTTTTCCAAGGGACTCATATTCTCCTAAAAGCTAAAACAAAACCAGAAAAAAGAACACACAAGCCCACACTGAGATTATATACAATTAACAGTTTTGTTGACTGCTGCAAAATCATCTAAATTGCTTGTCTGACATATGCTGAAGCACTAGAGGGCATACAGAGTGTACTGTAATATTACTTGTTAAGTTCTAGCATCTTCTAAGAGGAACAAGAATTTTCAGACAGTACAAGAGGAGAGCAAGCTACTTACCCAACATATTTCCTGTTTTTTAATATCTGTTAGGTCTGTGGTGTCACTTAACACCTAGCCAACTAGTCAGCTGAGTAATTTCTGTTCTCTTAGATGTGCTTAATTAAGACTTTAAATTAAGACTTTACAATAGTAAATGTTGAGTAGTTTTCCAAAACCCAGGACTTGCTATGTTCATAACATGCTGTGCAATTGTAAACTTACATTTTGAAACATTTTATTTTCTTCCTTTAGCCTTGCATTTTTATTATCAGATAACTTGTAAGCCTTTTCAAATGCTTCCTCTAGATCTTTGAGCCTTGATTTTAGTCGACTGATAGTGTTATCCTTCTCTTTATTATTTGTGCGCATTTCTTCAATACGTTCTTGCAAAACTTTGGAAGTATTACTGACTGCACCAAAGCGTTCTCTCCAATCTGCCTGCAGGAGGAAAAAAAAACAAACCAAAACATTCATTATAATGCTTACCTAGCAGTTTTTTTATTTCAGTACAAAGCATAATCTAAAATCATCTAAATAGAAAGCAGGGGTACGTCTGTACGTGAACTACACAAGATTTTTGCTCATTTCTGTGATGCATAAAGAATGAAAATACAGACTAAAACCCCAAAAGTTGCATTTATTTTATAGGACTGAAAATATTTAGAGGTTAGGCCTCTAATCTCAGCCAAATCTCTCACTTCCCAGCATAGAAAAATGTCTAAAAAAGGTAGAAGGACTTAGTCTCTCCAGGTGTCTAACAGTCATGGCCAAGTGCCCTGTTCCTTGACCAAGAAATGCAACTATGCTGTCATAAGCAAAGTGGTCTGACCTGGCCAAAAAGACTGTATAAATATACTTAGAGATTATTTTTGCCCCAGTGCAGATGTTTGCATTTATCACAGTTCTAAAAAGAAATCAAAGAGAAATTAATTAAAATCAAGGTTTTTTTCAGAAATAGCTAAAGAGAGACATCATAAACATATCACAATATTCCACTCTTAAATGTTGTTTGATCCCTGTTAACCTGGAAAGGTTTTTCATAAAGAAAAGTGACAGTGATTCAAGTAAGGAGTCTTAAAAAACTCAGCTAGGAAAGTCCCAGGTCTAACATATTGGCTGATGTCACATATTAAGGAGAAAGGTTGAATATAAAAAGAGAAGGATCTGGAAACACAGATCACCTTAATAATGAATGCATGCATTCTCTTACCCTTTTAGTTAAAAAGCAACTTTATTTAAAAACATAACACTCACCACTTGCTTTTCTAGCATATTATTCTTGTTTTCAAGGGCTTTTATGCGAGCACTTGCTTCATTCAGGGCCGCATCTAAATGGTCACACCTAGGAAGAACATACACATTACAAAAATCTCTTGAAATTTTAAAATAATAAATCTGCATTTTATAGCCTTCTTTCCTTCCTCAAGCACCCCCACAAATTTCAGCACCCAACCTGCAGTGAGCGCCCGGCGTCTCTGCTCAGAAGGGCTGCAGTGCTCATGGCGGGCGAGCAGCAAAGTGGGAACACGCGCAGAGCTCCAGATAGCTCAGAGCATGAGAGCTGCAGAACCAAAAGCGGCTCAGTGCACCAGGGCAGAGTTCCACTTCAGCTAATTGATGATGCTGTGTGATAATTAATGAGTGAAATCCTATCACAAGCTACTTTAACTCAATAAATGACTGCTCAGAAGTCACTTTTAATAGATACCACACACTAGTGCTGGAAGATATCTACAAAAAAGTCCCAGCTACCCCCACACTTTTTCAATTATTCTGAAGGGCATCAATTTTGTAAAGCATTTTAGCTGTCTGAATTTGTAACATGTATTTTGACTAGCACTAATGATATAAAAAAATCACATCAAACTTCTATATAGAGCAAACATTCCAGCTATATCTGATGGATATAGGTGAGGCACACAGACTCCCATAGTAATATCTGGTGAAAGAGCATCAACTGGCAGGTTTGCTTTATAAAGCTACCAGTGAATTCAAGACTGATCCTGTATCATCTGCAGTTTTGACATGAAAGGTAAAGAGGGATGACGTCAACCAGCACGACAGAGGAGCACTATCTTACGGCATCAATAGTTCCATTACAAATTGCTTGGGACTACCTCAGCCTGCCAGCCTTTCCTGAGCAAACCTTACGCTGCCTTCAGCAAAAGTCAGGTCAAATAAGACCTCTGGTCCAAACATCACACTTGCTGCCTAACAATTATTTTAAACTAATCTTAAGTAGCTGCATTAAATAACACAAAATTTATATTCAATTGGAAAATATTAGCATCATAGATGCATGAAACCTTCATAATTAAAGACAGACAAACTTCTCAATATATTCTGAACAAGCACGATCAGTTTTTAAAACTGAAAGAATACCATGTCACAGAGGAAGAAGACAAGTAAGGACAAACAGTACCTGTCAGCAAGATTTTGATTGATTTTCTTCAAGTCTTCAGATGAAGCAGTTTTATGGCTTGCCTCTAGCTGCTGCTTTAAGCTATGTATCTCAGAGTCATAGTAAGCTCGTAGATCGGCTATGTGTCGAGCATGTTTTTCCCTCAAGTTCTGCCTAATCCTATTTTCAAAATTAAGAACAAAAAGAAAAATTTTCAGCTATCCACATGACTGTGCATTGCTGTATTCATTCACACCTAGTGAGCTCGGCATAGAAATCTCTCTTACAGAGCTTCATTGTATTCGTATTAAAACAAAGGAAGCTTCATCATCTAAGGCAGCGGTGTCACACACCTAAGGCTTGCATAGAAGACTTCATATTAACACTAATAATATATACAAATACAACATAACGCTTTACTCTCTCTTCTCACCTTTGCTATGCACTAGAAACTATGCATGCAAAATTAAAACAGGAAAACTCAAACACTGAGTCATCTTGAAACCATGAGCCTACATGAGCCCTCACACACAGAACATATGCCACGTCTGCTTGTCCACGTGCAAATCGTGCAAGCTTCAAGAGTGAATGGGGGATATGTATTTTTCCCCAAGGGCAGGAATTCTGTGCTTCTCCTACATTTGACTCTAAACAGGAAAACAATCCCCCACAGAACTTTGAAATTCTCTGCCGGAATTAACTCCCTCATGCAGCCTAGGAGGGAAGCATGTCTTTTTATTTTAACAGAAATAACCAAAGCATTAAAACACAGAAAATCGTTTTGCCTTCCAGTTGAGGCTCTGACATCCAAGAAAGACAGAGATTAACCATTGTGCCTTAGATTAAACAGTATAGTCTAAAGAAGATTAAATAGTAGTGTCTAAAGAAAGATAATTGTAAGAAGAGGAAAATGGCGGTTCTGTTCATACACCATCTGTACTTCAGGGGAGAAAGAACAAAAAAGCGGGGAGGGGGCAAAAGCAGCAATGTCCAGCTATGCTCTCAGCAAACAGAATTCACATATTTTGTTTGTTTTACTAGTATTCCTAAATTTCACTTCTTTCATGATAGTACCAAATCTATGACTTTTAAAAAATAAAGAAAAAAGTTACTAAATTACTTACTTTGACATTATCACAGGATCTTCAACAGATGTCACTGAAAGACTATATTCTGGCAAACTGTTGTCAGCACACTGAGTAACAGAAGATGGAGTTAGAGTCAGTGTTTCTTCCTCCTCAGTGTTGACTAAATTATCATTATTAGCATCCATATACGCCATTGGAAAGGGACAGCTGGTCTTGTTTTCACTTTGGAATGGGTGATTTCTCCAGAGGTCCACATGCACAGCTCTGTTGCTGGCAGGGTGTTTTGGAGAATCATCTAACTGAGATGAATTACTTGTTTGAGAAAAAGAGTCTGTGTCACAATGACTGGAAAATCCGGGCTCTGCCATTGAGTCAGGAGAAAAGGGAGTAGTCTCTTCAGGAATATTGAAAAAACAGCGTCCTGGGTTCTGCTGACCTGGTTTCATATGCAGGGTTGGGTCCAACGTCAAGATCTAGGAAACAAGTCATAACGCTAAAAAAAATTGTGATTTAACTTCTGTTCTTGTAGATGGAGTTTATCTGAAGATACTAGTAATCCATACAATATATTGCAGGAATTATATTGAATATTACTACATCATTTGGTAGTTACAAGACAGATGAAGGGACCTGTAACAGCACAGACGACGATACACAATCCCGATGCTTGCAACTTGCGTTTCTAAGTTTCCAGTAAGAACAAGAGATGTATCTAACATCTGCAGCTGTCTAGAAAACCTTTGTCATTTCAGTTATGTAAATAAAAGACTATGATGTCCACTTGCAGGTTGAAAACAATAACTTGTACAGGTAACAAAAATCAATTAATGGATTATGTGAACAAGATAGTCACATAGCTGCCATCGTTACTGGATTTTGTACAAGACCAAAAGCTGTACAAAGGAACAGATGTGGGAAAGAGTATTTCCACAACCTGTGCCTCTTCTGTTTCATGGGTGGAATGAACTTGCCTTGTGGGAAGCAGTAAGAAAACCCTGCTTTTGTGACTGCAGTTCCACCTGCATTTCATCAGCTGCAGCCTCAGCATAAGCAGATTCGTCCCTGCACCATCCTCAAGGTTGTGCGGCAAAGGTGCTTGTTTACCCAGGGTATTCTTAGAGGTTCTTCCCAGCTGGATCCCTCCCCAGTCTGGTTCATCACACAGCCGCACAAATCGCTGTTCCGGCATAACACAGGAGGTGGCAGCAGGGGCCAAGTCATGTGAAACCAGTCTGTAATCTACAATATCTTCAAACTGAGATGTGAAGAAATGAAGTTAACATTACCTCTGGTGGGTGACTTGACTGGGAAGAAGGCATAAAATTCTGGTCAGGCAGCTGCTTATTTTCCCTTTGTCTTTTATGATAAATATCCTTCAATGATGATAGCTTTGTTTCATCAGCAGAAGACAACTTCAAGAGGAAAGATTGCTACATTAGTTTGTCTGAACACAATTCTCCATCACCAATATAGATAAACAAGTTGTGGGGTGGTTTAGCTAATAAATCAGTTCAGAACAGAAAGCGGCTCATTCACTGCACACAATTTCAGAAAGGGTCTTTGATGAAGCAAATCCACCTTTAATATACTGGTTAGTCTCTCTGCATCTCCTGTATACATAATTTCTTTTAAATGACAAAAGAAGATCAATAAATTCCAAGTGACTTTAGCAGAAGTAAACAAAGAATGAAGGAACCAAGTATGAGAGACTGAGCTAATAAAAGACTTCCCACAGAAAAATTAGCTTCTTTCCATCATAGAAAAAAGCAAAGACAACAAGCAACTGTAAGACAGCTCTTAAAGCACGTACAAAGTTTACCTGATCTGGTGGTACTTTTGTGGAGAAAATATCAGCGAACTCACTTCTGAAATTCTCTGGTAAAGAGTGATACATCTCCTTTTCATCTAATTTCCAGTATGAAAGTCCTGATAAAAAGAAACAATGACAGAAAAAAAAAAAAAATTACAAATTTCAAGCTCACAGCTGTAGAATCCCAAAATCCATTAGTAAGATGTTACTTTGTCAGCTAACAGGAATGCCGTATTAATCGTTTGCAGCTATGGCTTAAGCAGCTCACTAAGGCATTTGTTACCGCAAGTTACAATCTCAATGCAAAGCGCAAGCAACGTAATCAGCATGACAGTGCACAGCATCAGTAACAGAAGCTATAAATCGGTGAAAACATATAGATTTACTCTTTGGTGTTCAAGAAACAAATCCTCATTTACCACAAACTTTTATATTTCTACTGATTCCAATATAGCATTTAAAACTTCTATTACCCAAGGAATAATCCTAATAGCCACGTGATTCTACAAACTCTTTGGATTGGAATTCAACAGCACTCTACAGCATGCAAAAAGACAGACTACCAGGACTAAGAGGATCAGGTACAGTCTCAGTCCCATGTCAGTTTCTTATATGGTCCCTCTCTCAATGGGTTGTGAAGGAGCAATAAATATACACAGTTAGCAGGGCTGCATCTCTGTGCCCCTGTTTGTTACTGAAATCAATCCATCCTGTTATGATCAAAACACGTGAATTACTTGGTTTGCTCTCACAAAAAAAAAAAAAAAAAAAGACCTAAACCCCCAAAATTACAAAAAACCACGACCTCACACACCCCCCCCAAAACAACAAAAGCAAAACCATACCGAAACGCAAGAAAGCAACACACACACACGCTTAAAGAATCACCACATCACACACTGAATTATTTTCTTCTTGTCTATTCATACAGTTACTTAATCACGCCGTTAGCTTACAGGAATTCTGCCTCTATTACCATGCACTCCTGTGATTACTAGGCCAACAAGGCTAATATTTGAAAGATCATTTGACACCCCACCATGATTTTAATACTAATTACATTATTGAAACAGTTTTAAACATAAAGTTCAGCTTTGAAACTTTGAGAAATCTGAAGACAATAATTGCTGCATGTCCTACATCTGCCAGCAGCGATACGCAGGAGCGACCATCAATTTGAAACACAGGGGCAAAAAAAAGCACAATTACGCTATATCAAAGTTTAATAGCTTGTCGGTGCTCAAACCCTCCTCACCTCCCCAAAGTCAGATGGGATGCATTCTAGTAAGAGTTTATAAAAAAAAAACCAAAACAAAATCACCCCAATAATTCAAAGAGAAAAGGAAGTTTAAGTACAAGAAATTGACAAGAATTGTACCTGAAGCTTCAGACACTAAGGAATTCGGACTTTCATTCGGCTGATTGAGGTAAAAAGTGTAAGGTGGCAAAGCAGCATCAGTAAGGTTTGTCTAAAATTAAAAAAGAGTAACAAATTTATAAGGAAAATCGCAAGGCAAGGGGAAAAAACCCCACAGGGTAAAATTTTTTAAAAGCTGTATGTAAACTTCATTAATCTTTTTAAGCAAAAAGATTAAATTTAATTATACAGCATGATCCAAACCTATACAGTCTATATTCAGGGCAATCACAGTCAAAAGGGGAACTGAGCTAAACCACACAGTTAAAAGATATTGATACTTTTGTAAGTCACGTGCCTGTCCGCTTGTGGAGCATTTTTGAGATTAACTGCTACAAAAATACACATTTTGGACAGTCATCTAAACTTCCTTGCTCCTTACGAGGTGCAAGTGTATAGAGGGATGATGTACCGATAGAGTGTTACTCCTTCCTCATCTTAAGATTGGAATTTCTTATATTCAGCTGTTATGACTCCACCTACCACAAATCCAGAGGTAAACACTGTCCATCATCTCAGATAGACAAGATACTATGTAATACAGCCCATACTGTATAATATACCCTTCTTCTCATCGATCCAAACTTTCTAAGCAACCTCCCCAGCTAATTATAGAAACACCTTTAAAAGGGTGAGACCAACACATAGAAAAAAAAAATTACAGGATTTAAGATTTCCTACAACAACTCTCCTCTTCTTTAATCAAAGGAAGAAATGTCGTTGATATAACACAGTGATACAATAGCAACTGAGTAAGGGCAGGTCTCTCTAAAATGGACATCTCACATTGCTCTTGTCTACCGTACTTAGGGCTTTTTGTTCCATTACAGCAGCTTAACAGTCACGCTACTTGGCAAATTTATACAGCTCATTCAACTGAGGACTAAAACAGGACAGTAACCGTCAAGTTAACAAAAGTAAGAAAAAAATAATTTAGAACTAAAGCTTTTCAAGTTTTTGCATGAAGTACCATCTCACCTCAAGGCTATTTTGTCCCTCCTAATGATTTTATTTAGGTATTCTCCTTTGCCTAAGGAGGAAGAAAGGAAAATGAAGGAGTATCAACTGAATTCTTACAAAGGAACAGAAAGATAAAGGTCTTTTCAAAATCTGAGTTTCTGGCACTAATTTCCTTAGGCACCCTCCTGTAGCAGAGAGAGAAAAGAAACAATCCACAGCAGATAAATTCGAGTCCTGGGTCAAAATATCCCCTTAGAGTAACATCTTTTTTCCACTGACAATAGAAGACGACTAAATAGAGCAAGCCCAAACAGCTCCTCTTACCCTTTCTGGGTCACCCTCAAAGGGACCACAGGAAAGAAAACAGACCCTGCCTTGAATCAAGTGATTCATATTTGCTAGTTCTTCTATTCTCTTGTAGGCAGAGCCATTCACAGAGTTTCAGGAATTATCTCCTTAAAAATAGCGTAAGGAGAGAGGTTTGTGACAATGTACTAAAATGAATTCTAAAAATTCATCCTTACATGTATGATGATTACTCATACAATCGTGTTGCACAACCTCCTTTCTGATCAGAAATACTGTAAGTGATTAAACTTCCCTCCCCAAAAAGTCAGATTTGTAGACGCACACAATTACTAACTCCAGAATATGGGGGAGGGGGAACCCAAATTCTTCCTAAAAGAAGTATTTTTGAGCTGATTCAGCAGTCACAGCAATAGGTCTTACTACAAATTATTCTAAAGAGCCAGTTAGATCTCCTAAATGTTTATTGTAGGGGTTGGTTACTTTTAGTAACCAGTGCTGTAACTGTGCTTGGAGTAGCTCAATTTAGCCCAATCATAATCATACACAAGCATAAAGCAATGTATTATGCTTACATAAATGATGCAAAAAAGAAAAAAATCACATTTGGATTTTAGCATAGGAGACTGCTAACAACACTAAAAAAGCCCAAACCAAGACAAAAAATCCCTGCAGCTTAAAATCCCCATCTGGAAGAATACTATTTGTCCTGAGCAAAGTGGCTAATGCCTTAACACACAAAGAATTCGGTGTGTTAAAGAGACATTACCAGCTGAAATCAAAGATCCATCAAATAATTATAGGGCACAATAAATTACCATGATCTGAAGCTTCAATTGAGAATGTATCATCTTTGTAAGGAAAGAACCTGCGCGACTTAGGTAAGCCAAAAATTAGGCAAGGAATAAAATAAGGCAAAGTAGCTACACAGCTATTTTGCCTTATTTTATTCCTTATTTTGCCTTATTTTATTCCTTGCCTAATTTTTGTAAGTATAGAATGATCCAAGAAGTAAACTGCCCACATGAACGGGAACACCACTACTCAAATGCTAAAAGCTGAGTGTGAAAGCGTATGCTGAAGCGGAACATACTACATAACTCTGGAAAAAATACCAGTGACAAGAATGAAATTAGAAAAATATAATAAAAAGAGACTTACATTAGCAAGTGGTAATTCCTTTGCTTGCTCATTTTCTTGCATAGAGTTCACACATACTTCATCCGTGTTCGTTCTTTTTGGTTGGTTTTGTTTCAACTTTTGTGCCCATGACGTTAAAGACTTACTAGATGGTAAGAAACACACGCATACACCTTAAGTACATACACCCTTTTCAGAGGGGGCATGATCCCTACAGAAATCAACTACTTCTTCACAGTGAAACACAGGCACTAAAACTCCACTGCCTTTATGCATTTTTGAGAAACAATATGAAGTAAGGGATGTTGAAATGTTTTAGGGCGCCTTTTTTAAAACAAAAAAAAAAAAAAAAGCCAAACAAAAATACCAGACAAATCACTGAAAGGAAAGGTACTAATGAACTGTACCTATAACCAAAATGGCTTTCCTACTTTAAAAAAAATTGTAACAAATAGCTCCATATTTTTGGCCAGACAACTGGTTTTTTTGGTCTGTTCAAGCTGATACTAATCAAAACCAAGAAATCAAGATGGAACATAAATGCATTGGTTTTTCCTATGATGTTATCAGTCTGATGTTAGCTAAGACACACCAAGGATGCCTTCCAACTCAAGGGTATCTTCAAAGATAAAGAAAGATCGAAAACAAGATACAGAAGAAAACAGAGAAAAAAAGGCAGAAGAACAGTAACAGAGACATTCTGAAATTCTTCTTAAAGGAAGATGTGGAACACTTTTCCCATTTTGTTAAAAAGTGACACTTTGGGACATACACTGGAAGAATGAAAAAAGGTTACAACTACAAACTTAAAAACAACAACCACCTGTATGCTGAGACAACACATTTCCAAACCAAATCCTCTAAAGAAAGCTGGTTCTGTGCTTCAGTACATACTAGCAAAATGGAAGTTCACTTTCACAACTCTCTGTTATTCCAATAGAGAGAAAGTTTTTATCTCTGCAAACTGCTATCAGAGACTCACAGGCAACACATTGCCCACAAGACCTCTGATAACTGCTCGTGACCATGTGAAACATTACTCTCCCCATCAGACGAGGCTGTAAATTCTGTGCAACTAGAGCAGTGCTTGGTCAGTATTATTGTCAAATCAGCTAGCCAATCTTTCAAAAAAATCTTGGTAGATCAACCCACCAAATGAGCAAAACAAAGATCAACCAAAAAAGCCAACAGAACAACCCAAACATGTTTGGCTGCTGTCTGATACAGTTTATTACTGTAACGCATGCATATAAGCTAGCAAAAGAGACTGGTTGAGCACAATAGCAAAGTATCAGTCATATAAAATTGGTAATTGGCACTTAAAATTTTGGTGCACAGATAAACAGTATATGCAAACTGTATCTTAGCTAAAATTTGCAGTAGGAAGTACATTTTCTATTTCCCTGTCCAACATATCTGCAACAGATGTTAAAATGCATCACGCAGAAACATTAGGCTAAATAAATGACTTTATCTACCCAGCAGCATACTATTTTTTACAATCAAGAGGTTCCATTCCATTCTTACATGTTTCCAGTTACCAACAGCTGTTTACTGAATGGGGACTGTCTACAGTAAATTAACATATTTGGACAGTTTATCACTTACCTGGTTTTTTTTTCACATTGAGCTTCATCAACTTTATGTTCAAATTCAGCAGGAAAAACTAAAATGTCATTTCTTCCTGAGGAAGATTTTTCCTCTATTTTTTGGGGGGAAAGTTCTCTCTTATTTTGAACACTGGCTACAACTGAGTCACCCTGCAATACAGCTCCATCACTCTGTCCTTGTGAGGTTTTCTCCATGTAGGCTGTGCACTTGTTAACGTCGTTAGAGTTGCTAGGGTTCAGTTCGGAGGCAGAAAGTGTACCATACCCGCTATTCATTGAAGCGTCATTTGCAAACCACTCCTGATGCAGATCAGATGCATTTGGCTGACTTTCTGCTTCGTTAGATCTAAGTTGATTGACAACGCACTCATTTTCTTCAAAGATTTCAGAACGCATCCCCATTTGACTTTCTAGTGATGAAAAAGTGTCTGTAAGCTTGACAGGCAAACTTCTGCTCTTGCTGCTTTGCAATTTCACTAACTGCCTTATCTCATCCTGAATCAGCTATAGAAAAACAAAAGGCACAATTCCGATGAGAATCTGCTACAAATCACATTTATATTTTGATGCATCTTTATTTCATGTTATTAGTGAGAGAATTAGAGTACTTATTTGAAATAATTCCATTTTTTCAGTGCGTACACCTCATGCATAAAGTAGATATATTCATACTGTGCACAACAGTAAAATGTGCATGGTAACAACCCTTAATTCCATGCAGTGAATGTCAGGTCTCAGTAATCATTTATTAATGTAAAAAAGCATGCATGCATGTATTCACTACATGCCTTCAGAACTATAGTTACCTATCAGCCAACTACAGAGATATAAACTATTTAGGTATGTTATCAGAAGCAGACAAAAGTCTTCTGCTAAATTTAGGTATAAAAGAATTTATAACGCAGATACACATTTTTAAAGATTGCAAGGATGCTTTAATGGAATTAGAAACCATTATTCTATTACACTAGTAGGAATAACGTACCTCTGTAAGATTATTTGCGTGAAACTTGACTTCACAATATCTGATTTAGATAATATTATATTAGGTGCTTCGTATAATACAAAAATCCACATTTTGGTTGTTTTGGTACCTGATGGAGCGGAGCAAACTGATAACTAGATCACTAGATTTAGCAGGTTACTCTTTAGTCTACAATACCTGCAAAGAGTTATTTCAGTATATCAGATCAGGTTTGGTTTTGTTTTTCTTTTTTTTGGGGGGTGGGGTGGGGGTGGTTTGGTTTTGTTTTTTTTAAGTTTTACAGTGCGCACTGGCACAGTGAAACAGCTCCAAGAAACAACTAATGCTTTTGTCAAGGGCTATGAAAAGGCTTCAGGCCAGTGCCCATCACTGGCCGAAGGACACAGCCATCGGCACTTCGGCAGAATTGTATCAAGATTACTGAACTCTGTGTGAGCGCACAACTCTTATTACACATTACAAGACTGGAGTATGTAGTTGGTTTCAAGAATACATTTCAAACTAATTCCCTCAGGTAAAAGAAGGGAAGAAGCAAGTGGAAAGCACAAATTGAACAAAAATAACTTATTCTCTGAAAGAAAGAAATAAAAAATACAACTAATTTCAGAGGAACCTACATGCAATGCTACTCAGAACCAAGCCTCATATGTTTTACTAACTTGCAACAGAATTAGTAACCGAATTTCAGCTCAGCCTTTCTATGCCAAAAAAACCAGAACAAACCTAACAGGGGTGAAGAGTTCTGCCATAACAAAGTTTTTTGTTGTGCTAATGATTTTATCATGACTGCAGCAACCATTTGCATTTTAATTCTGTGATTCACCTCTGTGAGGAAGGTAGGGAAAGAAGAAAAGGGAAGAAACAAAATTGGGGGGGGAAGACACACCTCCAAGCTTACTGGATTCTCTGCTGACATTTAATCTTTGTTATTAATACCATGTGTGGGAAAAGTGAAAGGCCACTACTATTCCAATTAAATAGCACTTTCTCTTCTCTTTGCACAGTCAAATAATTCCAAGATAAGAAAAGACTTGGTAAAAATAAGATGACATTTCTATAGCTTTGGGATAGTAGGTAACTTTTCTTTTTAAACCCTCTTCAATAAAGTCTCATCTTAGGATGATCCACAATGGTGACAGCTAGTTGTTAGCACACTTGTCTTCTAGTGCGTAAAATACGTAAGCCAAGGACTGACCCCTCTGATTCCAAAATGAACTCAAGGCCTCTTGATCCGTATTTCCACACAGGTGAAGATGTATTTTTATAAACACAGTTGGTCTTTAAACACAGGATAGTGCAAGCCTCATCTCAGAGTCATGTCAATGCTAATGCAGCATCTTGCTTTACTACCCCAAGTAGAAGATTGTTTTCATCTTTTTGTTATTCTCATTAGAATGTATTGAGTTGCCTGTATTTCAGTGGTTTCAGTAGGTCACTGGTACACCAGTTGAAATTTGGAATAGCTCCATCTATTTTATCTAATGCAGTCGTACAACTGAAAGCAAGTTACAGCTGTTAATTTTATATTTAGTGTGGCAATCCATGCAGTTAGTCAGTCTCTGCTGATACCACAAACTCAACTCTTCCAGAGGTAGCCTTTGCTATTAATAAAGACAAAAACCGGCAAAGCCAACACAATGGATTAGTCAAGACTACAATTAGCAACAAGTGAATCAAATCACTACAGTAAGAGGAAGGAAACACAAGAGTAAGGAAACACTGGTGGGACAAAAATAATGAGATGGAAGGGGGGAAAGAAACAGGAGATAGGATAAAAGGACAGTACCTCTTGTTAATTCAGTTCAGGAACTGTTGATTACTACTAGTGTAGAGGGCATCACGAAAGGGAAGGGAAAAAACAGCAACCAAAATGATGAAGATATTAAGCA
Source organism: Psophia crepitans (assembly GCA_013399095.1). Taxonomy (NCBI): domain Eukaryota; kingdom Metazoa; phylum Chordata; class Aves; order Gruiformes; family Psophiidae; genus Psophia; species Psophia crepitans. Next base: position 1,458,462 of record VWZZ01005333.1, on the reverse strand, counting down.
TTATATAGTTATAGAATTACTGTCTCTTATACATACATATACGTATCTTCTGTTTTAATGGATAAATACGGATCAGCAAAAATGCGCAAGTCTTCACACGGGTCATTTTTCATTCTCAGAACGTAGACTGTTCAGCCAAAGGGTGAAATAAGCGTTCAGCTATTACAGCGAATGCTTTCCTATGCTATATAGTGTCTAGATGAGGGAATGAGAAGTTGCATAACATCCTCTAATGAAGAGAAAACTAGTGTCTCAAAATCAGAAACGATACAGTCTAACAGTTAATAAAAACAGCTTGTATCTACAAAATCCAATTATTTTGTGGGCATTCTGAACCAAATGTTTGTGAAAATAAAACAACCCAAGAATCTTCACTTCTGAAATGGTTCCTAACAGCTACTTTGTTAATTAGCCAAGGCTCTCTCAAACATGCATCCTGTGAATCGGCATTCGAGTCATCCACCTCCATTAACTGCCTGTCTGATACAGAAAAACACAGGAGTGCCAGAGTCCACACTGCATTGTTTTGGAGGGGTGGCAGATTAAAGAAACATTCAGCCTAACCAACCTACATGAACAAATCATTACTTACTTGGATTTGATGGTGGAACTGCTCTTGCTGGGCAACTATTTGTTCTTGACATTGTTTTTCTACCAGTCTCAGTAACTGTAGCCACCTTGTCTACGAAGTCACAAAGCAAAATAATTAAAGCACAGTCATATTGCATCTCTTACCTTGTACTCTAGCTACACGATGCTTCTGTAGTCAACACCTAGGTAAAACAACAGCACTGTGTTGTCCACCCCACAATACGCACAGCCTCCTATCGCATCAGTCAATGGAAACAATTCACTACGGACACATTCACTTAAAAAAAAAAAAAAAAAAAAAACACAACAAAATAAAAAATCTCAAAATTTA
>VWZZ01005333.1:1433553-1452634 GCA_013399095.1 Psophia crepitans | reverse complement strand
CACCTTGACCGCGCGCCAAGCCGCGCCTTCCGCTCTGATTCGCTACGTGGAAAAGTACGCGCGCCGCCGCGAGGGGATTGGCTAGTGCTGCTACGCGCCGCACAGTTTCCCAGAACGTGATTAGTGAATGGAGCGTGTGCGTAAACCCGCCCCTTGCTCAGGGATTGGCTTCCCAAGTGCCAATTACTCCGGCGGGAACGCCCTTCTCCATGAGGAGCGCATGCGCAGAGAAGGCCGGTGGGGGAGAGATGCGCGTGCGCGGCCAAGCGCGCCTGCGCAGTGGCGGCGGTGGCGCTCGCGCTGAGTGGCCTNCTCCTCCCGAGCCGCTCCGCCGCCAGGCCCGGTTAGTGAGCAGTCCGGCGGGGAGGCGGCAGGCCGGGGAGGGCCAGGATCGTGGCGCAGTGACCGCGGAGCCGCAGGCCTCGGGCGGCCGCTGCCCTCGGTGCCGGCGGGTGGCAGCGCGTCCCTTCGGGCGGCTGTCGAGCTGTGCTGGAGCCTGCGCTGAAACCTGGCTGCTCGCTTCGGATCCCGGACGTGTGGGACCCCGAATGCAGCTCTTGTGCGAGTTGTTCCGCAGAGCAGTTCCCTTAAAGCACCTTTACTGACTCTTCAGAAGGCGTGACGCTGCTGCACCGTCATCGCCGACGCGTCCGGCAGCCCTGGGCCCTTTCCTGTCAAGCTGGGAACTGCTGCTCGCTTCTGTAACTGAAAAGTGGGGGCTCGGTGTTCTGGCGCAGCTCTTCTGAGGTCTCTGCTTAAAACCCTCATGAGCAAAGGTTGTTGGGTTTTTTAGCGTTAAAGCCGATTTGAAGATGTTTTTCGCGCTGTAAGGCACGTGTTTCTTGGAGACGTCCTGTGCTAAGTGAAATCTTGAGAAAACTCTCTACTGTCTTCTAGGTTTAGTCTTATTTTATAGCTGTAGTGTCAAGTAGTAGAAACAGGCTTAGAGTGAATGTGATTTTTTACCTTCTCTGTTCAGATCAGGCAGCTCGGAGGTGTCAGGTCTGGTTCCAACACAGGCAACTTTCAACGGGCAGTGCCCGCAGGAAACCTGATGTTGAGGCTGGCTCACTTCAGAGCTAGGTACTAGTTCTGCTCATCTCTCTTCTGCATGTTTTTTGCAGGAAAAAAGTTACCACTTTCTAGTGCCACCAAGTGGACATCTTTACTTGCCAATAAAAGCTTTCTTAGAATTATTTCAACAGTTACATCCAGTTTTTATGGATGTTTATTGCTACATGCCACTTCTTCACATGCTGAAGCATTTTCTTCTGAATCAAATGAAACATCTGAAGCGTAACAGCACGTATTGTTTTAGTTGCTTACCTAACGCCCTGTTGAAGAGTGCCATTTGACAGCAGGAACCTGATGTTCTCCGTGAGGATACGGCATATTTCCAGGTGTACCTTTCTGCCTTCAAATAACCTCAGCTGGGAAAAAATCAGCATGTGAAGCAGTCATTGAAAACCCGGTGCTCTCCTTTCTCCTCAATTCTCTTTCTTCCAACAAAGCCATATGATGGACTAGACAGAAAGTTACTAGAGTAGAGCAGGATGGACAAGCTTGTTAATAGGATCACCACAGAAGAACACTTCTGATTTGAAATGGAGTTTTCCACATTCGCGGTATTAAACCCCTCTCCTATGCATGCTAGAGCCTGACCTCAAAATTTGGAAACCGCTGTAATGGAGCAGGGTCAAAAGACAAGTCTAGATCATGTAATCTGTTTGGATAAGGATTACTGTGTTTCCTGTACTAAGCTAGCATGCAAAAGGAATCTCAGAACTCGGATTCACAGATCAGTCTGTAACTGTAAATACACATGCCCACGTCCTGCGTGCTCTTTTGACTGTGCAGTCACGCATCCTTCTTACAAGTAAGAATCAGTCTTTCCGTTCTAACTTGTTTAAACTACTCAAGCTCTGTTCTGCCAGAACTACTTCCAATACCCGCATCCTTGGGACAGGAATGTTCTACGTGCAGTCTGGTTCGTTGTTTTGGGGTGGGGTTTTTTTGATGGCTTTGTTTCCCCTCCACCTCCTTTGCACCGTGACTGTAAGGCAGCAAACATGAGAGTGAAGACGTTCTTAGGCCAGTTACATTGCGTACGCCTGCTGCCTCTTCCAGCGGTTTCTTTCAGTAGTTCAGAGCGCTGTTTAAGGCAACCTCAGAGGCGGATTCCTGCGCCCTCCCCTTTGACGTAGCTCAGGCACACTGGAGTGTCCACAAAGGCTTCCCTGCAAGATAGAAATAGCCTCTCTTGCCTCTCCTTAAGTATTTTCCAAGCATTGGTAGAACTACTAATTTACTTACTGTTTTCCAGATCTCTTTCAACAACAAAATAATAATCATGACTATTTTAAGAAACCCAATTGCAATGAGAACCGAAGTTCCATTTGGAGTGGTAAATATTTCAAGGCAAATGCCTACAAAACCAGTTCATATATCCTTGAAAATAAACCTGAGTATCAAGATATCGCTCAAGATGTGCAGCTAAACTAGATCATCTTAAAACAAGCATTCTCATGGTAAACTTCATTCCCTACTTCTATTTCAGGTTTCATTCCAGAGAAACTGTGTCCTCGTCTCTGTATGAACATTCCAAGCTTATCTCATTTTCCATTCTTACTGAGAGAAGTACTAACACCGTCATGGAGACCATGGATTCTGAGGAAGCAGCAATTTTCTCTGCGCAGAGCGCCCTTACTCCAGGCAGCAGGAAAGAAGAACTCTTTCAATCTCCTTGGACTAACTGAGGCAGAATTAAAAGAACAGTTTGTAAGAGGTGATGGCCCAGGAGGTCAAGCCACAAATAAGACAAACAACTGTGTTGTCCTGAAGCATATTCCATCTGGGATTGTAGTAAAGGTAATTATATTTTATTTCATTAAGTCACAAATTGCATCATTCTTCCAAGTCTCCTTTCACAGTAAAGCGTAATCACAGTGCAGATGTCACAGAGGAAAGGTTTAGATGTATTGTAAAGGATCGCAGCAGACATTAAACTTGGGATCATAGCTGACCTTCCTGGCTTTGATGTGCAGTACTGTTTTGTAGTTTTCCATCTAATGTACCTTCACTGTAGCTGCCTTTCGGTGGTAGCTGTCACATTCCTGTCCCTCCTGTGACTTAGTCAGAATGTCTTCCTGAACAGGTTGATCATGCTCCCTTTGCAGATTCTTTTTAAGCATTACTTTTACCTACTTCTCGTGAATTAAATACTTAATCTTTGCTTTTTCATCACAAGGATTAAAGATTAATGCAAAAGCCAGTCTGACAGGTTACAGTAGCAAATAATTATTAAGCAGCCTCTTCAAAATATGTCACCTGGATATGAAAGTTCCAGCAGTTCTTGGTAGGAGGATGCTCTTGGCTTGGGGGAGAGGAGAGTTTCTTTACTCCAGGGGAGTAATAGCAGAAATATATGGACTGAAAGGGAAAGCAGAATTAACAGGTTTAAGTTCCAGTAAAAATGTCCTGTTGTATTTCTTCAGTGTCACCAAACAAGATCAGCGGAGCAGAACCGAAAGCTAGCCAGAAAAATCCTGCAGGAAAAAGTTGACCTTTTCTACAAAGGTGAAGAGAGTGATGTTTTTAAAGAGAAGAAAGCATCAGAGAAGAAGAAGCAAGAGAAGAAAAGAAGAGCAAAGGAAAACCTAGAAAGGAAAAAGCTTTTTAAAGAGATGCAACAGTTGGATAAGAAATAAACATGTGAAATACTGACTTGCCCTGGTAGGGTAAGGGAAATGTTTCCTGTTACACCTAAAGACGGTTTGCAAACTAACAGCTGACGGAGGGCTTCATAAGCACAACTGAAATACTAAGTAGTGACCTGCTATTACTGTAGAACTGAAGTGATAAAAGCGGGCATGTAGTCCTGTTCCTGTCTGCCATCATCTCATTAATCACGTTTAGCAATCAGTGTTTCTGCCAAGTTCAGAAGATGTTAAACCAGTCCTTGTTAAAAAGGAACTGTAAACTTTTCACCATTGTTAACGGAGACAAAATAAATTCAACAGATCTGCTCCTGCCCGGATGATACTTTACGATGCTTCGCAGGAGTTCCAGTACTTCAGGAGAAGAGCCCGAAAAGGTTGTAATTCCATCCTTACTCAGGCAATGCCACTACTGACATAAATCCTTTAGAAAGAGTGACCAGGTGTAGACAGCGGATCTGTTAGCTCTCCTACTCAATTCTGAATGAAGCTTTCCAAATCTTACCTGGAGTGGTGATGAGCGCTGGCGGGGAGGCGCTCCTGTGAGGGCTGGTAAGTCACAATTTTCCAGTTCAGAGGTAAAACTGCATCATTACAGATAAAGAACACCGTGTCTTGGAAGCTGCCTCCCAAGGCCACAGAATCCAGTTCATCCAAGCTGTGAAGTAGTTAACTTTGCCTCTTAGTACTGTATTTTCTTCCAGGTATCCATAGCTCCATATGTATTAGATATCCGAGATATCCCGTCTTCCTTAGGATTTAGATTTGATTTACAGTAGTGAATTACAGTCATGTATTATGTTTATGCTAAGCTGCAGGTAACCTTGGGCATTTTGGTATCTGCGCTCAACTTACAGTTTCCCATTTTGTGGAAATACATGCAGCTGCTTTTCCTTTGTCCCGGCTCCCTTGGAGCCACGAGGGAGGGATACTTTCTTACTTTGATCATGTTAAGAACTCTTAATTGCTTAACCAGAACGTCTCTTTCATTTCTGGACAGCACCCTCACCAGCTGCCACTAAGTTCTCACCTCCAAGAACCAAAGCCGTAGTAGGTATTTTGAAAGCAGTGAAGACTAGTAGCAACTGTACCGCATTCTTATGGAGATCGACTGCATCCGGCCTGTGCCACGGATGGAAACTCCCCAGCAATCTGCAGGCCCGTTCCCTTCGCTGTTCCTGAACTTGAGCCTCCTGTATGAAGGTTAAATCTTTTATCTGTTGCGAGTTCTTGTTCCTGGAGTACGGATCTGATTAAAGTGACTGTACATAGTTTTAATACAAACTGTTAATGAAAATAAGCTTTATTACATCAAGTAATAAATACATACAAAGATGCAAGTAACAGTTTTAGTAATTTAACCAGAATTTTCTTTTTTTTTTAAACTTTAAACTTAAATCTCCAGCCTTAATGTAGAAATTAGCTTTCCAGGACCTTGTTATTATTTAATAGGTTTCCCTATTTTCCATATAACTCATGCACTTTAAATGGACTTCAAAGCACTAACAGTCATGCAAATGTTTATGCAAAACGAACAAAAAAGGAAAAATAAGAGAAGGGGAAGGTTATTTCTAAGCAGGGTCTATGCTGTATGACAAATTGTGACTTAGCAGACTACTAGGTACAGCATGCTATTCTGCATTTATTAAAAAAAATCCTTAGAGCTTATGTCAAACTTGGTAAGATTGACAGTTTGCGGTTAAGTGAATATAGTACAAAAAAAACCAGAATGAGACTGTGGCTGGATAAGAAGAGAACTGAAATAGAGCCTGGGAGAGAAAGAGCATTCTTCTGCATGCAGTTCACTTTTTGTGTTTTAGAAACATTTTAGGGAGTTTTAACGTCTTTACAAAATGCAAACCCTCAGTAAGTTGAAAAATCCTTGTTTTCTCGTTCTTAACTATACATTTTTGTAAGGGCAAACCAAGAAAGGTAAAACATTCAAAATAAAGGAATTTGAATGTTTCAAGAGTCAAAATGAATAAGTGTTACTTTTTCTTCATTCAGAGATGGAAAATCTTGCAACTGCATTAGTGGGCTAGGATCTTGCATTTCGTTCCGTCTCGGCCAAGCATTCCCGAACTAATCCTCTAGCATGAATAATGCCTGCAAAAGAATTGGACACGTTTGAAATCATCTCATTCAGGTCACACTTGCAACAACAGTCCAGAGAAAGGTTTGCGTTATTTCTGTCCCGAGTTGCCAAGGCTACCACAGCATGCCTCAGAGAAGGGAGAGGTCCCTCACTTTCCAAATATCAGCTGCTGCTCAACAAGTTTGCTTTCCCCAGCTGGCATTATTAATTGAAAAGAGACTAAACCAGGAATCAGAGCATGGTAAGATGTGTAGGTCTGCAGTGATGGGTATATCTCAATGTGCGGTGCAGGCCGATTTAAAATAAAAGACTTACTAGAAAGAAAGAAAAAAATACCTAACCTACCTGTGAGTTATTTTTCTACAGCAGAGTGAAGAAAAATTACAGTTGTTTGGGGAGTCATTTTAGCAAGCTCTAGAAGTCTTAGGACCTTGGGATAGTTCTCCTGTGAGAGGGTGCATCAAAATCCAAGCCTTCATAGTATTGCTTAAACACCAGTTGTGTTGACTCTTGTAAGAGTAAGAAGAAATTTTTTATAGTGTGTGCAAAAAGTTACTTCCTAACACTGGCTGAGCTCCCAGTGTAAATCATCACCACTTCACACGCTGCCATATCTACTCTCATCTGATAGACATAATGTGGAATTTTCCACTACAAGTCCTGTTGCCTTGAGTTCCAGCAATCTGGACCTTGATTCTTAATCCTGGAACTGAATCTAGATTCACGTTCACAGAGCTGCTGAAAGAACAGAGCTTGAGACAGATTTTAAAATGAGACGGACAGATTTTTCTACAACAAACGAGGTTAAATTTTGCTGACAGGACAAGATAGAAGACGATTTCTCTGCTCAATCACGCTCCTTAACAAAGTGGAGAAAGGACAATAAGGAAATAGATGAGGTTTAATCTCTATTTAGATAACGGATTCCATTTCTAGAAGGCTGCTAGCCCAGATCACAGCAACAGCGTTTACAGCCAAGGAGTACTGACTCGGGACTTGACGGGTGCAAGGCTTTGCAGAGGGTTAAACTGACACAAATAAAGCTGCATCCTGCAGCTGCAGAATGCGGTGCATTAGACCTGGATCTGATGGCAGGACGCCCAGTTTATGCAGCAGAACTACTCTGAATTATGTTAGAACACTGGGAATTTGGCCAGTTTTAGAGGTCAGTAGCCTCTCTGCCTAGGAGCAGGTGGGGCTGGGGACAGGGACTTTATTCAGGAATAACCTCCACATGGCCGTGGAGGCTGCAGTCACGTGGCCACCCTCAATCACTTTTGCTCTCACACTTGCACATGCTCCTTCAGCCATTAGGCTCCCAAAATGAAAAGAGAGGTATGTTTGTGACCAAAAGATGGCAGCAAAAAGTATTTATTTGAAATTCTTTGTAACACTGGCAAGTCACAGTGGCAGCGCTTAAAACCTGTGTTAGCCAGCAAACTAAATACTCGCTGCAAGAAGCAGCAAAACAACTTTTTCTCATCAAACCGAAGCATTCATTTCAGAGAACGTCTGCCTCTCTCCTGGTATCTCTCAAGTTGTCCCCATTAGCCTATTGCCATTCGTGATCAATTAATACTGACTCAGGCAATGCAATAAAGAGAGACTCCAGCAACATTGATTTTAGCTGGGCCAGGTTCCACTTACCACTCATCAGCAGACTTTATTGCATCCTTTCCCAGAACAGCTACTAGTCATTTTATTGCATGTCATGGCAGATATATTACTCTCCCATAATGGCTGAGCCTTAAATAAGGCTTTGTAGTCTTGGGTAAATGTAGGGGGATTTGCAAGGTGGTGAAGTTAGTCTGTTACAATAACATTCCCATTCAGGGCTGAATGCATGAGCCAAACTCAGCACAAGGACCAAGGAAAGGGAGGAAAAGGTAACGACGTGCTGGTTTTGCCTGTGATAGAGTTAATTTTCGTCATGGTAGCTAGTTTTGAATTTGTGCTGAAAACATGTTGATAACACAGGGATGGTTTCGTTCCTGCTGAGCAGGGCTTACACAGAGCCAAGGCCTGTTCTGCTCCTCACCCCACCCCAGCAGGGAGTAGCTGAGGGGGGCACAAGGAGTTGGAGGGGACACAGCCAGGACAGCTGACCCCAAGGGATACCCCATACCATATGATGTCATGCTCAGCATATAAAGCTGGGGGAAGGAGGAGGAAAGGGGGATGTTTGGAGTGATGGCGTTTGTCTTCCCAAGTCACCGTTACACATGATAGAGCCCTGCTGTCCTGGAGATGGCTGAACACCTGCCTGCCATGGGAAGTGGGGAATGGGTTCCTTGGGTTGCTTTGCTTGGGTGCGCGGCTTTTGCTTTCCCTATTAAACCATCTTTACCTCAACCTATGAGTTTTCTCATTTTACTGTTCCGATTCTCTCCCCCATCGCACTGGGGAGGGGTGAGTGAGTGGCTGCGTGGGGCTGAGCTGCCGCCTGGGGTTAAACCATGACACTACCTTACTCTGGCAAAGGACAGAACTGCCAGCACAACTGCTGTCGATGGCCTTTCAGGGTCATTTCAGGAGCTGGAGCGGTGGAATGTCCCACTGCTCCTTCAGAAATATCCCTTGCACGTCGCCGCAGAGGACAATGTCAAGCTGATGTCAGCAGTGGGGCATGCAGAGGTTTCTTTTACACTGCAAGGAAGGGGCATTTATTACCCCTTTTAGCTGACAAAGCAAAGCTAAAGAGACCTCATCAGCCAGGCCTAAAAGCTTCTGCCTCCCTTACTAGCAGACTCTTCATGACATCTGCTTGACAACAGGTAATGGCACCTAAGCAGCCCAATGCTCCGGGTATGTCTGACATCTCAGTCTGAACAGCCTTCACTGACAACCTTTTCTGGTTTTGCAGCTCTTCTTTCCACCAGCCTTAGTGCAAATTACCACAGCACAGTATTTCTTTAAGCAAAATGCACCGCAGTAAAGACTCTTGGGTCAAATAGATGGCTGATGTGTATGAGAAGTAGTAAACAATGCTTGGTTGTGTATTTTGGAGACTGGGGATAAAAGGGAATTGAAGGGGCAAGTAAGTCACCAGGAACCTAGAAGAATATATCTATTAGACACTTCAAGGGTTCTAAAATAAGGTTTGAATTTTTAACTGAAACTCCCCTTGTGCACATGAAACACATTTGGTCACTGGTTTATCTATCAAATACAGCATGAACAGAGTATCCCAAGCTTTCAGTTGCTTGTTAATACACCTAGTTTAACGAAGAGCTCAAGACAGCTGCCTCTTTTCAAAGGAAACAGTTGTCATGAAGCTGTATACAAGTACTCAGACCACAAAGTGTATGGGACATGATTTTTTTTTTTTAAATAAATTTAAACGTTACCTCTTTTTAGCCTCTCCATCGCACTTTTACTCCCAGCATATGTGGGTCTAATCTCTTTTCCTAATTCTTCTATGATAGCTAGAAGTTCTGCATATTTGCTTTGTGGTACTTGACTGCTGCTGGTACCCTGCAGTTGAAAGTAGATTAATCTCGGTTAAATGCTGCTAAAAACAAAACAATTACAACAAACAGCAACTGGAAAATCATGAAGAGCCAGAAACAGCCCTGGGAGCTACTTCTTAAAAAAAAAAAAAAAAAACAAGCTTCTTTTATATATAAAACATGATTTTCTTTTTGTGGTTACTGCTATGGTTGAACACAATGCTAAGTGACCTTCAAACATCGGGATCAACTGGGAGGATGCAGCTGCAAGACTGGGACCTTAGGTGAAACAGAAGTTGTTAAAATAGCCCCGCAAGAAGAGCAAACTGAGAACTCCCCATTTAACTGTTTCTGCTTTTTCAGTGTTTGTTTAGGTGTGTATTTTGTGGAGAAGTTAGCTAGGCAGGGAGAGTGAGAAGCAGATAAAATGTATCATAAAGAAAATTCTATTAAGTCAAACACATTTCATGTAAAGTTTATCACCGGATTCCTGAGGCAGCCCATAGGACACACACTTCATGAGACTAAATTTTAGAGTATAAATTTGCCGAAGAAAAACAGTATAGAAATATTCATTTTTTCCAAACCATTTTAATACATGTTAGAGCTCTTACTATCAGAACATAACTCGAGACATGTTTCACAGTGACTCAGAAGGGATGGGACTAACAGTTCATTAGTAACCAACCTCACTCAGTACTCTGCTTAGTCTAATTTGATCCCAAGACATGTGTGATGAATCAGTCTGCCATTTGGGTTTGATTTCAAATCTTGGTGGGAGGGAGGAGCACCTCAGATTACGGGCTACAATCCATGCTACTATGCAAATGTAGGGTCAGAGATCTGGTTAAAGGAAAACAACAAGCAGAGCTGTACCTGCATCCCTTGTGTATAGCCTAGAGATGGGGGTCCGTAGTCATTTATAAGCTGTCTATATTGCGCAGATGTTGCCATACTTGTGGAAGGAGAATGAACACTCCCAGCTGCAGAAAGAAAAGAGAAATAATCTGTTATTATCTAAAGATTAATTGGTCTGTTACACTGGGACACGTTTTAGATCACTTTTTTCTAAAGCTGTGACTGCTCACCTTTGTGAGCCCACTAATGCCATTTCAGAGTCACGCTATTCGCTAGGAAGAGAATGGTTAAATTAAGGCTTCTCTAACATTTACCGTACATTTGAAAATAGCACAGCCTGCAACATTATCAGTGCAAATTGTCTGCCTAAAAGTGAAACAGAGTGTAGCATGACAGGTTGTTCTGCCCAGACAAACTGTAAATATTAAGGAGCCCTATTTTTGCTTATATACATTCCACATAGATGAGTCTAATGTACTGAGCTATTTTTACTTTTTCAGTGCAAGTTATCTGAACACAACTTTGCAACTCAAAGTGTCATCACATGGTCAATGCAAGTTACCCTCAGTACTATTTTCAGCCAATGCCAAAACTATTCAGAGGGAACAGCCAGTTGAGGTATATCAGATCTGCTGCTCATTGTATGACATCAGAGGCAAAGAGTGCTACCATTATTCCTCTCTGTGTGATATCAAACAGTTTTAGCCAGTCATTGTGCTATGTAAGTAAACCAAAGGAAAAATAACATCACTTTGGGTGATGGTTACTTTTTCTAAAGTTATGGAAGATTATATTCAGATCTGCAAGTTTTTGAGTCAGGTAAGAGTTACAGAAACAGACTCTAATGTGATCATTGCCAAACAGCTCCAGAAAGGAGCAATCAAAACACTTCTTCCCTCTCACCCCCCAACAGTAAGAATTTGGGTTTGAGAAACAACTTTTAGATTTTTCTTAGGGGGATTAATTATGCTGCTCATTTCACAGCAGTGTTAGAGGATGTGCTGGTTACGGACTGTACACTCAGGACTAAGGGAGCATTACACCATTCAACTTGTTCGCTCTTGCAGCTGAAGTGCCCCTGCATCCACTGGTGCTGTTGTCTTTGCCCGTGGGCACAGCCACAGACTGCCTGCTGTCTGAAAAAAATCTTCCCCTTACAAACTCCTTTGCTGAAAATTCCCAACTGTCTTTCATATGCGGAACAGATCTCATTTACCAGCCTTCATTTAAATCTAAATTAAACCGATGCTAAAAGTCACTGGGGCTCAGAACTATGGCAATCTCTAGCTTTGTTTCAAAGTTGCAAGTGATTTCATTCATATTTTCCCCTCACTGCAAGGAGAGCAAGTCAGCAGTTACACTGCACAAAAGCACTGCTGAAGACAGTGGAACAGACTCTTGTCCTCAGCTGGGAAGTCTCTTTCCAAGTCCGAATCAATCACGGGTATCACTGTGGTGGTGTCTTCAATACAAAAAGGGAGTGTGTTCTAACTAGTTCACGGGATGTGAAATCCTCAAAAAAAGGCAAATTGGGCTGGTCACTAGGTCACTTAAAAAAAGCAAGGCTTCTCTTTGCCTTTAAGCTGCTAAATTTTATGGTGTTACAATCTGCATTTCTGTCGCCACAGTTTCACATGGAGCTAACTGACACATTTTGCTAAAGCACAGTAAAACCCCAAAAAACTAAACACCACACCCATCGAGTACAGCCCTGTGAAGGAACACCGCAGCCGTCAGCTACCCTCTCAATTAGGTCTTCCCATTATCAGCTCAAAATACATGCAAAAGTGTAAGATTCCTGTGTGTACAACTCGGACAGTATTTCAAGTCCAGATGACTTAATTTCAACAGTTATCAAACATGACACAACAGCAAACCACATCTTTCCTCCAGGGACTTCAAAATGCTTCAAAAACATTAATGAGCCCCTTGTGCTGCAAGGTAAGAAGGTTTAATTACCTCAATTAAGCAGAGAAAGACTTAAGCAATTTTTCCTCATGTACAGTAAAACAAAAGACCCATCCTGCAAAGACTTGTTCCTGAACTGTTGGTGCAAGCAGTCACATACAAGACCTGGGAGCTCCAAACTGGTTCAGAATTAAGACAAGGATTCTGATGACCAGGCTCAGGAATCCTGCTGTACCCACTGAGCAAATCTTAGCTGCAGCCCATTAAAAAAAAAAAAAAGGTATTATCACCGTCATGTTGGTTAATGATAATACAGTGCAGATAATTTAGTGATTGGTTCAGATTATGTTGATTTAAGCAACAACATGTGCTTGGTCTGTAAGAAATAACACAGCAGGGCGCTTCTAGATAAGAAAGAAACCCTACTAGAAATGTGACATGCCAAGACAAAGCAGTGAATCTAGGGGCTGACCAAGAAAGTTTCACAGATGTGAAAGCCTGCAACATGCGGCCTTGCGGTGGACAGTAGTTGGTCTCAGCATGGGAGCTCGAATCCAGCAGTGACTCGGTCAACACCTAATGACAAAAACAAACAAGAACTTTCAGTAGGCGACTCTGAGCCAAAGAACCTGCCGCTGGAGTTGGAGCATCGCTCCCGATCTGAATTAGCAGTCAGATGAGTAGAGGGGCGTCGCTTCGGCAGCCAGGGGTGCTGTATTGTCTACTGTACCCACAACATATGCAGAGCTGTGCTGCAGACACTAGAGGCCATTGCTGAGTACGGCATGCCCTGCCAAATGACAGATCGTGGTAACCATGGTGAGTTTACCCGTTTCTTTGCAGTCTGCATCAAAAATGTAATAAGACATAATGCCATGCGCCGACCACTTTATCAGCAGCAGCAGGCCCAGAGAACAAAGAAAAGGATTTGACTTGGCCATGGTACCAGCCTCCACACACCCATGTCAGAAGTTGTGCCAGTCAAACTCAGCTGGAGGGGGGAGGAAACTAAAAATCCTTGATTTCACCTCAATTTAAGATGATGCAATCATGAAAATGAAATTAATTGTGGGGGTATTAGTATCTCACAGGGTAAGGGACCTGGAGCTTTTTGACCTACCACTTTGTATGTTAATCTCCAGGAGAAGCCCTGGGTCTTGGATGACTATTACTCAATTAACCCAAGATCCATCTGCATGCCTGAACATCCTGTATATCTCAGATTAAAAAAAAAATAAATAAAAAATCACCAGCTATTGCTGTTATAGCCAGCAAGAAAAATTAGGCCAGGAAGTCTCACAGTCAATACTCAGTCAAAAATCAGTGTGATGATTAGGCATTCACTAGAGAGAAAAAAAGGAGGGGGGATCTAAATTGAGGCTTGCTCTCTCACGTTAAAATGACAATGGAGACAAGACAGTGAAGAACTGACAGAATCGAAAAGGGAGTGTGCTTGGTACTGAATTTAAGTGACATCCTGTATCACATCCCAAATTGTTTTAGTGCCTGCTGCTGTTTAAAGCCTAAATTAATATACACACTTTCCTCCCTCCACTTTCCTAATTAAATGTACACAAAACCTTTTATATACCCATTTATTCTTGTGCCAACAATGTCTTTTATTTCTGTATTCAAACAGAAGACTGCCAGAAGCATTTTTCCCCACAAAAATATAGTGATTTTCTTGTTAATCAATATTAATCTTTATTAATTGAGGGGGGTTGTCTAACAATACAGCAAACAGAAATGAGATTTTTGTGTGAAAACCTCTTCCTTCCAGCAGTCTTCCTGAGCCCAAATTAACACCCTGGGAGACAAAGGATCTAGAATCAATCTTTGTTTGTCTAAACTTCCACTGACCAGGAATCTGCCCATTAATTTCTGATCGGTTTGTAAGGATCCCTTCAACTTGTTTGCTACTGTCTCCATGCCTGAGCAGCAATATCAATTTGCTGGTCTAAGTTTTAATTCTTAACTCTATTGCTGCTGGACAGGCAGCTTATTGCGCACCCTGCAAGGAAGCAGGGGAGCAGCAACACTGGGGCACTCTCACCTGATCCATTCCCAGCAGGTGCCATGGCATCTACACAGCTTAACTGCCACCCTGTTTTACTCTCACCAACAGCAAAGTAAAAATCAGGAATAGCTAGTCAACTCATTGAGTAACTCATGTAGAACTGACTTAGACAAGTCAAGAGCCAACCCTACTGGATATATGTTTCTTTACGGCCCTTACTTGTAAGGTCCGATAAAACTGCATAGGTAAACTGCCATTTTACAAACTCTTTGTACACATGAACATATGACAGCATATAAGACAACATACCTGTAACCTGGAGTTTATCCAAGGTACATGGTATAGTCTGTGGAACCTCCCTGCTTTGACCTCTATTTCACAGTCAGCTTGAACTGGCTGTTGCCATTTAAATGGCTAGTGGCCATCACCTCTTACAGAGAACCCGGTGCTGAAGGTTACCGCCTCTGCCACACAACTGGAGGACATTCCTCATTCCTCATCTGCTTCAGATGATGGCAGTGTGATTTCTGACGGTACGCCATATGAGACAACCAGGCTGGAAAATTTTAACTGAGAGGATATGTATTCTTCTGTCCTAAACTTTGCACGAAAACATGAGAAACGTTCATGTAAGCTGCTCTGCCAACACACAGCGCACGGCACCTTCAAGCAGGAGGGGAGAGATAACACCTTCAACCACCTCAGCCATTTCTGCAGCGAGCGTCTGAACGCAGCCTGCATCACAGTTGTAGTGTTTTGGCTGACTACAAGAATATTTGATTCCTGAGCCCTCTACGCACTTCGGTTTAAGTCTCACAAGAACTCCTTGCCATCCATGGGACACCGCATGCACGTCTACACAAGATCTACTGCACAGACAAGCCACATGCTGAACTCTACAGGAGTTGCCAACGCAGAAGAAAACCAGGCAGGCCCCATTTCCCCCAAGCTTCCAATAATTTTTTAAATTTAAAATAAGGGACCTCATTCTCATTTGCAGAAAATGTTCCCCATAGCACTGGCTGTGAAAGTTATATTTTCACCCACAATTTCCCCCTTAAACAGCTCTTGTAGCAGAAACAGGCCTTTCTTTGAATAAAACTATTTCCTTTTAAAAAAATCCAGTGCGCACACACATAAATATGTTCTCAAGAACTAGGACATTCTTTATCGTAACAGCCAAAGGCCTTGCTCTTTTGATCTGTCACACTCTGGGCCTTTCCTTTAGTGCTCCCATACTTTTTAATCTTTCCATGTGGATAACGGTCATGTTTTATGTCTCTTCTTCCCAATCCTGCCTTTTTTTTTTTTTTAAATCAGAAAAACAAAAGACAGTCACTTGGACTCCCCACCATTCTTCTTTTCTAGCTTAAGACACAGGATATTTCTACACTAGCAAGTTATCTGGCGCAACAGGAAAGGATCGAAAGATGAAAGCATTTGGTACATGTATGCCACATGTAGTTGGGGTGAGCGGGTATGACTTAAGACTGCATTTTAGCCTGGTCCCCCAGACTAAGTGTCTGTATCGTGGGTATGGTTCAAAGCTGTCCCGTCTTTGGTTTGGGCCACTGGTTCCCATTAAAAGGCATGGAGCATCAGCGTCGCACAACTGGAGCAGAGCTTCTGGTTTACTTTTATCCAAAAGGAATCAAGTTAGCATGAAGCAAAACCACTCTAAAACTCAACCAACATGTATGGGAGGGGACGATGAGGAGATCTGCGGGCTGTGGAAACCATACCGTTGCTCTGAGGCTAAACACTCAGGTAGACGAAGCCAAAATGCCAGTTTTTGAAATGTCCAAACAAGTCCACTTGAAAATTGCTAATTCTGAAACATGTTTAGCGTGCTTCTTTACAGATTATTTTTAACTTCAGATTGACTTCAAGAGATCAGGGAACTAGCAAATTTCAGTTTGAATCGGACAGGGGAGTATATTTCCTAGAAATTAACTCCTTTGCTAAGGCACGAACACTTTGCTCTCTGCTCTGCCTACAAACAGTATTCTTTGCAGTACTCCCACTCCCAAAACAACCTCTCAATATGGACAACAGTATCAAACATAAGCTGTCTCTGTAAAGGGTGACAAGTAAACCATTTGCTCATGCAAGTCTGCACTGCAGTCTTAATAATACAAGGAATGGCCTAGCGTGCTTGGTATCATTTTTCAAGACTGAAGGAAATTGGTCTCTCCAGTTGCAAGCTACAGCCCCAGTTAGGGAAATTGTTTTTGTTTCACCTCTCAGTGAGAATCTGCACTTTTCACCAAGAAACTTCTGGCTGCCGTGAGGTGTGGCAGATGCACTGACAGCCCTGTTGGTCCTTGGCTCTATTACACGCACAGGGCTTTGTCTTGAAACCTGACATTTCTGCAAGAATTAGAATAAAAACAAAGGAGAATCCCAAGCTGTTTCTGCTGGCTTCTATATCTTAAAACTACTTTACTCCGACCTGTGCATCCTCTGAACAAAACAGGAATGCTGGCGAGTATCCACAGAGTCAAAAAACACATGGAAACAAGGGGAAAGGCAAACTACAGACCAGTTCACAGCTGGTATAAATCTCTCCAGTTCCACTGAAGTCAATGGGGATGCTCTACTTCACCTCAGCTCAGCAGCTGGCCCTCTTGTAGAGAAACAGAGTTAAACAATATAAAACACAAGACAGACAAGGAGGAAACTACTTCACAGGATTCAGTATGATAAGCAAGAGAATACAAACAAATCCAAACGTGGCTGTTAGGGTAACAGGGGTTCCGCTGGGACACTGCAGGGTCAGGTGTGGCTGGGGAGGTAGAGCCACAGCACCGCAGGCCCCTAACGGAGCACCTTTTTACAGCCCTGACAGAGAAGGTGCTTGTGCAGGAGATTAAACAGGGGCCCCCAAGCACAGACGGTTTGGAACTGACAGCCTGGGGTGCGACAGGGGTGCCCAATTCTCGGAGCACAGGCACTCCAGGAAGGTGGCTGATAATTCGGACAAAACACTGCAAGCCTGGTTGCAGACACCCTGGGCCAAGTGTCACCACTGACCTGGGCAAGGGGGAAGAGGAAGAGGCACCAAATTGTGCTGTAACAACAGAGTTTTCTTCCCTCAGCCTGGTGTAAGGCAGGAGTCAGCACCCGGATGCTTCCAGCATCCTGAGTCACTTGTGGAGCAGCTGCATTTTCCTCACCCGCAGTCATCCCCAGACCTGCCGACAACTCGGGGAGGCCTCATCCCCATACGTCCTACCCCCAGACCAGCTCCTCTCCCCCAAGACTTCACACAGAGCACAGTCACCCATCAACCACAACTGCTTCATCTCACCGATACCCTGAGCACAGTTTAAACATGATTTTGCAGAGTGGCCGTCTCAGCCTAAACTTGAAAGGAGTTAGCTCTGCAGCAAGGACGCAGCTCCGGGAGCTGAGTCGACACTGCCTTTCCAAATATTCCTGCACCAGAAGCCCTGCACTGCAGGGAAGCAGCATTACCTCCCAGAGGAAAATCCCTGTGACATCCACAGCTGCCCAGAGCCCTCCGTTGGCAGAGACCAAAATTTTCAGCATTCATACAGAGAGNTAAGCACAATAAAGAAGCGATCTCCTTCAACTCAGAATTAAGCTCCCGAAAGGAGGGGGCCATTTGCAGTCATATCACTCTGAATGCGATATGTGCAACTGCAAGGACTGCTTTGTCTAACTCCCTTGGCCTTAGGCCACGGTGCTGGCAATACCACTAGCTAGAGGAAGAGCTGGTGCGCGAGGATAATGGCAGAAGACAGGGAGGGAAGAGAGAGCCCATTTTGGATTCAGAGGACGTTCTTTCATTGAAAAGATTCTGGGGGTGTTGAGGATGATCCGAACTCAGAAGAGAGGACAACTTAGACAAGAATAGTTCCAGCATGACAGCAAACTGCTGCTAACTTGCCATTACGTGAAAAAAAAGGGGGTGGGGGGGCAGAAATATAAAACCGCATAAAAGAATCTAAAACCCTGATCGCAGCCGGAGCGTTAGAAAGCAGAGAGACACGGCAGCAAGAGGACTGGAGACAGAAACTTCGCTGCTCAGCTCACATTGTGAGCGGCATGTCTGACCTGGGATTTTGCAGTCCCCACTGGCAGAGCAGCCAGACTCGGATCCCCCCCATAGTATGACCTAATCCCCACCCCTCACCCACCATCGCAAAATACCACCTTTGTTTTCCCTGCAATTTTACGGCTGTTCCGGAGAGCAAGGCACAGGTTCTCGTGGGAGCCGACAGCAGAACGGTTTCCCTTGCTGGGCTTTGTTTTGTTTCTTTTTTTTTTTTCCTCCCCTCCGGTGACACTTCTGCTTTTTGTCAAAAATCCTTAGCACATCCCCTGCTTCCTGACCCCTGTGCAGAGCAGCAGCCGGGCCCACGGTGCTCCCCACACACAACCCAGGCGCACCGAGCCTTTACACGCTCGCAGCCCCACCGAGCTCAGCTCCGCGCAGGATCGAAGTGTCTGAGACACAGGGACCTCGGTTCATCCACCAGCTGGTGACGATTCCTTGCAGTAAAACAAGCTTGCCGCTCTCCTGGTAGCTAGAATAGAGGTGCATCTTGTTGATCCCTTTCGTTCATCGGTCTCCCAGGATTACAACCACAAACGGCGCTGTAAAAATCACCGAGGCAGATTTCCCTCCCTCCTAAACCCAACTGTAAAACTTTCCCTTCTCAAAAAAAAAAAAAAATCAGCCTGATTTCTGGCTGCGATGGTCTGATGCCAGCCCTGCAGGCTGGGGCTGCGGGGAACGGAGACGGGAATTTTTTTTAAGTCAGAACCAACTTCTCCATTTTGGTTCTGTTTAATACTAGCCGACACACGCGAATTAGCGAGATCCCTTCGAAATATCCCACAGCGAAGCAATTGCTGCTGCGGCTTTGTTCAGGCTGCACCGATTTACAGAGTCCCCGCGAAGAGAGACCCACTTTTAGAGGGAACACCTCAGCACAAGAAAAAAGCACTCGCCTGCTGTTACCTTCGGAAATTAGGGAGGAAAAAAAAAAAGGGGGGGATGTAGGGAAAA
>VWZZ01005333.1:1387140-1432535 GCA_013399095.1 Psophia crepitans | reverse complement strand
GGGGGGGGCGTTTTAATTAACTTCGGAAAGTTTTGGCACAACTTCTCATTTAAATCGGCTCTGCCTGCGCCGTGCGGCGGGGGGGCAGCAGCCGAGAGCCCCTGTCAGAGGAGAAAGGCTGAGGCGTCCCTCAGGGTGGCCCGGCTGTCGCTGCCTTCCCGCCTCCCCCCCTCACCTCAAATCGGGCGTTCACCTCTGATTTATTCCCCGGCTCCCCCCGCTAATTTCGGTGGAAAATACCTGTTGATAATTTTAGAATAAAAGATCTTTTTTTCCGTAGATGCCGCCAAGGAAAAATTTGCCTTCCCTTTTTTTTTTTTTTTTTCCCTTCTTTCAAATCAAACCTCTGTTTCTTTCCACTTGAAGACTGAAGGTTAATGGAGATTGCAGCTTCTGAGGGATTAAAAAATAAATACAAATCTCGTTGATAATTGACTCATTTTCTGCTTGCGAGCCGCAATAAAACTTCCCCACCAAAAAAAAAGAGATAATTTTGCAGGTTACATTCTGAAGCTTTCCAGCCTGTGCCTGCCACTCCAGGACTCAGCCTTTTCGCTAGAAGATGCTCAGATTTGTTCCTTATGTCAGTCTCAAACAAACCTCTGTAATCATTAACTTTCTCCAGATTTACACCAATATAACTGCTCTCAACGCCAGGGCCGGCACACACAGCGAGCCTGATCCTGTGCCTGGGAAGTCGGGGGCGAATTCCTTCAAAGTGACTCTGATTTAGGCCCGAGCACCTCTCACCACGGGCTGCTCCGTAGAGGCGGCAGGTCCATCTCCCTGCCCGAGACATGGAAACAGTCACGGAGCAATTAGATGATTTCCTCCGCATACAGGGGGACTGAGGCAGAGTGGGAACAGCGATCCAGCCTTCGAGCCCCTCAGCTTGCGCCCCAGGGACTGCACGCTGCGCGGAAGAAACATCCAAAAATGATGACTGGTACCAGATTAAATACACGATCTTGTTAGTTTTGTGTTTTATCTGCAGTCCAAGCGTGACTCTGGCTATCGTGGCGAAGCCTGGAGTGGCACAGACTATCCGTGCAAGAGCTGACTCACGCTCTGCTCTGTTAGAGAGGGGACCTGAGAACCCCAGGCATAGAATTACATGCTCAGGGACAATATCTTCACACTGGTGCTTGGAGCTTTAACTGTGTAATTCTTAGTAGAGTCCTGAAAGATGTGACTGAGAACTTTGCATCCCTGAAACTTCGCTTCCAGATTTGTAAAAAACTGCCTTTCTCTCAATTCCTAGAAGGCCAGAGAAGTCCTGCAGGCGAGGGGCATGCTGCTCTGGGATTTTCCATTGCCGTTCGGTTGTTTACAGTCACACCAAGTGAGTGCGAAATGGGAGTGTTCCGCGCTTGCCGTGTTTTTTCACGGCTTTACACCAACTCTACAAAACTCTGCTCAGAGCAACACTGTGAAGAACAAGATCCCCTGTGTTTTGCTTGGGTTTTATATGACAGCTTCAAAATAGAGGGTGTTCTGGGGCGGGGTAAGAAACGATCCTGTAAAGATTACCCTTTCCTCAGCCCAAGACACTGCGAGCTTTGGAGTGAACTGTGAGGGTCCAGTTTGACGAGATGGTCATTTGTCCTGTAAGCAGGAACCCAGCAGTACCACACCTCGGTATTTTAGGTCTGCTCTGCAGTTCTCTGGGCACAGGTAGCAGCGGCAGTGGCACAAGACACAAGACCCTGATAAATGAAACCTTCCTGTGGCCCCAGACGCTATGGAAGCTTCAACCGACTTTACTCGCTGCCTCTTGGTTCTTGTTTTTTCGCGGACACTGCTGAAGTTGGCTCAGGTAGGAAGTACCTGCACATTCTTCCTATGTCATGTGCTCTGTGGATTCACTTCGGTTGTTTTGAACCAGGTGTGGCCACAAGATTAAAACCACCATTGTGCTTGGGCCCTGGCCCAACTGTTCAGCGGCGTGACCACAGATTCGAGCTCCCTTGGAGGGGCTGCATGCAGTTTCAGCTCGTTTTATGTCACGAGCATGGCGTGCGCCACTGAGAGTTGTGTTCTGCACATGCGAACGCTGCATCAAGTGTAACAAGTACAGTTGCAGCAGCGTGCATGCTCCAGGCTGTTTGCAGCAAGCCGCAGGTCCCTGCTCTGCAGGCTGATGGCACAGTCTTGTTTACTGACAGTAAAAGCAGCTCTTAATCACCAAGTGGCCAAGTCACAGAGCAGGAAATACAGCAGAGCCATTTTATCACACATGTGACATTTTCAAGCCTTCTCCACACGAAGAGGTAACTTGAAAATAAACACGTGTGCTTATGTTTTCCAGCAGGGGAGGATGGACAGTAAGAGGTGCCTGTCTCTTCAGTCATCTGCAAGCGCAGGTGATAGATTTTCCAGGTACCTCTTCTCAGTTGTGTAACATCTGCAACATTCACCCTGTCCCCCTCCTCTCCTCCTTTTTTTTGTATTTTCTCTGTTCCCTCTCCTGGTTTGACTTTCTCACCTCAGCTCCTCCCAAACCACTGGGAATACTCAGCAGCCAGTGTTTCCACAGAGTGAGCCTTCCAGCCCCTGCTTAGCCAAGCTCTGACTGATCTCAGGGAGGTTTTCCCTTGCCAAAGCCCTGCGAGGTTGGATGCTGTACCCCTCCGGTGAGGGTCTAGGGAATTATACATGCAAAGTGCGATGTGGGAAGGCGCTGGCAGCTGGTGTCAGGACGGCTCTCTGTGGCAGAGCCACGGACCTTGGGCCATGCTTTAAGACAAATTTGTTTGTCCCCTTTTATCTGGAAATAAAGCCAAGTAGCCATCGGTGTCTGCAGAGCTATGCTGTAACGCTCTTGGAGACCTGCAAATGGGAAGCGCAAACTAGGCTCGTTTCTGATCATCTTGGATTAAATTGACAATGAGAAGAATTAAAGATGGCACAGAGAGACCCTGGGTTTTTTTCCTGGCATGTCTCTAACATGTATAAAACATTACATTTGCGCATTAATTTCAATGTAATTCATTATTGTCAGGTTTAATGAATTGAGTGACTTGGGGATGTTCTAACTGTCCTTTACCCACCGCAGAGACCCCGTGCAGCAGCACAGGGAAAGAGGTAGGAAGTTTGTTCCTTCTTCTGGAGGGAGTTTATCTTCAAATACTTAGTCCCACATTTCTAGGGATCCCACATCGTACATTAAATAGTCACAGATGCACTTACTACAAGTTTCTCAGCACTAATTTTATCTGCAAACTCCAAGCACTAATTTAGCCACCGAACTGCTCTGTTGTGCTCCAGCTAAGATGATTATCCAAAATGAAGTGAAAAGTCTCTGATAGGCTAGGCGGAAAATTAAGTTTTTAAGTCTTGACTGAAGGTGGCCTTAACCTCTCTGAAGAGCACAAGTGGTAGATGCAAGCGAGTGTTAGCTCTAACAAATAACATTTTAAAAGATACTTTACAGAGCTGACTAATTTCTTGCTGGGATTGTGAGAAGCCAGAACCTCCTGGTGCAGAACACGTCCTTCTCCAGGCCCTGCTCCAGGGGCACCTCACATGCTCCCGAGGCTGTCTGGGACACCGGTGCAGGGGGAGAATCGTGCATTTTATCCTTTTTTGGCTCCATTGTTGCTCCCTCCTTATCGCCTTGCTACAGCTCCTTACATTCCTGTCTCTCTTCCCTACGACTGTTTCCTGCTGATGGTACAAGGTTTCCCTCCTGCTCTTTTTGTTCTGGAGATAAAGCCGACAGCCCTTGGTGTCCCTCCACTACGATCTGCATTTTGGCTGCTGTTTGCTGCTTACTGCCCCATCCTCACCAAAATGCATGAGAAACACCCAATCCTGAATAGAAATGCAGATCCCCCAGCTCTACCCTGGTACCTTTTCTCCTCACACCTCAAAATACCCCTGGAAGCTCTGGATTGCTCCCCCCACCGCAGAAAACAGCCCTCTGAGCCCCTCCGCAAGGCTGCGATACGGAACGCTGAAGCCAGAAGAGCTGCGGCAGCGGCAGCCGCGAGCCAGGCCCCAGGAAATCCTCTCCCAGCGCCTGGCCCACGTCAGCAGGCAGGCTTGCAACAATTTCAGATCGAAGTTTGGATGCCTATTCCGGACTGGCTCTCCCCTTAAATTCTCCTAGACAAACTTTTTCCCAGCCTAGCCCTTCTCCCCACTTTCAGATGGTTCCTCCCAGGCCAGATGCCGTATTATCTGGAGCGACTTTCCCTCCCAGCCTTGTTTTCCTCCTACTCCTGAGTCCTTTGTCTGGCTGCCAAGTGGAACAGCCCTGCCAGGCAGACAGCTGCTCAGCATCGCCGCACGGGTGCTGCCCTATGGGCTGAGGAGCCGATTCCAGGCGTGTTCCATCTTTGAGGGGGACGTTCTGCCTCCATACCAGAAGGAGAAAAAGCAAATAGCACCTGTAAAGCTGTTGGAAGAGACTGGAAATGTTTAAGATAAAGAGGCCTTAATGCTACTCTGGGTTTACCTTTGAGACAGTGTGAGTAGCAAGCCTGCTCTCTCCTGCTCCGGCTGGAGATCTCCCTGGAGGACCACAGAGCGGGAATGAGAAGTTTCCAAGCCCTCAGCCACAAAAGCACAGGCCTGGAATCTCTCTAATGAGAGTTTTCCTCTTTGCAGCTTGCCAGGCAAACAAGGACCAGGCACCAGTATCAAAACCAGCCCAGATTCCAACGAAAACCACCAAAGAAAATAAGAGTGCAAAGGCAACAGCTTCATTTTGCTTGTTCAGAACAGGCAAAGAAAGGTTCTGAGCGCCCCTCAGCGAGCAGGAGAGCTCTCCTGGCCCTGCTGAGGGCTCGGGCCAAGGCGTTCCTCCTTCCTTGCTGTTGCTTGCTGGGACAGATGATTGTGTTACCCCCACGTTACAGGGCTTCCCTGCATCGTCTTTCCAGACAAGCGAGCGCTCCACCCTGCCCGATTCCTTCAGTTTGCCTGGAAGGACTCTCCCTTCTCGCCCTGCGGGCTGGACTCTCCTTACCCTCCCACTGCCGAGCCCTTGAAGGCTGAGCCAAGGAGGGCTGCTGGCCCAGGGCGCAGCAAGCTGGCACCGCTGGGCTGCCAGGCTGCGGCACAGCCCTGCCTCTGCCTCCCGCCCTCTGCGGCCGCAGGCCTGGGGCAGGGAATACCCCACCCTTTGGCTGGGGCAGAGGAGGCTTGGAGACTTGCTTTCATCCCAGCGCTGTCTGGGAAAGCTCCTGAACCTGCTCTGCATCCCGGAGCGGAGGAATCCACAGCAAAGCTGAGTGCTGGATCGCCTGAAGCGCTTCCCATATGCAGGCTGGTGTCAAACGCCCGAATGCCCTAATCAGATTGTGCCTGTGTGAAACAAGCAGCTGCGTGACACCTGCGATGGCCGCAGAATCGCATCACTTTTTGCAGGGACACGTTGAGGTTAAACCTCACAGAAAACCTTCCAAGTGCAAACCAAGTGTCACCAGACCAGTGACATATTCTTCAAACAGATAATCAAGAGGCACAAAACACCTCTGTCCCTCACAGCCTCATTGCAACGCCAACTTTAAAGCCTAAGGGAGCATCCCAAATTGTTTTGTTGCTGGTCATTTGAGCAAAGGAAGTGGAGGAGAGAGTGGAAGCAAAGCCCAGGGCTGGAAAATGGAAATGACTGTGAGGAAAGGAATGTGGAGCTTCACAACAACTGGGGGGGGTGAGAGAAGAGTACAGAGCAGAGAGAAAGAAGGAGGAAAACCAGGGGGCAAATCGCAGCAACACAACAGCACGGTCTCAAGGAGCTCAGGGTATGACATGGGCGGCTCCTTGGTGGTCTGCAGTTGGGCACTGAACTGACACGGCACTGCCTTCCCCTGCCCAGGCCAGAAGCTCAGACACAGCTTTTGGCAGGATGAGTTTAACACATCAGCTGCGCTCCTGCCCCAGGACACTGCTCCACGCCGAAATGAGAGACCCGAAGATGCCTCTCACCCAGCTGGTGTCTCTGTACAAGGGTTGCTGGTGTAAAAGCCTCCGTGCCCCGCTCACCAAGGAGCCTGCAGTGCCGACTGGTGGGTTTCACTCTCCCGGCGGAGGCAGTGGGACAGGGTGATGCCCACAGCGTTAGCGCATGGAAGTGCAAAGTGTTTTTAGGCAGCCGAATAACCATACTCTGCCTAAACATCTACCTGAAGAGCGACAGCAGCAGCCTACTGCCCTGTAATACTGCCTGTGAACTCCTCCTTCTCCCCCTACAAAAGCAAAGCGAGGAGCCCGCAGGGTCCTCCCAGGTCTCTCTGGAGCAGACACACTGTGGGTCTTCCCCACAGAGCCGCCAGCCGCCCCGGCAGACGTTGCAGCCTGGCAGCCACCGCACCGGCCCCGTCATCGGGGGCTCTACGTGTGCGCAGAAAAAGGGAGGGCCAATCCCGGATGTGAAGGATTTACAGCCCTGGCAGACACTCGTCACAGGAGATAGCGTCGTCTGTAATTTAAACAGTGCAGTCTGAGGCCGAGACTTGCCAGCGATCGAACGCAGTGCGGCTGAGGCACGAGCCACAGGCAGAGCCCCCGAGCCCTGAAGCGTGGTCCGCCTGCCCAAGAGGGCTTTCAGGAGGGCTGGCCGGCCTGTGGCGTCCTCCCCAGGAGCGCACGGGCCTGGGATGTGCCTTTCTCCTGTCAAGTAAGGGAGAAAACGCCAGTGTTTTGCTTGAGTCTGTCCTGGAAAGCAGCAGAGAGCCAGTGGGATGCACGTGGCTCAGCAGCCATCTTGCAGCCCCGAGGCCTGAGTTGGGGGTGGGAGAACCCCACAAAAGCTGGCAGGAGCTGTCGGTATGAAAGTCACGATCCCAAGTGCTGCTGGCATGAGGCAGCGCTGCCCGTTCCCAAATCCCAGTTCTGCACGGAGAGGGTAACACCAGGGATGGTTTGCGGGGAGCAGCTGCGGGCTCAGATCTTCGCTGTTTCATCGCTCACACATACGTTTTTATTCACTCCAAGTAACTTCAGGGGAGATCTTGCCCAGGAGTAATTAAATCACTCACACCCTGGTTTATGTTTTAACTTAGTCACCCTGGCTAATCTGATACAGATCTCTGCTTCGTGCCCTGCAATTCGTTGCATATTTAGCAGGCACCATCAATTCTTCCAGCTTATAAATGTGGAAGAACATTTAAGTCAGACCTGGACTTCCAAAGGTAGAAGTTGTTGGCTCACAAGCTGTCTCTCTGGCATTTTTAAGGTGTATTATTTATATACTGGGAAAAAGCCAACCAGAACCTCTCTTAAGACGTTTCTCCCTTACTTACAGAACCTCTATTGTTTTATGAAAATGAGTAATTAAATTCTGAGGTTTGGGCATCTTCATGCATTGCAGAGAACTTGGCATCAGCACCTTTCCAGATTTGGAGAAAATGAGAATAAAAGTCAATCTAAAATGATTCACAAAAATAAAATTACAGTAGCCTGTTCATCCCAAACTACCTCTTTGGACAAAGGAAAGCTACTTGCATGTTCCGGGCAGAATATGAAGAAGTTGATACTTTCCAATCTTGACACAGTTTTTATAAACTCTCCTCCCTTTTTTAAGATCGTTACAATCAGCATTCAAAGAACGTTGTGAATCTGCTCTTAACTACCAATAAAGCCATTTAATTAATCAGTGAAATTAAGCAGGTTAAATGCCAGGCATTCAAATGGACTGAAAGAGAAGATGTTTGGATTATTACAACATGACTTCTACTAGTCTGAGGGATCCTAAAATGGAGCAACAATGGATGTGTTTAATGTATGCAGAAGTACTGCTGAAAGGCCTTCCAGTATAAACAACCTATGTGGGCAAGTTCCTCAACAGAAAATCAAAAGAGGAAAAAAAAAAGTAGTAGTCGGTTTAATTTATTTAACATTTTTTTACAAAAAACCCCAACAACAACAAAACAACCCCAAACAACTCAATACAGAATTCGTCATGTTCCACAGTTTGCCCTTTTTGTGAGTATAAATCTTTCTAAACATTGCTGTAATGTTTTATTGCCGGGCACTCAACGTTCTGCCGCTTTGCGTGGGGACAGTTGGCAGGCAGGTATTGTCTGCTCGCATGGAGAACGCGGGCAGACGTTGAAGGGGTTGGCAAACGTTTCCAATTAGGGCAGGCAATAAACCGAACACGGACAATTCATCTTGAACGTTACACGTCTCTGGAATTCTGTCACGTTGGGACTATTAAAGGTGGAGACTGAAGAAGTACTAATGGCGAAGTCCTGCTTTAAATAAATGGCGAATCCTTCGTGCGGAGGGGGTCTCACAGCAGAAGTTCCTGCTGGGTGCAGTGGGACCCTCCACAGGATCGCGGGAGGATGCTGAGGCACTGAACCCCCACCTCAGATAGAGCTCGGCAGGCCGTGGGACTGTGTGTCAGTGAGGGAAGGATAAATCAAACGCCTTGGCAAATAAAAATGCCTGCAGTGAATCTGGCATTTTCCTCTGCACATCAGAGAGGGGGTGCGTAAATACGGGCGTAATCACGAACGGCAGAAATGTCTCCTTACCCTTCCCAGTGCCAATCAGCTGCAGAACCACCCTGCTGCCCGTGACCCGTCTGCTCACCCACCCTAAGCTCAGCAACACTGACCAGCACTAACCAAACTTCCTTCTTACAAAATACAACTTAACACAGGTCGATTCAGATGTTTAAGCATCGCAGGACTTTTATAAGCAAAAGACATTGCTTCATTCCACGTGGATTTCTATCTCAGCTGAGCTGCCTGCTCGAGCACACCAGATCTGTGACTTTCAGGCTGCCCCCTCGGCACAGACGTCTCTCTTCGGGAAAGAAACGTCAGCGGCCTTTACGCCTGTAGCACGCAGTTCCATAAAACCCCGCGGTATCGGTTCATGACACAGCAGGCAAAAAATTCCTTACATGAGTTTTGGCCTCAGCTTAAACCCATCCAGTTCCTATTCTTGAATTTTACTTCAGCCTCAGGCTTTGCCCACTCAGGAATGATTTTGGGTGAGTTAAGAAGCAGCGAAGCCCAGCAAGGTAAGCTCTTGCTAGATTTTTCCTCAGCACTCTCTTTAGCATAAGCTTTTAGAGGCAATCTGCCCTCAGCTGCTGTAACTGTGCCTGAGACACACTGGTATTTCCAGTCTGTTCTTCCCTCCTTCATGTTTTTCTCCTCAAAAAGAACGCGGTTCCTTTTCAAACCTGGTATATGACCTAGGCAGCAAACAAGGCCAAGGCTGCTCTGAGCTGAAGCGTCAGCCCTCGAGGTTTCCCACGTCTCGTTCTGCACTCAGGCACGTTTGCGGTTGCACGACTTCATTCCTTCTGCCAACTCTGTCAGTCTCTGCCATGAGAGCCCGTGACACGGAACCGCACACCGCAGCTGCCAGTACGTGACAAAAACGCCTCCGTTATTTCTCCACGTTCATCGTTAAAGCTCCACTTGACCACAGAAATTACCAGAAGCACCGTGCCGCCGCTTGCAGCTGGACGCCTCCTGCCACCACCCTCGTCAGCGGACTTTGCCACCCACTTAATTCAGGGCACAACTGTATGGGGATGGCCCTTCCCCACAGAGAGTGGGACAGCTGCTGGGCGTGAAGGGCTAAACAGGAGACACACAGTTCGAGGGATTTCTCATTTATCTCTGATATATGCACTTTTATCTGGCAATTAAAAATATGCATAATTTTTTCCCAAGGTAAAGGAATTTTTGCCCATTCAGACAGCACACGAAGCTCAAAACTTTCCCAGGAAACACTGTACAAGAGATGCACTCCCCAACCACCCGCCTCCCCAGGGTGCTTTTGAGACAGTCCACGTCATACGCACGTAGCAACCACACTTTCACACGTTAGGTCCGCGGGCAGGTCCTCCTGCTGATGCATTTAATTCTAGAACTCATAGTGCGGGAGCTCACTGAATGCACAGAGATAATTGGAAGAAAATGGAAATGGGTCTGGGATTAAAGCTCAAGATGTGAAATGCACTGAAAAGACTAAAGAAAACAAACTACATGAAAATTCAAATATTTGTTTCTGCTACAGGCACTAAGAGGCGAATGGCACCGGTCACTGAAAGACACTGGGAACCGTTTTTGTCAAGAAAATGCATTATATGGTAAAAATACAGAACAAAACCAGAGAGTGTCGGAAGGATCACAGCAGACGGACAATCGACAGCTTTGAAAAAAATAACAACATGTAACACCTACAATGTATGCACACATCCCTCGGAAGGTTTGTATATGCTATATATATTTCATAGTACACACAAACTGCCTGCTTGGCAGGGTGAGAAAATAGGAATACATCTTGGGAAGGTCATGAAGGAAAAAATCACAAAGGAAAACCAGAGTTATTTACATTCAGTATTTCAGTAGCCTTTAACATCTCTATATACATACATACTCTATATATGTACAGACTGTGGCGGGATCCGAAGGAAGCTTATTCCAAACACAAAGGAAAAATACAAAAAACCCTTAATAATTCACTTGACAAATGTTTACAGGTTGCGGAGCTTTCTTCATTTACAAAGGAATTACTACATGCTGACGAGACAACTAGCATCTTTGGGGAACTCGACGCCCTTACACAGGGTTTGTGTTCCCAAGGGACCATACAGCGATCGGAAAAAACCCAAACTGAAAACTTGCTGCGCAGAGGGGGTTTTTAGCGGGTTATAATCGCATTTACCGAGCCAGACATCTCTTAAACTAGTTAACAAGTCAAAATTTGGTTGCTGTCGAGGGACAGTTTAAGAAAGCCAGCCCCAAGTTTCATCCCTTCAATTACATACCTTCCCCTTCTACAGCACACTTCCAAAACTCACACAGTTCCGAAGTCACCACCGTTTCACATTTAGCTTCGCTCCTGCTATCAGGGACAGTGGCCCTTTAGGGATTTGATACCCGTTTCAGATGGTGATCTGTAGGAAGCGGATTGACCTCCCTCAACTCAGAAAAAACACAGAGACCATCCTCGCCTAACCAGGTAGTCCCTACGACATGACACCCGGTCTCTCCTGTGTGTCAGGGGCAGTGCTGCACGAGGACACCATGGTCCTTCTCCCATCCCCCATGACAGCCACATTCCTTTTCTCCCCCAAGCTTTACCAGCAGCTCATGCAAGGAACGAGCTACTACCAAAAAAACCACACCACAGGAATTTTTAGAAAAACCCCATCATTTCTGTACCTTGAAGACTAACTTTACATTAGCCTTTAAGATGTTAGAACACTCCAGAGGTGCAGCTGCAGATGTGTTAGTAACTGAATGACAAAGCCAAGGCATTGACGGCAGTGCGAAGCAGAGAGCAAGCGGGAAAGGGGTTTCTGGAACAGGAACAGTTCTGGTGGATCTTTAAGTCTAAGTACTGTTGGGTGGGTGTTTTTTTTTTCCCCTCCAAGGGATTTAAGTCCCTGGGAAGTTTAAGAGGGTTTGAGCAAACAGCACACGCTGTGAACACGAATAAAGTCATGTGGTTTGGTTATCAATATGGAGAATATCCAATAAATATCTGCTCATCCCAACACCCAGAGTTCGCACAGCAGGCTGAGAAGAGCACTTTGGAACTGAAATTATTTCAGTAATGACTTGTTTAAAAAAAAATAACACTATTTATGAACCTACCACTTTTAGAACCATCTTACTGAGCACTGAGATCTAAAAATATTCTGTTACCATCTCAGATGGTACAAGTTTCTACACCAAATAATAATAATTTACAAAAACAGGACAGTGAAGTCCACACACAGCTTGCCGTTACTAGCAATCAGTTCACGAACTGTTGCAACAGTAATCTGCCAACATGCTTCTCAAAACCCCTCTCCTGTCCCTGGAAGGGATGCCAGATACATACAACAGTGGGTACGGAACATGTGAACCTCCTCCCCCACACCCTGGCTGTGGTCTACGCTTTTCCAGGGCAGAGGCAGCTCCCCCAGGGGTACGGCAGCACTTGGGCAAGCGTCCCTTTACTGCCAGCGGATTGCACCACTCCAACACACCTACTGCCTGCATTACAAGCGCTTTACATGTGTAGCAGGTGCCAGGGCAGCAGGGAATGCGCCGGGCTATTCTAGATCTGCATTTCCAGTCAGTCACAAAGAGGCAGGGAAATCGCCCCGACCACCCGGGAGCGGGCAGGGGTCCTTCCCCAACACGCAGGTGCTCCCTTACGGCACCGAGGTGCCAGCACAGGCAGCACTGCAGAACCACGAGCAAAGTAATTCACGCAAGGGAACAAACTTCAGCCTCGAACTGTGGAACTTCTGGCCCCCGTTAATTATGAAACAAAGTCTTTCTGACACCTGAATCTGGCTCAGGGAGTGTCTCCAGAAGTGACACAGGCTACGGTGGATTGCTGCTCTGTCAGGTGAGCCCTGCTGAAAACAGGCATCAAGGTTTAAACCCAGTTTGCTTCTTGCCTCATTAGTGATCTGAGCTGAAATACTTGGCCTGCAAGACAGAAGCCAGGCTAAAGCAGACTGAACATGCCAAGTCCCGTCAAATTCCAATTGTACAGACTTGTTAGTTTTTTTTTGGAATACAGCGATTGCCTAAACAAGACTCCACTTCTTGTTAGTACAATAACTTTTATTTGACATCTACAAGATCATTATCTTGTAGAGTTTTTGGACAGGTTTATACAATCTCAATTTTTCAATAGTGCAACCTGTGCAAGCAAGAAATGACAAACATTGTCCTTCACTTTCTTATAAACATCTACTATTATAGGCAAACCAAAACTTACCCATATTATAGATA
The DNA here is from genome assembly GCA_013399095.1 of Psophia crepitans. NCBI lineage: Eukaryota > Metazoa > Chordata > Aves > Gruiformes > Psophiidae > Psophia > Psophia crepitans. The sequence continues at coordinate 1,419,819 of VWZZ01005333.1, read as the reverse complement.
AGTGACTATTCACATTTGTACATTACAATTTCTTTTAAACAGCTCCAGATAAACTCTACAATGTCTTACAACATATTAAACAGTATTCAAGTTACTGGGTAACAGAAACAGCACATACAGCGGAACCCTCAAGTGTTTCCCCATTCTCTAATTTACAGCTCAAGTAAGGTTTCATCTTACAAGTGACAAATTAAATTACATTAATGAAGTAAAAAAGATAAGATTGTATGCGAGATGGAAGTGAATTTGCACTTAAGTTTCCATAACCACCTCGGATTAAGGAAATGCTTCACTTTAAGGAAAACAGGCATCCAGCCATCTTTGCAGTACACATTAGGAATACCATTAATACATTAAAAATGAACTAATTTTAATTTAAGATGTTTATCACAAAAAAGAACATGTTGTAGACTCAAATATATAACCCCCAGGAGAGAACCAGAAAAAATGCAACACCTGGGTATAAACACTATAAAAATGCAATAACCAATGCTGTACAACTAAGATTGTGTTTCTCTCTGAATTCCTGTCTCGTGTGTTTATCCTGCCCACGCCCGTTTCCAAAGACATGCACTGTCAAACAGAAACTGGGAAGGAACCCGAATGCATGATGTGCAACCTCTAGGTTTCATGCTTTTATGAACTCATAAATTGAAGAGAAAAACCCAATATATATTTTCTATATATATACTCAATACATGCATTCGAGGATATCTCCCACAGCAATGGCATCGATGCACTGCGTTAAACCCTGAGCACTGTATGACAAGATAAAAATAAAGCCTGCTTGGGGATTTTCAAGCATTTTCAAACAAATTGTGGTTTGTAGCTTAAAAGGCCAAAAGTAAAAGCAAACAGGAAGCACTACAGAGAGCGTAAGGAAAGACAGATGCACCACCATAAACAACTGCTGGCTTTCAGTTCTACCAACCTTTTTAGATCTCTTTATTCCCAAAGTATTTGAGAGCACACAACTGAACTGAAAAATTTATATTTCTTTGGAATCTGTCCCTGATTTTTATGCAAGTGATATGCTTTTACAGCCTTTTCCTCAAACACCAAAGTCAACACCTGTAGTTTGTCCTCTTATGCGCTGTTGAAATTGGTGATGCTTTGCGGGTGATGCTGCTGCCATATCTGCTGCTGTTGTACTGCAAGCTGTTGAGACTGGTCTGACGTCGACAGGAGGTTTACAAGGGGCGATACGCAATTTGCAGGAATGATCAAACCTGGAAATGGCAACAAATCGATCGTTTCACAAGCACGCAAGCTTCACTTGGTCAGTAGAACCTCAGGCTGACGACCCCACCATTTAATTTACGCAACAGTCGACAGTGACCGTTTCCAATGTCAAGTCTAATCACGCACAGCTACAAGTTTGGCTTCTCGCAGAAGCCACTAGATCCGTTACGGCATGATGTGGTAAAGAAGTTGCCATTTCGCCCCTGAAGACAAGTTTTATTCTTTTGTTACCTGCTGCCACATAAACCCAAAAATGAGCTATTTTTCCTTATCTATTCTCACAGAAGTTATGCTGCCATGGAAGTTTAAACATGAAAAACCTAGTGTCAATGTCTTAGAAAACTGTCACTGGAGCAGGAGCTACCAGGGTATCACACAGCACAGGAAGCCCATGTGTTAAAAAAAAAAAAAGATATGGATATTTCAGCCTCTATGCTGTGAGGGCTGCGCCAAGAGGTTCAGTGACAAGGAGTGACATAATCATCTTGAAATCGTTCTGAACTATCGATTACAGATGACTTCCAGTAGCTCAAAAACCATGGTAACAATCACCATGAGGGCTTACTGTTTTTTGCCAGAAGCAGGGAAAAAAGTGGAGCCCTTACAGTTTCAGAGGCAGGTTGAGACTGGCTGAATGAACGAAAAGAACTGAGTAAGTGTTCCAAAGCCTGGCTGAAAAAGATTTCTCCCTTCTTTAACCTGACACAGAACAGGATTCATACTAGAACTACAGATATCAACAGCTGTACTTCTGCCCCTCCCCAACATCCACACACTGACAAGTCTTTTCCCTTGTAAGCAGCTTTAAAAAGTCTCCTACGTGACTCTCCACACAGACGTGTAAACTTACAACTTAGTTCCACTCCAAAATGGAAATAAAGAAGCGGACAAGCCACTTACCTACGATCCTCTGCCCATCTTCTGTTCTTAGACGAACTATTTGCATTTTCACATTTGTGCCACTCACAGAGGCTAGAACGCCTTCTACTTTTGTCCAGACGCTCAATACTGAACCACACAAGACATAGTAAGTTCGACAGCGGAGTCCCACTTCACAAACTAATCCCAAGCCTGCCTTCTTACAATTGCCTCTCCTACAGCAGAGAGAAAAAAACACTTTCAGAAGAATTCCACAAACAGAAAATATCCAAATCAATTAAAAATGAGACTTGAAGTTATTCAACGTATTGGGAGTTGAGCGAGGGATGCAAGCACACAGTAAGAGAAGGATACTTTGTCCAGTGCGCCCCTAACGGTAAAGCTTTGAGAAGCGTTGGCCCGTTTAGGACCAGATCTTCAAAATGTATGGACAGAGCTTTAAGTTGAAAATATATTAAGCTAATATATTTTTTATATTATTTTTTAATTACTTTTATTTATAGTTTTTCTTTCAGCTAATTTTTTTCTGAAAATTATTTCAGAAACTCCACTATTGATCTGAAACTCCTGCGAGGTATGCTGCTCCTCAGGAACTCAGCCAGCAGCTGCTGAGTTCAGACACACTGTTAGAAGAGGCAGCACAAGAACTGCTGTTTGAAGCATCAGTATTTTGGCCTCCCCCAAATAACATTTGAACTATCCCAGCACCATGACAGATCAGATAAAGACACTGAAAGCACAAGCTACTCCTGGGTCATTATACTTCTTCTGGAGTGCAATTTCCACATTAGCACCCATCTAATGTATTAGGCCTTTCAGGGTGAGTACAAAGCTTCATGTTTCTGCTCAAAGATTGGGTCATAAGGGAAGTTGTCCCATGATCAGTCTAAAGCAAGAAACACAAGATTTCACGTGAAGAGCAGAAGTGGTGATAAACCAGTTCAGGTACAACAGTTAGAGCATCTCGGTGCATACAAATACCAACCAATAAGCATGGGTGCAGGTATCCGCAGAAGAATTGTACTGCTCTAACCAGTGCGGCAGAGCATCTTCAGAAGGTACCTGGAACAGTCCAAGAAGGAATAATAAAGTAAAACACATCAAGACTTCACAGAACAAAAGCAATTTGGTCATTACAATCAGAAAAGAGGGAACACCAACATTCTGACAACGAAGAGAGGTACGTTATATCCTACACTATAATAGTTTCAGGCTATTCAATGGAAATAACACCTCAAAGGATGAGCAAAATGCCTGAACGTAGCAGGATCCCTGTAACGAGACTGGCACAATCTCAGAGCTTTTCTAACAATCAACCTGGTTCTCACAGAGTTTCCTTAAGTCTTTAAACGATTTTATAGTGTTACACTTATAAGAGAAGTGTTAGGTATTCTCACCAGCCTCTAAACAAAATAATCCATTACAGTATTTAAAGTGTCATCAGCAAACAGCTGAAGTTTCATCATCATTGCTTAGAAGACACTGTACAGAGCTGCTTATTTAAAAACGTGTTTGTACACCTTACACAGAAGCAAGAGGCTTTTCCTTGCTAGAGTCTAAAACCCCTCATCTTGTATTACCACACCACAGATTGTTTATATTCAGGAAGCTGTAGCTACAGGAACGCAGAAACCACGTAGACCTGCTTAAAAATACCCAAAGACAAAGGAGTCTAGGTTTTTTTACCTACCAGAATTATACACAGATACCAGGGGGAAAGAAAGCCTTTACTTTTTTCAATTTTTGCTAAAGATTAAAACTAGCATAATTTTAATGGTTACCTTCTTGTATTTCTTTTTCAGGTCTGCACATGTTTCTAGTTTGAGTTGCTTCCCAGTATTTGGTCTGTATACTAAAAAAAGCTTCTTTTTCGGATTCACTTCTTTTACTAGAATAGCAGTTTTCTTGTTATTCCTTATCTGAAAAAGACAGACAAACCATAAGCTTTCTAAGTTCAAACATGCTGACAGTTTCCCTGAAGTGATTCCTTACTGCGTTCTTTACAGAGTAATAGTGTGTGTGTGCACGTGCAACAAGACAACGGGTGATATTAAGGACACCTTAGAAAACAGTACTGCTAGCCAACATAAACCTCAACTTTTTCTTTAGAGTGAATGTGGGTTTAAATAAGAGCTATTAATTTGGGCTCACATTGCTAACAGAAAGTACCCTGAGCAGCTAAAAAGGAGTACTTCACAGTGTTGGAAGCAAACAACATACATTTTTCGGTAAGACTGAAAGCATTTTGCAAAACTGAACAGTAATTATCCAAGTAAGAAATTTTTCAGAGGAGACAACGTATTTGGTTAGCCTCCAAAAACTTCTGTGAACGTAATCCAAGAGGCAACGCATCTTACCTGTAGTGATAAATAAAATCCATCATCTGGACCTGTCTGTTCTGCCCACATCTTAGTTGCTTCGTCCCAAGACATTCCTCGCTCCACACTGATCTGGAAGACAGCAGTGCAGGGGTATTTGGGAACAGGCTTTACATAACAGTCACAGCAACTAGAGAACCAAGAACCAAATACTGTCCAGCTCAAGGCCAGAACCTCCCCTTACTCAGCACACACTTGGCCAATTGCCACATGCCCTGGTTTCAGCTGTGATAGAGTTAATCTTCTTCTGAGCAGCTGGTAGCTCTGTGGTTTGGGTTTAGGATGAGAATAATGCTGATAACACACTGATATTTTAGTTGTTGCCAAGCAGCCAAGGACTTTTCAGCTTCTCACACTGCCCTGCCAATAAGGCGGCGGGGGGCCAAAGAAGCTGGGGGGACACGGCCAGGACAGCTGACCCAAACTGGCCGCAGGATGTTCCATACCATACGGTGTCATGCTCTGTATGGAACCGGGGGTTGGCCGGGAGGCAGCGCGGCTCAGGAACTAGCTGAGCATCAGCTCCGGGCGGTGAGCAATTGTGCTGTGCGTTACATGTTTTGTATGTTCTTTTATCATCACTATTACTGTCTTCCTTTTCTGCCCTATTAAACTGTCTTGCTCTCAACCCACAAGTTTTGCCTTTTTCATTTTGATTCTCTCCCCCATCCCACTGGGGCAGGGGGAGCGAGTGAGCGGCTGTGTGGTTTAGTTGCCCGATGGGTTAAACCACGACATCAACTGTTAAAAGCCTATCAACAAACAAGTTTTAGTTCATACAAAGAAGGTACAGAATTAACTTACTGTGTACAGTTCTACATGTCCAGAGGTAGAATATCCAGGAGTTAAGAACTTCTTAACATCTGCCTTCCTTACTTTCTCATCTCCAGAGCCCAAATCTTAAAAGGAAAGGATATGGTTATTCTGCTTCTCTCTTCTTACTCAAGTAAGAGAGTACTGAGAAATTGATTTACTCACCTAAGATGCCCATATCATATCTTCCATTCTTCTTAGCATTTTGAATAACTGCATTTAACGTGTCAGAAAAGTACTGGAATAAAGCGTTCTGCTGATGCACTTCCATACCAAGAATTCTATTCAGAAATTTCCCTATATTGTTATAATCTTAAAAAAGAATAAGAGATACATGTATTAGGTCAAAGATTGAGTCTGATGACATCAAGCTCTCAGTGTTCAAGGAGATTCAAAAACACTACTTAAATACATTCTTCCAGGAATGAGGAAAACATTCTGCAATTCTCCTAAGAAGTCACTTTTTAGATAGTTACAACTTCAGTTCTGCTGCTCGGAATCCACTATCATGACATACCATATTCCTAGCACCATTCTAAGACACACTGAACACACAAATACCTTTATCAAGCGTTAGTATTCCAGATCTGTCTTCTACATTTATCAAGCCTACGCCAATCAATCCCTGACGAACATCTAGGAAAAAGAAAGATGTTAAATCATAGCTGCTTCGCTGTCTAAAAATAAACCAATGAAGAAGCAGCTTCTTTAGCAACCTCGTTTCAGGAGCCAATGCAAAACTTCTGACACCTCGAATACATCACTCCCAATTTCTTACTTATCAATAAGCAAGACAGAACTTTGCTTTCCATCCTTCCAGGAAGCACGGGCAGGGAAAACTACTAACAGCACTAGACCTGAGCCCAAAGGAAAACAAGATATTGCAACAGAGAACAGGAAAATGAGGTTGAAGAACTGTACGCAATACTTTAGCCAAGCAGATACAGAATATGCTTTATATTGCGAGAGTTTACGTATCTTGTCTGAACTTCGCATTCAAGGAATGTGCGCAGAAATAACGTTCAGCAAGAGCCTACTTGGGCCAGCTGATTGGTTCAAATAGTAACAAGCTCTAAAATGATCACAAGGTAGTGTTACATCCAGTGAATTATACTCACCTTTGAAGAAGTCTCCAGGAAAATCAGGAGGCGGCGAGACCATCGGGGAGTCCAAGTTCACGATGGATTTCATGACAATCTCTAAAGCATTTCTGCCATACTGTACAAGAAAGAGAAGTTGCTCTAACAACGTGATCCTGCGTTTCTGACTCAGCCCCAAGCACACATGGTTTAACAAGCATTTGGAATTTACAATAAAACATTTTTCTCTACAATAAAGGGAAGCAGTTATTAGCTTTTCAATTATAAACTACACCACATAAACAGCCCAGTCTAGATTCCTCATTAGAATTGCCAAATTCATCTTTCAGTTGTGACCGAAAGGACACATACCATTCACTTAAAGAGCTGTATTGTTCACAAACGCAGAAGAGTAATTTACACACGTATTTGTGTTCTACGTAGTTTTGCAAACAGAATTACGAATGCTTTCTGGTTAGCTCAGAAAGAAGCCTCCTATCAGGAGACAATACAGTTGAAAGTAAAACACTTCACAGGAGATGGAAGAAACCCTTCCTCAACAGGTCATGTGGGGAATAAGCACCACAGCACGAGCTTTCAGGCAGAAACAAAACCATCACCTTGTTGTCAAAATTGAATCTGCTGAGGTCTCGAGTTTCTGTAGCCCGTCTGTCACCATGGGTGAGGGCTCCCTGTTAAGACACATCTTTGTAATTACATCAAATTTTAAGAAAAAAGAAATCCAAGTTGTCTTTTCTCAAATAAGGGACCAGACTTCTTGAAACAATCTTACCAAGCTCTCCAGTCTTTTTGCAACTATGGATGCAAATCTTTGCTCTCCTGCCAATTCAGAAATTAGGAACACGTACTCCGGAGCTGTCACTTGGTTGGATCTATGAGTTCTTCCTGGATAATTAAGTAGAAGCACATATGTTAAATAAATTCCACTCCACTGAACATTTCTAATAAACTGTGAATTGTGAAGAATAAAGAAAAAAAGCTAAGCTTAATCCTGCTGAAAATTAGTTTCTGCTGTAATACAGCCACTAGAAGGTAGTACACAAAGGCTCCAGAGTTCTGGCAGCTTTCATAGAGACACTTGATACATGAAACAAACCCTAAACCACAGTGTAAGTTTGCTCACTAGGTTTCTTTTAAAACTTTCAAGACTATTAGCTATGACTAGAGATAAAGCTGATTATGTTCACAGGTAAAGGACATCAGAAACGTCCTTAACAGGTCACTTAATCTTATTTCCCATGAATGAGCAGTAAATTCAGTCAGTATTAGTGAGTATGCAAGGGAAGGGATACAAAGAAGTCACTTACCAAACTGCTGTATTGCTCTATCCGCACTCCACGGCAGCTCCAGAGTCATGTGAACTCTCCGTCTCTGATTCTTCGCTCTGCGATCTGCTTGCAATGATATACCAGAGCTGGCAGCCTCCGAGATTATGGCAATGTTCTTTTATTAAGAAAGGAGTTGTTAGTTAGCAATAAATCCAAGATCAAGCTTCAGTTTTCAGTTTCTAAAAAAAATTTCATTTTAGAATTACTACTAACATGGGTCTGGAATGGTTTAACTGTGATTTGGTCTTGCTATTGCAAGGGGAGAGGAGAAAAAGTATGGTTCTCTGTATCTGTTAGAAATGCTAGCAATTTTTTTTTTTGAGCGAAAAGAGTGGTTTTCTCTTTACTTTTCAGCAACAGCTTTTTGTACAAATGAGGGCAGGCTGTATGTTGCAGTCTTTCCATTCCAAAGGGCAGGTTCCTCTGATGTTGGCCTGCACTTCAGAAAGAAAAGTAGAGGGAACACGGGAAGATTTGCTCTGATAGCAAGCAACACAGAGAAAACAAAACGTTGCTACTAATACTGTATAAGGAATAGGCTACCATTCTCATATCTGAACACGTTTGCCTTGAAAGAACGTAAACATTTTGACTGCACACAAGTCACTTACAGGAACTGAGCATTTACCCTCAAGCATAACAACAGGCCACAGAAGTTCCAGGCAAACAGCTACATTTACTTGATTTGCCCTCTTGTGGCAGCATGTCCCAAATGAACCATGGCAAAGATTCTTGTTTTGGTTTTTCCTTCTTTTATCAGCTCCAATTCTACCATTATTCCAGTCAGTATTTTCTTTCAGAGTACAATGTGAAGGACAAATATTATCACTCTTTCCAGCATTACTGCTCAACGCTTGCCAAGGTAAAAAACCTCCCCCTTTTCTCCTCAGCCCCTCACTGTAAGGTTTTACTCATTCTCATACCAAGTCAGTCAGCAGTCTGCCCCATTTCTCAATTTGCCTATTTCCTCTTGGAAGCAGAGGTACACAGTAATCCAGATAAAGAAATTGCAAAGATGTGGAGGGTTTATCTGTCTTTTGAACATACGCTGGTTTACAAGACCAGCTTAGAGGTACTGGCCTTCGGTTTGGTATGCAAGTACACGCCTCAAACACAGGCATCCGTTGCTACCCAGGCTACAGCCTGACCTTTACAGCATGCTGCAGCCACCTATTAGGCAGGACTACTGAACATACTGGTTTGAAAAACAAAATACGCAGCAGCCAAGAGAAAATGTTTTCTAACTAGTACTTAGAGTACCTGAAATGTCACTGTGACATAATGGTAGAGCACAACTTGAATAACTTAGTGTTACTATGGTATCTGGCAAGCTTTTCTAAATTCTTCCTCTAAGGACTACCTTATCTCCATCCATGAACCTCTGCTTTTCCGTGATGTTCAGAATTTCAACAGGCACATCGAGTTCAGACCTTGATTCGTAAGATATGCTGCCATCATCATTGCTTACAACTCTCCCTTTGCGGCCTGTCATCTTTAAAAATAAAAGAGAATACAAACTCATTATGGCAATGCCAACATTATTACATGACCAAAGGCTTCAAGCAACGCTGCTATTTGTTCGTACACCAACCTTTACTCCAAGTGAAAAAGCACATTAGGGAACCTGCACTGTTTTTTGCTTGATGCTAGTATCTGCTATGTGGAACACTTACTTAGATCTAACTCAGGGAACCAAAAGCGTAACAATGCCTATCTCTATAGGCGTGACGTAGTATTATACTACTATCCATAAGGGATTTACTGAAGAGTACTAAGAAAATGAAACTAAAAGGACAACTGAGATTGTCACAGATTTTAACAGGGTTTTTTAAGTCACAATGACATTTCTACTTGACAGAAACAGGTAGCTTAAAAGATACATTTCTAGAGTTATTGAGAAAAAGAGAGATTAATTCATCAGGCTTTTCACTAAAGCTGTTTTGTTATACAGGTTCTTAATCTTCATTGCCTAGGAAGATGAACTGTTTTATATACACTGGCTTCAAACTGACTACAGCTAGTTAGAGAAATTATCACTGTAGAGGAAGAGAGACACTAGTATGATTTACCCAAGAAGAAGCTATCAGTCTCAGCCTATTCACCCACTCAGAGCTCTTCTCTGAGTTCTAATACAATCTTCAAGTTTCTCTCTAATTCAGAGGCATTCAGCAAGAGTAACCTATATACTTATCCCTGTGATATTACTGTCTAAAACTGACAGGTTCTCTTTAATAGATGCTTGGGTCACATGCAGCCTTGAAGAATGACAAACACTGATTTACTGCAGCCAGATAGATAACATATGGCTGCAGTAGAAAAAAAACCATCAATTTTTCCTAAATGTGAACACCAGCCTACCTCTGCAACATTTTCAGGACCTCCCAGTTCATCTATAAGCTCATCCAGTGTATTAGGAGGAAGATCTTCAGCCAGCTTTTCCAGTTTATCAAGCAGTTCTTTTTTCATCTGCTGGGCCCTTTCAACAGCATCCTGACTTGTTACAAAGCTGCTGTTTGTGTTGCTGTTTGCTGAAATTTAAAGATACTCTTAAGCTTTAGAATTTCACTGCCTAATTGCTAAGAAAGTGAACAGGCGCCAAAGAAACTTATTCTTACCCGACGTGTTGGTACTAGAAGTGGTGGTACCAACAGTAGAAGTAAAACAGCTAGGTCGTTTTGATCCAAGACCAGAAGCTAGTAAGGCACTTTGAATAGAATCTGGGTCTATACTTTTCTTCTTTTTCTTGTCTTTATTTTTTTTATGCTCTTTTCTAATTAACCAGGGATCTAAAATGAAATAAAACATTTTCAGTAAGTTTCAAGCATTAACTAAAAAGCCATCCTTTCCTTTGAAAAACTACGTTCTTGCTACAAAAGGCGACTTACAAAAGCCTGAACTCCAGTGTGTAAAGTCTACTTAAACACACCATAAATGAACATTCCATTAATTGCCATCTCATCAGAATTAAACTACATGCTTATCAAAAACTCTTATTTTTGGCTCATTGAACTGGTCAGGGAAGACTTTATGCTTACTATCTCCAAGTACCATTACTTGCTTGATGAAACACTTCAGAATGTCTTACCATCTTCCTCATCCTCACTGGATTCATCTCTGAACGGGTTGAAGTCATCATCATCTCCAGAACTCAAAAATCTGGAGCTCTCATTGTCACTTTCTTCATTGTCTGAAGCATCAGACTCGCTTTCACTCTCATCAGAGCTGCTACCTGCAAGGCCACCTGTTTTGCGAGCTTTTTTGGCTTCTCTGCTTATTTCTTCACCTAATTCCATCACCCCAGAAAAAAAAAAAGTTAGTCCAGACCTCACAGACTACTTTTGAAGCTTGTTTTAACACCTCTGCATAAAAAAAGATAGCAAATATATTCAACTTCTAAAAATAGAACCATTTAAAAGAATCCAATCTAAGTTTTCAGTAAGATCCACCCCCCAACATTTTTATGATCACCAACTTTTCTGTAAGAATGTAATCAGCCCAGGAAGGGAAGGGTTATTAAGCTTCCCTTTACTGAGCCTCAAGAAAAAAAGAAAGTGATTATTTGCTTGTCTGCATCAGGAAGTGGTCTGACACGTGTGAAGCATTTTGGGATATGGTCCCATACAAGATCAGCCCATTTTTTGCAAAACAGTAACCAGAAATTACACGTTACATTTGTTTCAGCAGCAGTTTCAAGATTAATGGAAGTTTCTAACAAATGTCTTATAAGCTTGTAATACATGCTCTTTCATGAACGGTTGTACTGATATTTGCATTCCCATATTTTTTCCAGAGCTGCCTAAGAGTGAACTCTAAAATCCTCATTTTCACTATGGCATTAGTGTTAAGAACTTAAGCATTACCTTTCCGTTTCTTTACTTTGTTCTCCTTGCAAGGGCTGTCTCTGGGTGAATTGTTATTACTTTGTGCAGTCAAGTCAATTCCCAACAAGCTAAACAGCTTCTTCCTGTCAGGAGCTGGAAAGTGCTTTTCAATAAGAGACTGGAATACTCCTCTGTTTAAGAAAAAAGGGTTCTTCAGTCAAATTTGCATTTATTTAAAGTAGAAACCTTAACATTTTAACAGCTTGCTTGACTTGTCTGAAGAATTGTTCCTTGTGAATGCTACTCCACGAGCACCCTGTGTAATTATCACCCCTATTACTGTATTTGTCACTTTCTTAAAAGTAGGAGACATTTACTTTACAGCACTGTTAGTTACAACCTGTTAAATTTGGTTTTGGTATCAAGCAGCATCAGTACTGCCATTTTCTTATTGCTCAAAGTTTAAATGTCAGATTAATTTATTAAGATCTTTCCAGGAAGGCAGTCTCAGGATTGGGTCTGGCTCATCTGGCAAGAGAGGGAAGTCATGATTCTAACTTGCTTTGGTATAAATGCAAGGTACCGTTGACAAGTCTTCCCCTCCTCCCAGTTTGAGGAGAACAGTACTGGCTGCTCAATTCTGAAAGCATGATTTCAGAGTCCCAGCAGAACTAGGGACTAACCAGCGTTCACCCGAGCAATGCTGTGAAGATTTTGTGCACAGGCAGCTTAAGTAAGGAGTATCAGTACTAAAGGACACCCAACTTTACGTGCACTGACGCATGTTTCGCACACAAGAAACTACTACATGTGCTACGCTGGCTTAAGGTTAGTTTTGGAAAGAACAGTTCTAAAACTTCGATCTTACTTTGCTGTAGAAACAAAGTCATTCAGTTCACCACCACCTTCCTCCAAAGCTTCTAGTGTTCTTGCTTCTCCTGTTGACTGCAGGCCAATAACAACGCACTAAAGGACGAATGAATACGAGGCATTGTCACCAAGATTGACTTGTAAGTTTATTTTTGCCTGAATTTCTGCTCATTAGCTAGTTTCAATACCATAAAGCACAAAAGCATGCTACTCCTATGTTTGAAAATATTTGTGTTCTACACAATAACAAAATTTAATAGCTTTATATTCAACAACAATACATAAAAACAGGTCAGGATCAACTTACTTTCCCATTCTTGATTTCTTCCCGAGCTAGCTGCACCACCCTCTTCACTTTAGATGCTATGCAAAGGTACTTGAAAAACCTCTGATGAGCTGACCAAAACTGCCCCCACATAGACTTCTTCATTCGTTGTTCTGCATCGATAAGATCGGCTGCTTGTTGGAACCTCTCTCTAGCACTGACCCACTGAAGAAGAAAATGTTAATTGCTTTACAAGTCACATTTCAGGGCTACACAGGTACATTGTTTAATATCCAAATAAAGACAGAAGTTTAAAATCACAGTACTATGGGACTGCAAGTCAAGGAAACTCATCATACATCAAACAAAGCTCACAGAAAAGAAAATAGCTATGGCTTAGTAAATTCAAGAGATAATTACTCTCATAATGAAAAGCAGATACATTTACATTACTACCAGCACACACACAGTATTTTCTAATTATCTCGTTTCTCCATTATACACTCAGGTTAAAAAAGCAAAGGGTTCAGCTCGTAACTAAGTATAAAGCAAGACCCCAAGAATAGAAAAACCCCAGTGCCTTCATTTCTACAACATTGTGTTATACCAACTGTTTCCAGATTAGGTAAAGTAAGCTTTGGCCACAAGCTTAGTGATTAAGTGCTGTTTTGAAGCTGATGTTATACACCTGTCAGACATAAATCTGAATTACTGTAACCATACAACATGAACACCAAGTCATGCTTAAGCACTTCTTAAGCAGGTAAAGAACCTGCGCTCATTCTAACCTATGGCCGAGGAGTAATTATTTTTGTCTAACACAGCAGTGGTAACATACAAGCAGAACGTGCGCTCAGGAAAGAGACACTCAGCTAAGCATATGGGCAAAACAATTAAGAACAACAGTTCAAAAGACAACCAGCGGGTGAATAAATTAAAACATTAACAGGAAATGCAACTTCAATGCTTTAGATTTGATCTGCCACATGATTAAAACTATCACCCTACACTGTTTAAGAACAAGCATCACTCCACCACACCGCCTCAAGAAACTGCATGCAGCCTGTCTAACATTTTGCAGCTTCTTCTCAGCTCAGTTGCCTAAAGGGGGAGGACCGGAGCACAAAAATACAACCAATAGGTGAACAGCTTTATCTTGGGCAACAACCACCAAGGTCTCTGAAGTACTGCCAGAAGGCAGCGGATGTGGCAGATGCCCCCAGACCTGCAGCTTTTAGGACATGAAACAAGAATTTAAAGCTTTTGCCAAGTCTTCAACAGAGAAATCTTTACACTAATATGAGATAAGATGATGCCATTCCTGTCTCTGAACAGGCAACAGTATTACATGCACTTTCAGGAGCATTCAAGTTTAAACCAAGTAACTTCAACCTCTCAGAACTGAATACAGAAAGCGAATTTAAAAAGGCATTCTTACCAGTTTCACAGATTTATTGTACATTTTAACATACTCCTGTGAAAGCAGAACTTCATCAATTTTGAAAGTTACACCTGAAAAACTCAACTGTCTTGCTATGTACATTCCTCTCAGCTTCATATCCATAGCAACTATTTCCATGGCACCAACACCTCTAAAATAAAGGAACAAAGTCAGTCAATATTAGAATTCTCAAGAGCAAGGATTTGTTAACAAAAAAAACCACCTCAAGTGCTCAAGAAGAAAACAGCACGATTACAAATGTGAAGGAATGTGTTTTCAAAATCATTAGTGCTGTTTGGTTAAACACATCCAACCAGGGGGTCCTGAAGTTCAGCTTCACATAGAACTATATCCCTGCCTCACAAGTATTAAGCATCTCTCAAGAGATACAAACACTCAAATAGCTACTTTTTCCCAAATGACCTAGCATGCATTAGGAGACAGCACCTTACAAACTGTATTGGGTAATGAAGTTGGTCCAAATGCACAACAAAATCTTGCGCTGCAATTGTATAAACTCCATTGAAGCTTTAAAGTAATAAGTACAAGCTGCACTGAGCTATTCAGATTTATGCTGGTATGAAAATAATTAAGCTAGCAGGTAATTTAAGTTCTCTTCAACAGCAACACACCTTTAGCAATGCCTTGAGAGCACAGAAGTCAACTGCAAAGCTAGCCTACTCACAAGCTTGGGCCTGTAATTTCATTATTGCTCGTTTGATACGTAGTCAGCAACGAAGTAAAGACTACACTTGCAGAGTCTAGAAAAATCATGCATCATGTAGATGGTATGCAAGAAGATGCATACTAAGCCCTATTGTAGCATGCTGAAGTGTTCAAAAATTCTTTTTAAGCAGGCAAAACAAGATGTATTAAGATGCTCACCTACCAAAGAATATAGCAGTTCCATCTTCTATTGGCCACTCACATTTAGTTTATTTACTGAGTTCTGAAATATGAAGCACCTTGCAACCGTATATATAATCTTTCTGAACTGGGTTCTTGCTTGCCAGAAAGCAGAACAAGAATTCTTCCTGCTAAACTCTGAGCAGATAAACATTAGAGGGCTTCAGCATATACTGAGACATCAACTACACTGAGCGTACCCAGTAAATACAGTGTGTTTTCATGATGAGCAGCAAAATATTTTCATTTCCTACCACCCATGTGTTAGGAGGGCTATTTTCCCAGCAAGCTTCTAAAGCTCTCAGGATTTTCTGTGAGCGAAGGAAGTGCTCCATTTTCCACCACGTAAGACAAATAACATTTCTGCTTTGCGGAGGACTATGAGTGAGTGAAGACAAAGGAACTGGAAAGCACAATCACAACCATGTGCGTTCTTGCTACAGCTCTTCAAAGTATTACCTTCTTTCAACGGCCTGAATAAAATCACTGAATTCCCTAAACGGAGTTCCTTCACCCCATATTCCGAGACGGTTCATGTACGCCATATTTCTTGGCTCAGACGCACCTAGGAGAAGAACACAGTCTGTACCAGTGCCAGTACAAACATACAGAGACATTTAATGCAAACCAAGTAAAACATACCTGTGGCACTAGCATAAACAACCCTGGCTTTTGGAAGTTTATTTTGAAGCTCCAATACAGCCAGACCTGTTTTTGTTGGTTTTGATGAACCAACAGGACACAGATTCTTAGCTTTATGACACTCATCAAATACAATCTGAACCGTAATTAAGGAAAAACTTTGCCCCACTTGTTTTTAGAACGGGGAGCTAAAACAGAACACAAGAAGATCTGCTAATTACAATAGGTGGCAGCAGTAAACTGTAAACTGAAGGCACCAGTCATGTTTACCAATAAAAACTGTAGGAAAAATATTTAGCAACTAAGTATCTAAAAGCACAGTCACCAACTGTTCTTTAAATTGCTGTCAATACTAAAAAAAAAATTTAAGAATTCATTGGAGAAAATTCCAGTGTAAACTTAAGGTTCTTCAACATCACATTTTAATTTTGTGTGTTTGCTATAGAAAAAGCAGAAGTTTCACTCTTGTACCAGAGTTGTGTGGTAACAATATGACGGCAATAGATTTGGTATGAGGTTTGTAAAAGTTCAAGCCTAAGGTCAGAGCGTGCACGCAGTCGATTACTGTCATGGATTAAGAACAATACCAAAAACTACCAGCAAATGAAAATACAAGATTATCTTTGAAGATGTAAGCTTCAACAGCAATTTGGTTACAATCAACTGAACTCCAGATAAAGGATACAACTCCATCAAAGTCTTCACCACACCAGTGGAGCAGCTGCTTTAATCTGGTTTTGTATTTACCACCAGACTGACTTTCACCAATCAGAGAAGAATAGGTAGCAAAGATGACGCCTTTCTTCACACTTCCATTATGCTTGGAAGAAATTTTCCCATACTTGAAGAGCAATAAAAAGAAATTAGAGAAGTTAGTCAAGAGAGATCCCTCCTCAAACCCACCTACCATATGATTAAGGGATGCTGGTGGTCTTAACCTTACGGTGTGTACACTTCGAGCCAAGCACCTGTATCCCTACATCGTGATTAGGGCATGGCTGCATGTGGTAACCTGGTTCCGAGGTTGTACAGGGCCTTAAATCAAATATACGCTTGAGAGAGACGGGATCTCGGGCCTCAAAACATTAACAGCAGCACTCTCTATGTGATTTCCTTAGCTACAAGTAAGATTCCAGTTTCAATGCATCCCTTAGAGCTAACAGGTCACATGTATTTACAGCTGCTACCGTAAATCGTGACAATTTCTTAATTTCTAAAATACAGTAAAGCTTTAGACTTCACAAAGGAAAAAATACTAACTTAAAACCAAACTTCACATTCAGTGAATCCAGCCAGTAAATCACACTTCACAATTTATGTAAGTGGCTAATCCTCAGCAGAGGCACAGTCTCCAAAAATAGCTGCACCCACTACTGCCACTTTAATAAATTACTGAGGAAGTCTATTATACGTTTTCCATGTCATAATTGAATCACATTAAATGTGCACTGGGAGATAGAAAGGAAAAAATTCAAATGCTATGAAGTCTATGAAGACTGAAATAGTATTTCAACTTCTAGAAAATACTAGTAGTCAGTCGTGGCTTGAAGAGTTTTTTTAAAAAAATATCACACACTAAGATTTAATACTACAAGGGACCTATTCACACGATTAACTTAAAGCATTGTGTAGTTCTTCAAAAGATTAAAGCCTGTCAAACAAGACCTGGACAGCAAATTTATTGAAATTCGTACATTTGCACTCTTAAAACAGTCAACATGCACAACTTGTCACACAAGCGTACCTAAAGGTTTGCCTCAACTGTACATAGTAAAAAGTTTCCACACCTTGTTTAGTGAATGAACCAGTATGTTTTTTGCTCCGATATCTCTCAAATCTCTTTCAGCATCGTATTTCAGATCATTTGACACGCTAAACCTGAAGATATAAAACGAAGCATATATTCTGTAAGTTAGAGGAAGTTCAAAAAGCAGTTGCTACATTTGTTGGAAGACGGATTACACCAAGTACTACAGTCACTACAGTGTCTGCTCTCAACAAATCCTGACGCACTTACCAGACTGCTCTTTTTCTGCCTAACAAGTAATTTTCATAGATTATTCCAGCTATGGTCCTTCCTTTTCCTACACCAGCACCATCACCTATCAAGAATCCAGCTCGGTCTCCATTGGGCAGGAATGTTTCATGTTGCTGTAGAAGAAAGAACAAAGAACTTGTACCCATTCTCCAGAACATATCACTGTGGATTGTCAGAAATGAGCAAACATAAGAAACATCCTACTGCTGAGAGCAGTGGCCCACCCAACCAAGCAGCCTCCTGACAGCAGGAAGAGGGGATTTTCTTTAGGGAGAGCATATGAGCTTAACTGCCTTATATGATCCATTCTCCCCTTTCTTCCCTCAACACCTAGAATTGCTGTAAAGTTGTCACATGTATCTGTCTAATCCTTTTAGTGCCTACTACCAGACTGGCTGCTTTTTTTAACCCACTGACATGCACCTCCACAGCCTTTTGTGGCAGCAAGACTCAGACATCCACCGCCTGTGTAAAGAAGTATTCTTCTATCCATTTTAAACAAACTTCCTATCAGTTTCACCAAGTTCTGCTTTGTTCTTGTTGTGGGATTCCACTGCCTTCTCGATTACATAAACCTTGATTTCAAACCCCTTCATTTTTCTCCTCTCCAGCCTGAGGCATCCCAGCCTTGTTAATCTCTTCATGAGGCAATTTCTTCCCTCCTATGATCATTTTAGTTGTCCTGTAGCTTCACTACTTTCCTCCTTGACAGGCAGAGAGCTGCATGCACAGTATCTGATGTGGGGCCACTGAAGTTTGATACAGCAGCACAGTAACACCCAGCCTTGTTCTCTATGGCCTTCCCAACAACACCAAATGCGGTGGCTGTCTTAGCCTGCTGCTACTGCAGCCATTAACTTATTTCAGAGAAATAAAAATAGTGACTAAGATGTCCTTCCTGAGTTTTAAGTCAGTGAGATCAGCATCATGGAAGTGATTCAGACAAAGCTTTCCTAGGTGCCTTACCTCACGTTTACCTGAGCTGAAGCTCACCTGCCACCTTCTCACGCAACTCAAACCCTTCAGCTCTTATCTTACCTCCTTGTAAAACCGACATAAGCCGAACTTGTCAGGTAGCAGTTTTTCTTCTTAAATTCTATGTTAGCTTTTAAGCTGTATGAGTGCCTAGCATACCTGGGCTGCGTAAGTGATTGCTTCAAGCTGCAAAGCTGACAACCAGCCACTATCAATTGTTTCTTCTGATATTGATGTCTGGTACCACACATCAGGAGGAGTTACGCTGGATAACGAGCTGGTTTCCACCACTGGGTCAGGATGACGCAGACCAATTTTTACTGGTTGAAAAAACGGAGGAAGGGAGAAGACGAAAACTTTAGAGTTCTGTGGCAGCAGCACAACTTATTTACCAAAACAAGTTACAATTGTCCATTGCAAAGGCTGAACTCAACAACAACTATGTTTCATTTCAACAGTATGTCGAGCGTTAAACAAACTGCATTGCATACAAAGGAGTACGTTAACCTGAATTTACACCACTGCAATCTTCACTTTGTTTCTCTTCTCACCACCTTCCCCCATTTTTTTGAAATTAGATTAAGTTCAGTTCATAAAAAATTAAAATACTTGTGTACTTGACATATTTGAGAAAAACTGATCTGAACCTTGCCTCCCCAAAAAGCCAGCGGCAGCCTCAAGATGCCAGAATCACAAAAGCAACATTCTTCTCACTATTTATATAGCGCTGTTTTTAAGCGGTATGAGAGGAGAAAAGATTCAGAACAGACATGGTTTAATTGCTGACAGATCTCATCAGTAACAATAAAAATTAACCATTTAGCTACAAACTCCAAGCAAAATTTTTTGCCTGGCTTTTACAGCAGGGCAGCAATGTACCTAGGAAAAAAGATAACAGCTTTTTGTCACTGATGATGGTGAAGACGAGGTTAAAAAAAAAAAAAAAAAGGAGATGGCAATTAACAGCAGTAAAACACTGGTCTTTTTTTAAAAAAAAACCCAACACAGCTCTAAGTAGTCCGTCAGGAACAATGCAAGAAAAATGCGCTTAGGGTAATTTCATACCAAAAGACTCAAAATAGATTCTTAAGTGTACCAGTGACCACTTATTTCCTTCACAAAATTTCCCCTGCTGAGGCAACAAAACATCTTAACACAGGTAAAACCAGCCTGATTTTGGTTCAGTCAATCATATTTCTTGAACAAGTACTCTCAAAGACACACTAAAGAACTCCTATTAAAAGAATCTGCATACCTTCCAAAACTAAGCGCTACAGAAGAGAAAAATTTATAAAACCCACCACAAATTCGGGTCCTTTTTACTTGATTCAGATAGTAACCTATCTTGTTTTTTGGTGTTAGTAACTACGGAAGAATAAATGACAAATAAGCTCTTAAAACATTTCAGCCTCTTGACACAACAAAACTCTAGGTCATACATTTTATTGGCATATACTCAGCATAGGTTTCTGCATGGCCCATTTCTTCTTCATCTTCTTCCTCAGGTTCTTCCTCCTCTTTTACTGCTGGCACTTTCTAGAATAGAGAAATACCTGCATTAGTCAAACAGCACATTGTTAATACTCTATGAATATAAGAAATGAAATGAGCAAAAAATCGTACTTTAATGTTTTAATACACATACTAGACGAACCAGCAAGCAGCTGGGAAAAGTAAAAGTAGAAACGTAGATGTCTTCTACTGAACAACCCTTCAAAGACACAATGTCGGGAATGACCCCGATCCCTCTTTTGCAAGGAGATTAAAGTACTCCAAGCTCACATAAGCAACATTTCCTACAGCATTTTAAATCCAAACTATGACTCAAAAGAAAACTGCCTTAAAAACACAACAGCAAGTTAACAGTCAAAATCGAACTTTCAAGCACCCTCATGAAATCTCCTGCAGTTCCACATTCATTACATAATTTCACAACTTCGGGGAACAGTTACAATAGTCACAGTTCTTTCCAGTGTTCTCTGAAACCTGACAGCCATTTTTCACTGTGATTTTGATCAGTGTAAATATACAAGTCTTTTTAAAGTATTCGCTAGATGACAACTCAAAAATCTTTCACAATTACTAATTCAGTGTTTAATACAAAAAAAGTAATCTGAAAATCCTTGCGTAAGCCAGTCACTAAGGAGTGCTGCTCACCGCAAACTACTAGTGATCAGTGAAGATGCTAAACTCAAGTGTATATAGCATCACATGGATTTTTATTCCATTGAGAATACTGAATGATACTGAATTTACATCTTAAATCAAACTCCTCAGAAGATCAGCGACACTAGAGAAAGCCTTCTCGTTTCCTCACTGCTAGTTATATGAATGGGGATATTTTAAAAGAAAATGTATTAACACATAGAGCAGGCAATATGCTTGTGAGCTTCAGTTGGAACACGCCCTTTTTTGTCCACACAATGAGGTTCTGTTAAGGAGAGTAACTTCTTGACATTGTCATTTACTATAAAGGTAGTGTGCTCTACTAAGCTGCTGGTTTTAGTCACCTAACCGAGTACTCATCCAGTGTAGAAACTAACCTTTTGAACAGACAGATGCACTCGATAATTCTACCACACAAAAGGCATTATGAGTAACTACTGAAACTAGTCACAGGTGGTTGTGGACAGCAAAATTTATACTCATCTAGCAAATTAACCATTTGTACTACTTACCATAGTAGGTGAAAAACTTCTCATTTTAATATCATTTATCCATATTCTTGCTACCTCTTTTGTGGAAGCCTCCTTCTTCACTGCACCGTTGCTTAGATCGGCTACAAAAGAAAAGTTGTGTTTTAGAGGAATTCCCTCCAAACATCGACTCAAATCCTTCGACTTCGCATCCTTCTCTATTAATGAGCTGGAAGAGAAGCCTCAATGTCCAGCAGCACACTAATGCTTCAAGAACACACTATTTTCATCCAAATTGAAGAGTCTCAGCAAGGAGCTAAAGCTTGTTACTTCTCTGACTGAAGAAACTTCCAATGCAATACCACTGCATCTGACACAGTTGTGTGTTTTAGTTTCAGTATTTAAAAAAAATAAATAGTACTTTGGACCTTCACCAAATCTATACATCGTATTTAGAAATACTCCATCTTGTGAGCCCTTGAGGTTTAACAACCACCAGAAAGCCCAGGGTTTCAACAGAAGTGAACTTACCTGGCCTGGTGGCATTTACCACCTTAGGAGAAACTACAATTATTTCTGCAAAACAAGAAGTCAACACTTTGTACTCCATTGTTTGGACTCCTCCTTCAAGAGGAGGATTTATTAACTTTCCTGTCCTCAGCCACATTTGGAAGCAACTGGCAATGGGGTTCAGTACAGAATGAAAAAAGTTTACACGAGGATAGATGTAGATCAATGAAAGCAGCTGTCAAGCCTCTATCATGTTGACAGTCAATGCATGTAATAAATTTAGCATAATTGTCCCTAAAACACAATTAAGACAATTGCACAAATCAAGTTTTCCTCAAAGAGGTTGCATAATTTAACTTTTTAATATTTTCCAATCTAGAACTCCTGCTGTCTGAATTATAAAAGACCATGTTCCCTTCCAAGAGCTTCTCTGTCCTGGAATCTTCTACAAGTATTCGTCAATTTTTTTATAAGCACAAAGAAGGATCCAGAAACACAAGCACGCAAATAAAGTTAGAAATGCACTTCTAGAAGTTGCATGTTTCCCTTTCACTTATTACAGAAGCTACAGCTTCAACTGTGCCACTACGACAGCTATGGTGCTTTGATGTTGCCTATTACTTATGTGCTTCTGTGAGTTTTCATTCAGCACAAAGGGGATGAGTCCTATAAAACCTTCTCCCCCTGCTCCTCCTCACTCCTTTCCCCCCATCCCAACTTCAGCTGGTGTCTCAGCTTCAATTTTTGTCAACCACTCCATAACAGAAAGCAATGAAAAAAGGAAACACATTCTCCTTTGTTTCATCCTGACAGCTTCATTTATTGCACGCTCTATCCACATATGAAAAAATAGGTTACTTTCAAGCACAACTATTAAAAAAATAAATCAGTAAATCTTATTTCAGAGACAATGAAAATATAGTAATTCAGGAAAAAAAGCCTGTGTACCTTTCAGAAAAGCAGCGAGAGATATTTTCTAACTCAACTAGTCTGATCTTTAACCTCAGGCTAAAAATCAGAACAACTTGAAAGAATAAAAAAAATACACCACACAGAGCTTTTCCCTTACATTGATCTGATCATACGAGCTGTCCATGTATCAGCAACATACAAGAGAAGATTATGAAAGGAATCACAAAATTAAGATTTGAAGTGTGCTAACAAAATACTCAGGCCATTTAAGTTAACATCATGTTTAAGAAGTAACACAGAAACAAACAGCAAGTTTTTAGGACTTCAGTTTTTCAACAGTAGATTTGATGCCTCCCATGAAACATTGAGGAACCGACACATTCATTCTCAGGAGATGCTTTACAGGAATACCTTATCACAGGAGCACTACCACATACTACAAAGATAGTCTGGAATATGACAAAAAAAACCCAAAACAAGAGTACTCATTTGTCCATAGCAAGTGGAGCAAAAGTCTTATGAGAGGGAACTGGGACTGTTCAGTTTGGAGAAGAGGAGGCTCAGGGGAGACCTTACTGCCCTCTGCAACTACCTGAAAGGAAGCTGTGGTGAGCTGGGGGTCGGCCTCTTCTCACAGATAACTGGCGATAGGACAAGAGGGAATGGCCACAAGTTGCGCCAGGGGAGGTTTAGGTTGGAGATGACGTGGTCGGGCATTGGAACGGGTTGCTCAGGGAGATGGGGGAGTCCCCGTCCCTGGGGGTGTTTAAGGAAAGGCTGGATGTGGTACTTTGGGACCACATTTAGTGGGGAATAGGTGGTGGGGGCACGGTTGGACTAGATGATCCTGGAGGTCTCTTCCAACCTTAATGATTCTATGATTCTAAGTATCAATAGAACAGAAACCAATGTAGACTCAAGTAAGACAGCTAAATCAACTTCACTGATGTTTCTTAATTGATTTTACCCATTTGCCAGCTGCACTCTAAAATGTCATCCCCTTCATTCTTTGCTGTAAATCAAAAGCTTTAAGTTTTTTTAAGAGCCTGTTGTTTTGTATCGCTTCACCCTGAATTCTAACACTATTGAAGTCCAAATAGACTTTATCAGGTTTTCTGGACCATTTCATTTTACTGTGATACTCTACTAATTAATGAAAATACACGTATAACGTAAAGATCTTTGCACTATTCCATTATTTGTCTAAAATACAGTTATTAGGAAGAAAGAAGAAAACTTACTTGCTGCTGTTGCTACTGGTTGGGCAATATTAGGAGGTGGCTTCAGTTTCATGAGTTCATTAAGACTATTATTCTTTAGCAGATCTTTCAGCTGAATCTGGTCCTTTGAAGGTGTAGTGGTCAAGGCATTGCGAACTGCTGGTGCTGCAACCGAGGGTCGAGTAGTTGTGCTGGTCTGAATGATTTTTGCTACAGTGATAGTCTGCCTCGTAGTTGTAACAGGTGTTGTTTTTGTCATCACTATTGTAGTCCCCAAAGTTGGAAGCTGATTTATCTGATTCAGCACAAAGGTTGTGGTGGATGGTGGTTGCTAACAACAGAGAACCAGGGAAATTATCAGAAGACAGTGGAAAAAAAAGCAGACTTTGTTACCCTTTAATCTTGAGCACAGGAGTCACCAACTTAAGAGACTCCAGAGACTCCTGCAATAAGGGATGTCTTCACATAACATACCGAAGATGCTAAACTCATTATCTTGTGGTGCAACAGTCTGAGCAAGAAGTGTCTATTTATCATTCAAAAGTAAAATATCAATATATATTGCTGTATGTAAAGTTTTATTTTAAGGTAAGGAAAAGAACATATAAAAACAGGATAAGGGATTTAACATGTAGGTACAGAACATGACTACTATAGGTACAGGAATCCTGAGCTAAAAGAGACTTTCCAATACATAAACTAGGTGTACAATTGTCAGAGTAAATAGCTTGGATTACTTAAAGTATATGCGCAGCTTTTTTCAGACACATTGAACTACATCCACCTTCCTGCAGATCTGCCTTCTATATTCCCATCTCAGGTGCCACTACATGACTACGGTGCTCAGAATTATCTGCAGCTAGAAAGGGTGGTACGTACTTTGGGTGTAGGAAACAAATTTACACAACCTCCCTATCCCCAGACTTTGCATGCAGAGGAAGTAAAAGGCACATGGGACACCTCAGAATGTTTTTCTGCATACTTCATCCTTCCTTGTGTTCCTTGTCATAGAAATCCTCAACCCGTGGGTATGTTAAGCTTTCATGGTCTCAGTACAAGTAGAACTGAGATGATGGGCAACTGGCATTTTTCAGTCCCACTTCTTTTGTTACATTTTACTAATATACTGTATTGGGTTTATGTGGCAAGGTTTTCGTTGTGGGAGGGCAATGGGGGTGGCTTCTGTGAGAAGATGGTAGAAGCTTCCCTCACGTCCGATGCAGCCAGTTCCACCCAGCCACAAGACAGACCAGCTGCTGGCCAAGGCCAAGCCAATCGAGCGATGTTGGTAGCGCCTCTGTGATAACATATTTAAGAAGGGATAAAAACTGCTGTGCAATCAGCAGCTGGGAGAGAGGAGTGAGAATGAGCGAAACAACTCTAGAGACACCAAGGTCAGCAAAGGGAGGGGAAGAGGTGCTCCAGGCACTGGAGCAGAGATTTCTCTGCAGCCTGCAGAGAGGCAGGCTGTCCCCTTGCACTCCATGGAGTGATGATGCTGGGAACGAAAGTGAGCCAAGGAAGAAGGGAGGGGTGGGAGAAGGTGTTTTTAGATTTGTTCTTCTCAGTATCTTACTCCATTGTTAACTGGCAATAAATTAAATTAATTTCCCCAAGCTGAGTCTGTTTTGCCTGTGACACTAACTGCTGATTTCTCTGTTCTCGTCTTGAGTCATTTGTCATCTTTTCCTCCCCTGTCCACTTGAGGAGGTGGAGAGATAGAGGAGCTTAGTAGGCACCTGCTGTCCCGTCAAGGTGAACCCACCACACATGCAATACCCTGAAGTAACAGCTCTTACCCGAACATTTAATAAGGCTGGAGTTGACACAGTCTCTGGTTCTTGTTTCACAGCAGCTGTGGCCTCAGTCTCCAAGCCAAGTTCTAACGCACTAAGTGGCACTGACTGCAGAGAAAAGAAAGCAAGCATCAGGAAATGGGCACATTAGCAGGGAGAACACCTTAAGACTAAATATCCACCCACAAAATGGAAGCTAATGGGGAAGTCCTTAACTGTGCTTATCAAGAAGGGTTTCACTGAAAATAAAGATCATCAAGTGGTTGATTTCACATTCAAAGGTGTTAAACATACAACACCTTGTTAGTTAACTCTGGTGAAAATGTAATTAGCTTTGTGGTATCACCATTCAACACACTGCCGTTCAAAATCTGTGTCTGAAATGGTTACATTCTTGCAGATTGAATGCTGTCATAAAGCTTACAGCATCTTATACTTTTTGCGCATTTTACAGGAACGCAGCTAGACTGGAGTTCTCCATGGATACATGTCAGCGTGCCCCCGTTTAATGTCCAGAAGTACATTTATGTTTATACCAACCAAAACAGGGCATTTCAGATTGCTTTTTTTGGTACAAAAGTTTAAAATTAATTAGCAAGTCTTTTCTGATCTCAATACTCTGAAGCAAGAAATTTATGAGAACTCCACACTCTTCAACCATTTGCCACGGACACCCCCCATTCACAATACATCAATTACAAGCTCTTATATCCTCTAGCAAACGACTATGTTCTTGTTTTAACCTGCTGAACAGCTGGAGTTGGTGCTGGATTTGCAAGAACCACGTCCGGCAAGTCAATATCAAATAGATCATTTGGACTGATTCCACTCTCACTCAAAGCAGCAAGCAACAGATCTTGTCCTGGCTCCACCATCTCTAAAAAAAATTAGAACCATAATACAAGTTACATTTAATTTTTATTTGTTTTGTGCATGGACGCATTTAAAGTACCCTCTCATGCATTTAGGGGTGTACGTGAGGAAGACTCTTGTATACACACAGTTTCACTTTTAGATTTGCTCTGGCTCTTTTGTTCGTTTGTAGATTTTTTCCCCCTCTGTTTTGTTTTTAAATCTTTTCAACATACCCATCACGTTTAGAAGCAGGAAGAATGAAATAGTTTACTATGCAAAACACTGTCATACCCATAAACTTAAAAAAAAGAGCCCTTTCTAGTCCTCACCGCACTACATTTTTAAGCATTGTAAGAAATACCAAGGGGCAGAAGTGGTGAGACCGTATTATGCTAATGATACGTCTTTGTCAGTGAAGCACGCTGCACGAGGGAAGCACAATTAAAACTCATTTAGTTTATCTTGTAACAACAAGTTAGTGATAAAAAGCTTATAAGGAAAGCTTTTATTTCTTGCTTGCCATTACATTAGGTAGTAATTCATTCACTGCAGAAATTCTGATCTGTGTAGTGGAAAGAACAAATATTCCACTACTATAGTATGTTAACTACATATTAAATAGGACACTAACATCAGGTCACAGACTCCTTTATGTGTAGGACAAGCAAAATTAATTTCAAAAAGCTATTCTAGACAGTGTAAAAAAACCTACTAAAAAAGCCAAACACTCCACATTTTAAGATGGAAAGATGTTTTGCTTCCTTAAGAAGGAAGCGCATTTGCCCTAGCATCGAGACAAAAATTAGATGAGAACTTGAGCTGCTGCTTATATCATCTAAGATACAACCCAAGTAGCAGTTTATTTCACTTATTTTCCACCCCCACCCTCCCCTAACACCCACTGGTAACAATACATCAAAACCAAACAAAGCTGAACATCTATGCTAAAGCAGATGACAGAAGTATTTATTGGCGTTTTAGATACACTCATTCACAGACTCCAAAGCAGCATTCGCTTGCTTCCTTCTCCATGCGTATGGCTAAGCCACATCCAGCTGGTTGGTCCCACATGTTACTTAGCACATTTGCCAGAACAGGTAATTCTTGTAATAAGTTAAGCCTCAGGCACTTAATTCTTACTCTTCCTAGTTTTAGTCTGTCCAATAGTAGGGAGAAACCTTCTTTTAGTGAACTAATACTGAAATGGTGGCAACACAACTGAAGCAGCACATGTAGGGGACAAGGGGAAGACATCCTTTAAAGCATCAGAGGCTGTACTACCCAAAAAATACCAAAAAAGCAGTAATTAGTGGGTGGACTGCTACTGACCACACACAATCCCATTAAACACCACTTGCTGCATCAGAACTAGACTATTATTTTTTTTAAAAGGCATCTGAGGTGATTAGATAAATGGGCAGAATGACCTGGTTTGTAGTTATCGGGTACAGAAGGTATTAAGAAATATTAAGACATCTAGCAGATTTAATTAACATGGCAGCTCCTTAAAAGGATGTCACCTCCCACTAGTCTGTCTCCTAGAACCCTGAATGGGTCAAGAAAAATGAGTAAGAACAGACTGTTAGCTTTACCTTTCCAAAGGATTAAGCCTCCCATCTCAAAAAAGGGGACTACACATATATATTAATTGGGCAGCATAAATCCTTTTTCAGGCTAAAATACTACCAGCAACCATCCTACCTAAGACGCTTGTAGCACTGTTTACTGGTTAGAAACACGTGAGAGGAGAAAGATGAAGTCTGCAGATGAAGTTCTAGCTTATCAGTACTTTTTCAGTTAGGAACTTCAGAGCAGCCACTGAAGGTGAATTTCTCTACAGAAGGGGAATTAACACAGGTTACCCCGTCAAAACAGCAGCTCTGAAACACTTCACAACGGTAACTTCACAGTATCAATTCAAGCAAGAGGCATGAGCGCTCTTCCACACAGCGCAACACCTTTGCTCTACGTGGTCAAATAAACAAAGATGTCTAAATGTACAAAGGAAAAACACATCCGTTATGTCATTATTTAGTCTCTGTGGAGTTTTGATCATGCCACCTCTAAGAGAAGGCATGACTAAAACTTGATTGAGAGATAAGTAACTATGCTGAATAGGCACTGAAAGTCAGAAGCTTGGGGCTGTTTACTTCAAAGAGAACTAGGACAAAAATATACAAGATAACTTCTAGTCTACTTTTGCAATATCCGAAGGAAAGGCCTTTCTATGAAATTGAAACTCAAAGCAAAACCAAGGCTAGACAAAAAAAGACACACCACCACCATACAAACACATCTTCCCCAGCCATCCTAAAATGGTGCCACCACCTACCGAGTCTGTTTCAAGCTGAGTTTAACATATCCATGATGACACCAAACTCTACACATTTCTAACCTTTAAAACCACAACAGCTTGGCTATCTTCAGTCTCACCGAGCTCACAAAAACACATTCATAGCAGTTATAAGTCAATTGCTTACTTCAAAGTTTTCACTAGATTACTAGTGACAGAGACTAGTATAGCAATTCCTACAATTCCAGAATACGTACCTTCAGCTAAGAAGCACATTCCCTTCTTAGCAGGGCTGTTTTCACATAAGAAATCCCCCAGCTGCAACTCTCTCACGCTAATCCCAATTTTAACAGTCTAAAAAATTAGCAGTTGCTAACAATCCAGAAAAAAGGCAAGCAAAACAACAGCAATTGTTTGTCTGTCAGACAGTCTGGACAATGAAATTTTGACTTGTTTCACTTATTTTGTTTCTGTACACTAGGAACAAAGCTGTATTGTTTGAAACTGGAACAAACAATTCTGAACTTCTAGTATTTTTACATTAAAAATCAGCAAATACTTAGCACCAATTTTAGGCTTCATGAAACTTCTAAGCACCACTACTACCCTCCCACCACCTTTTAATTTCTCCTCCACCCAATACAGTTTTAATTTCGTAAGAAAATTAAATGAGGAAAAAAATACAGGAGAACGTGCATCATGATAGCTTAGTTTATTTTTTGTAACATACACTAGTCAAGCCTAAAACGTTATCAAGCCAAAACAGCTCCATAATCTTACAGGGTAGGAGGCTTCTTAGTTAACATAAGTGAAAGCAACTCTATCAAGCTCTGCAGCTCAACTTTGGCAATACTATATAAGGACCTGTTCGCCACATCCTAAAAATCTCCAAAAGAAAATACTTATGAAAAAGTTGTGAATATTACAAGCTGTTCCCTGAGCATTTCACCAGTCGAAGAACTGTTTTTGAGCATGCGGAATCTTGCAGATAAGGTTGTCTATGTTTAGTCAGACTGTCCAGTGTCACTGAGCAAGAATCAAACTGTTGGTGAAATTCTTTTTAAATTTTATCTACTAGCAGCATCTCAATTTTTTCTTTGTATTAAGAAAAAAAAATATAAACTGCTGCCTTCTCAAGAAGGACTATCAAAACACATCAGGTGTTTTTGTAAGGTGCTCTTCTGCTGAAGAATATATCTTAAAACTTTGATAAAAAGGCAGTTTTGCTACCACTGCACATTATGTAAATAATTTCTGATTTAAAGATACAAAACCAGAATGCCATGTTTAATATTATGTCATGTATCCATGCCAACCTGGCTCACTCCCTCCCTCCATTTTAGCTTTGGTATAAAGCAGCAAAACAACAAAAAAAAAAGACAGACATTCTAAAACACATGTCGAGCAGCCTGCTCTCCATTTCCACTAAGAACCCTAAACAATGAAAAGGCTTTTGATTTATAGGTCTCCGAGATACACGCTGTAACACTGTATACCTAAAGCACTTAGTTAAAAATCATGAGCTGTAGTATCAGAACCTAACCCAAACCAAACATCACAACCAGCTAGGCACAGCTATTTCCAAACCCTTCATGCAACTGGCCACTGCAGTGAGCCCAACCTGCAAACTTCAGTTTTAACGCTTGGCCTGGGACACTGATGTAGTTAACTCAGGTTCTCCTTTCATTAGAATGGTTTTTCCCAATGGCTTTCTGAGGAATACATGCCACTTGAACTATACTGGAAGCCAGAATTTGTGCGATATTTTACATGAAGTGGCAGAGAAAAAGACAGATACGTCCCTCAAATTCTCTAGCTGTCTAAACTGTGTGCTATTATCAACCTAAAAACGTCACATCACCATTTGCAGCCTCTTCAACAGGGGTGTATGGGCTGCTAACCCCCAATCCCACACAACAGTATTCTCTGGATACCCAGATGGGTTCTGCTCATCTCGCAGTTTTTGGTTCCAGAAGGCAACCTGGGTAACAACAATTAAAAAAAAAAAAAAGAAAAAACCCAACCCTATCCAATCCCTTCTGGTCCTTTCCAAGTCACCATCCAATTACAGAGTAAAACACTAATTACTGAACTCACTCATTCTTACATGCTTTAACCTGAAGACTAGTAGTTAACATTGCATTTAAATGTACAAAGTTACCTTTTGTTTTTTATGACAATTATTCCAATCCTGTAAAAAAAAAAATCCCAGTTTTTCAAATGCTGGTTACCACTCCAAAGTCAAAGCTCGTAAGGACATGAGGTACAGTTCACTATACTCTGGGATTCAACTCTGCCCCAAAGCTCTTACAACTGTTCTACGAAATTTACAGCAGTAAGGATACGCACTCTGAAAACATGTAATTCTGAAGTTTTTAAAATGCTGAGAGAATAAACAGTGCAATGATTTGGCATGAAATCACCTTTCAGACTAAACGGTTGGAGGTGATAATTTAGCTAATAGTGAAAGTCTTTAAGAAGTAAAAACCCAGAAGAGATGAAGGTAGTATCTGACCGCTAGAACCCTGCCTCAGTTTTGGCCTGGGCATCAGTTCAACGTGTATCTCAAGGCGCAAGAAACACCAACCACATCTGCTACCTACTTCAATAGCTTTCAGAGTAGCTACCAGCCAGTTTTGACACCAAAGAATCTGCCTGGACAACAGGACAAACTGCCCACGGTTCATTTTTAAAGACTAAGATTGCATTCAAACATAATATAGCATGCTGGTAAGAAGGATATAGAAAAATAATCCAAATGTCATGCATGCTATTACACAACCTCTTTCATAGTAAGGAGTTCTTTACATCATCAACTATAGTTTCTCAATTTAGGGGGGGGAAGCTAATATAAAACACTCATGTATGTATCTAAATAATTTTAATCCAGACACAACCTATGTACTCAAAAGCCAAACAGCCTGCTGCTAATTCTTAACTCTAGAATAGGTTAAAAAAAATTATTAGTACGAACAAACGGCACAATCTGAAGTTGTCCAATACATCAATTTAACCTTTTTTTTAGCATTTAAATGACTGGCCTCATCTTTAACAGGCATCAAACATCTCAAACCGGCCTACGAGTACCTGGAAGGAAGCGCAAGAGTTCTCATTTATACGCTCAAACAGAGCGTGGAACGTGGTCAGCTAAAAGTAATAGTGAAACAATCGGGAGGGGGAAAAAAAAAATAGAAGAAAAACCCCACAAGGCCTCTTCCCTTTCAAACCGTAAGGGCATTTTTATGTTAAACAATTACTCACCCTAGCAACCTCTGTTTGAGGTGCGCTCGTTAAGAGTCCCTGGACTTTGAGGCCGGGTCTGTCGCTGCGGCGTTCAGCCCCATTGCTCGCTCCCCGGGAGCTGCGGGGCCCCCGGAGGGCCCGGCCGGGCGGGAGGGCCCCCGGCCCCGCACCTTCCCCACCAACACGTGTTCCCGACATAAACTTCCGGGTTGGGCTCGATTTGGCTGCGTAATTGTGTCCCATGCGCGACTTTTTGTTTTCAGACCTTCATCTCGTTAAAGATCCTTCTAATAGCATTAGGAGCCCGGAGAAGGGCGAAAGGGTTGTGTCTCACGGCAGCCTTCAGAGCCACTCCAGTACCATAAATCAATCCCTCCCCCCTCCCCGTTTCACCAGAGCGGCTCCATTTCAAACCTTAACAATTAACCCAACCGCGGAAAGAGCGCACAAAGGCGAGCGGCGCGGACCGGGCTGCGAGACGCCGCCGTCCCGATGCCATTTTGCCCGAGCAGGGCG
>VWZZ01005333.1:1362373-1381552 GCA_013399095.1 Psophia crepitans | reverse complement strand
GGCTCCTGGGGTCCGCTTCCCGCCGCGGTGCGAGCGAGACGGAGTGTGGGGCTGCCCCGGGGAGCCGCGTGGCCCCGGGCGCCTGGCTTCTGGGGCTGCCCGAATCATTCAGAAATCGGTGAACTTTAAGTGGAAGCAGACTCTTTCCGTGTTTCCCCGTGCCCTGCCGCAGCTGCCCTGCAAGCGTAGGGCGCTGCCGAGGCTGTCAGCGAGCAGCCAGGCCCCAAGGCTCGGCAATCCCCCTGTGCCATCTTCCCCATCCTGCAGTTTTGGTAGAAGCCATTGGCTGAAGGCTGACAGTCACTTTCCTACCTGGAAATAACTGTGGCTATTGCATCAAAACCCAGAGCTCCTCATCAGCCCTTCATGTGCTTTGCTGTGCTGAGAAAATCTCTGATCTAGAGGGTCTCAAGCCTGGCACAGACAAAGACGTGGCAGCCACGTCTCGGTAGCGCCAAGAGCACAGCAGGCAGGGAGCTGGGAATGAGCTGGGCGGAAGCTACAGTGGAAAAATAGTCATTCGTTTCCTGTTAATGTTGTACTGAAAGCCAGAAGGCTTCGCTGGCAGGTGGACTGCTGCAGTTCACTGCTTCTGACTTTCTCCGGAAATGCCCATATTTAAACTTTTCGCTAAATCTTGAGAACTGTGCAGTGCAGGGCTTGCTGCTTGCGTTTGTTAAAATGGGGTGTCTTCTAGAATTTCATCTTTAAAAGCCTCAGTTTTTTAAATAAGCAAGTCTTGTCTTTCATAGGCCTTTCAGAAATTTGGGGGTCAGGGAGTGTCCAACTGACTTGCTTTTTCTCAGGCTGTTCTACTGTAATCTTAATCTTTAGTAAAGTTTATTTGTGGACTAAAAGTTGAGTCTTTAACTGGTTTTATTTTGTGTGCGTGAATTATGTATGCATTAAACTTGTTACTCATGATTATGTTAATTATTAAAATTATACTTTGTGTTTTATTGTGTGCTTTGTTTACTTTTTTTACTGTTTATGTGACTACATATACTGGAGTATTTGTTTAGTCAGCTATATTTGAACTTTTTTTTTAACTATTGGGAACCTTTGTGTGCTCTTCTACAAAAAATGAATGCATGTTTTTGTTTTAACTGGCTTGCAATGTCTGAAAATTGCTTTTAGTTGAGTCAAACTATAGCCAAGACAAACTCAATCTGGCCAAATTGCATGGGCTTATCCAGACACTGAGGTTTTACAGTGGAAATCTGTGCCCTACATACACTGTGTAGTGAAACTTGGCAAGGTGGCAGGACCCTGTAAAAGTGAAGATGACATGACTCCCCCAAAGTTTTCTAAACTTGATACAGCTCACCATTGATGTTCTTGGAAACCGAGCCAATGTCGGTCTCTGTGGTGTTTGACCTTGCCAGAGGGTTTTACCATTTTCCTGGCTGGGCACAAGTGCTTTGTGCAGACTATTTAATGTCTCGCCATGAACAACTTCTACACTCTGTTTTGTGGAATATAATGCATAAAAAGATAGCACTGTTTATCTCCCAGACTTCACTGAGCGGCGTCGCTCGAGGTAGATTGTGCAAAACTGATTCCTGTCTTCTGTGTTGCTCAGTAGAGCATATATTTAACTGCAGTAACATTTGACATCTCATGAGAGCGGGTAAGCTCATACCTCTGGCTATGAGAGGTATGTTTTAGCCTTGGCCAATTTTTTCTGTGTTATTAATGTTTTTTTGGCTTACGCTCTTTGAGACCACCTTCCTCCTGAGGAGCTCAGGGTTGGGATATTTTTAATTTATTTTTTTTTAGCACCAGAGTTCATACTGTGAAGCACAGAGTGGAAGCTGGAGTTAGTTATGACTACCCCATCCTACCACATTTTATGTGAAAGCCCTCTTGGATTGGGAGCTCGTGTTAGCAAAGCTCTCCAAGTGCTTACCACCGTTATGTTTTCACTTAGTAGAAATAGCAACAGTGGCAAGGATGATGCATTAAAGTGGCATAATTTGCATTAGCACAGTCAGCTGTCAGCAATGGTCTCTGCAGCATGTTGTGGATACCAATTTGATGTACCCACTCTCTCTGTGATGTACTGATTTTTGTGTGGGTCTGTTTTAGGAGAATGTGTNCTAGGGAAGAACATGCCCAAGGCCAGGGCGGGTGGCGCGGAGGAGGCTAGCCCCGAGAGCGCCGAGAGGAAGGGCCCTAGGGAAGAACATGCCCAAGGCCAGGGCGGGTGGCGCGGAGGAGGCTAGCCCCGAGAGCGCCGAGAGGAAGGGCCCCGGCCGCCCCCGGGCCGGCGGGGTAAGCACTGCCCGGGCCTGGGCGGGCGGAGCGGAGGGGGGCGGGCGGCGCNGAGAAAATCTCTGATCTAGAGGGTCTCAAGCCTGGCACAGACAAAGACGTGGCAGCCACGTCTCGGTAGCGCCAAGAGCACAGCAGGCAGGGAGCTGGGAATGAGCTGGGCGGAAGCTACAGTGGAAAAATAGTCATTCGTTTCCTGTTAATGTTGTACTGAAAGCCAGAAGGCTTCGCTGGCAGGTGGACTGCTGCAGTTCACTGCTTCTGACTTTCTCCGGAAATGCCCATATTTAAACTTTTCGCTAAATCTTGAGAACTGTGCAGTGCAGGGCTTGCTGCTTGCGTTTGTTAAAATGGGGTGTCTTCTAGAATTTCATCTTTAAAAGCCTCAGTTTTTTAAATAAGCAAGTCTTGTCTTTCATAGGCCTTTCAGAAATTTGGGGGTCAGGGAGTGTCCAACTGACTTGCTTTTTCTCAGGCTGTTCTACTGTAATCTTAATCTTTAGTAAAGTTTATTTGTGGACTAAAAGTTGAGTCTTTAACTGGTTTTATTTTGTGTGCGTGAATTATGTATGCATTAAACTTGTTACTCATGATTATGTTAATTATTAAAATTATACTTTGTGTTTTATTGTGTGCTTTGTTTACTTTTTTTACTGTTTATGTGACTACATATACTGGAGTATTTGTTTAGTCAGCTATATTTGAACTTTTTTTTTAACTATTGGGAACCTTTGTGTGCTCTTCTACAAAAAATGAATGCATGTTTTTGTTTTAACTGGCTTGCAATGTCTGAAAATTGCTTTTAGTTGAGTCAAACTATAGCCAAGACAAACTCAATCTGGCCAAATTGCATGGGCTTATCCAGACACTGAGGTTTTACAGTGGAAATCTGTGCCCTACATACACTGTGTAGTGAAACTTGGCAAGGTGGCAGGACCCTGTAAAAGTGAAGATGACATGACTCCCCCAAAGTTTTCTAAACTTGATACAGCTCACCATTGATGTTCTTGGAAACCGAGCCAATGTCGGTCTCTGTGGTGTTTGACCTTGCCAGAGGGTTTTACCATTTTCCTGGCTGGGCACAAGTGCTTTGTGCAGACTATTTAATGTCTCGCCATGAACAACTTCTACACTCTGTTTTGTGGAATATAATGCATAAAAAGATAGCACTGTTTATCTCCCAGACTTCACTGAGCGGCGTCGCTCGAGGTAGATTGTGCAAAACTGATTCCTGTCTTCTGTGTTGCTCAGTAGAGCATATATTTAACTGCAGTAACATTTGACATCTCATGAGAGCGGGTAAGCTCATACCTCTGGCTATGAGAGGTATGTTTTAGCTTTGGCCAATTTTTTCTGTGTTATTAATGTTTTTTTGGCTTACGCTCTTTGAGACCACCTTCCTCCTGAGGAGCTCAGGGTTGGGATATTTTTAATTTATTTTTTTTTAGCACCAGAGTTCATACTGTGAAGCACAGAGTGGAAGCTGGAGTTAGTTATGACTACCCCATCCTACCACATTTTATGTGAAAGCCCTCTTGGATTGGGAGCTCGTGTTAGCAAAGCTCTCCAAGTGCTTACCACCGTTATGTTTTCACTTAGTAGAAATAGCAACAGTGGCAAGGATGATGCATTAAAGTGGCATAATTTGCATTAGCACAGTCAGCTGTCAGCAATGGTCTCTGCAGCATGTTGTGGATACCAATTTGATGTACCCACTCTCTCTGTGATGTACTGATTTTTGTGTGGGTCTGTTTTAGGAGAATGTGTTTATTGGTCAATCCAAAATCTACAGCTACCTGAATCCTAACAAAACTCCTGGTGCTCGCCCCCCGCTTCAAGAAGAAAACTCTGTCATGTATCACGAGGTGAAATGTCAGGGAAAAACACTAAACGAAACCTACAGGAAAGGAGATGGTAAGATTGGTATTCAGATTGCTTGCCTCATTAAATGTGCTCCCCTGCCCTCAACTGGAAAACTTCAATACACAGTCAAAAAGACTAGGCAGCTCCCCTGGCCCAGTTGCTTTCCCAGTCCTGCAACTCTACTAGCAAACCAGGACTCTACAAACATGAGGGTGTCCTTATCCTTTTCAAAACTTAAGTCATAGGTTTACCAGACAATTTTTCTTCTTTTTTTTTTTTTTTTTGTCTGGCTATATTTGTGTTGTCTCTCTAGATATGGAGAGCTAATGCCTGTGTTGTCAATATGCCCTAATCTCCCTGCAATTATATTACTACTCTGCTTCTTCAGGTCAGTGTTTGGCAGTTTATCTAAATTTGGTTTTTAGTCTGTTTTATTACCTAAAATGGTGTATTCTAAAATTTGACTACTTTCTACTAATTTATATAAAGGCAACTCAAAGTC
Organism: Psophia crepitans; assembly: GCA_013399095.1. Taxonomy (NCBI): domain Eukaryota; kingdom Metazoa; phylum Chordata; class Aves; order Gruiformes; family Psophiidae; genus Psophia; species Psophia crepitans. The sequence goes on along the minus strand of VWZZ01005333.1, from coordinate 1,376,913 downwards.
AAATCAGGTATGAGGTAGAGGTACTGGTAGAAGAAGAAACAATTCTTAAATTTTCAGGATGAAATAAAGCCAGTCAGTGTAGGAGGAGCAGAGATTGTGGATGCTGAGTGCCGGGCTTCGTAGATGCCTCATGGTAGTGAGTAGAAATGGGAATGTCCTGAAGTCAATGAATGGGGGCAGGGGGGAAGACTGGTTTATGCTTGAAGGTGCATTTATTAGCCTTGGTCATTTGTCAAAACTTTTTGATGCAAACACTTCTAGCAAGCGAGTACCACTCAACACAGGGAGCATCAGGTTTTCTGGAAACTTAGGGCCTTTAGTGCTCCTAGTTTAGCTCTCCAGTTTTGACAAGAAAGTGAAGATGGTTTAGTTTGTCCCACTGCTGTGGCCTTGCAGCTGTGCTTCATTTCTTCACTGAGATTGAAGCATCTGTCTCAGCAGGTGGGACTGTTAAACCTGGTGATTTGCTTTAAATAAAAACTTTATTCAGCTTTAAGCCATGCTTACCTACCTGTAAACCAGTTGGCTGAAAAGGAGGATGTGGTGGTTGTGTCAAGGTAGGACGCATGCAACCAAGAAAAGGTTGGTTTTGTGGTGGTACTTGTTAGTCCCAGCCCTTTAGCTCCTGTGGATTTTCTCTGAGTGGTGTTGGCCACTTGGTAACAGCCTCTGCAGCTACTAATCACAGCAGTGCAGGATCCAGAGAAGCTTCCTCTCCCTCGTTTGTGCAGGATCTTGATTAGCTTATGGCAACTTGATAATTTAGTATGCCAGATGCACACTATGCAGTTGTTTCAAACACTGCACTGAAGGTGCTGCATGTCCAGGTTTGGAAAACTCTTGAGTCGCAAGTCTAACATGACAGAGTACTTGGGTTCTTGTTTACCCTTTCCCTTTCTCTGCTCATCCCTCCCTCTGTACTATGTGTACTGTAGCAATAACTAGTCAGAAGTTAAGTAACAGCATATCTGGGTTCTAGCAGAAGGAGATTGTATCATTCCCTTCCTCTTTCTCCTGTTTGACAGAACTAGAAACTTGGACTAGAAACCTTTGGAATTCATTTAAAGCACTCTGGTATAGATGATCCTAGGTTCAGAGCCTTACTTTGTTTTCCTGTCACCAGAAAAAAAGAATGGTGGCAATATAATCGAAGGTGCTATGAAACCAGAAGACCAGAAGGATAAAGAAGGTGGGTGCAATACTTCGATACCCTCCTCTGATCAAAACCAAGAAACTGTAGAAACTCAAAAGACGCCTCTGCCTTCGGACTGTGCTGATGAAGCCAATGCAAAGCCAGCTCAGAAAAAGATTGTTAAAGCAAAACGTGGACCAAGGAAAAAGTAAGTGACTTCTGGACCTGTAAAAACTTTTCTTTTGCGTGTCCTTTTGCACTAGGAGACTTTGATTGGCATTTTTCCTTCAGGAACTCAAGTTAGACCTGTAATTAATGTTACTCTTGTTTTCTTGCCCCTTTTTTTTTTTTTTAAGCAAATGGTTACGTTGGGGGGAACAAATTTTGAAGGAGACAGCTTTGTTTTCTCAAGAATAATATGTCTGAAAATGCAAAATAGCACCCAAAATATTCATCTACCTTGCAGAGGACTTTTGTTTTTCTTGAAATAAAAGCTAGCGTACTTTCTCTCAAGTGAAATACTTGCTGATCACCTATAGAAAAAAAATAATTGATGACCCATTAAGACCTACTTTCCTATGGACAAATAGGAATGTATTTTGTCAGAAACAGAATATTAGATTAATTACAGTTGGAGGCTTCCTGGCTGAGCTGATACTCTCATGATATCTGAGTAATGTGACCTAACATTAATGAATCCCTTGCCAAGCAGTTTTCGTGACCTAAATTTTAGAGTGCCTTCTGGCAATGCACACGGGGGCTTCAGACTTGTAATGTGACCTTCAGCTGGTTTACAATGGCATCTCATTCTCCTTGTGAAAGAATTAGTAACAGAGCAATGGAAGTAACGTGGGGAAGAAAAGAGAATGTAGCTTTTCACTTGAAGAGTAGTGATAAGAAACACTGATTCATACTGATCACCTTTCAATGTACTGAGCTGAAATTAAAAATTTCTTACAGGTACATCTGTCCTAGAGGTGTAACTTTGCAAATAGTCTGAAATACATGTGTTCTCTATTTTTCTTATCCCTTAGAACACAAGGAAGAACACCAAATCGAAAAGTGACAGATTATTACCCAGTTAGAAGAAGTTCCAGGAAGAGCAAATCTGAATTGGAGGTAGTGCTTCTTGTTAAAAAAACGTTACTTATAGTGTTGTCAATTAATTGAACATTTGAGGAAGTGTGTAACTACCTGTAAATGGTTTCCATTGGCAAAATACAAATAGCATTGTGCACTGGGAGCATTGTCAAGAACATTCTTAAAATTTGGAAGTGCTGATCCAGTTCTAGGACAGAATCTAGCTGCTCGTATATTTTGAGGGGCAGAAATCGGTCTCTAGCAATCAGCTTTGCTAGAAGTATGGGGTGGTCTGAAAAAATGAATGACTAATACTTTCCTTTTATCTAGAGAAGAAGCTACAAAAACTATCAACAATACTGTGGTTTTGTTTGTTCTTGTTTCTTCTGCAGACTGAGGAGAGGAGGAAAATAGATGAGCTAATTACAAGTGGGAAAGAAGAAGGAATGAAGGTAACGGCAATGCCCAACTGAGTAGCCATATACCGTTTATACAATGTCTTGCTGTTAATCTCTTCAAGCAGAAAGTGGCAGAACTCAGTCTCAGAACTGCTGCAGTTCCCTGACAGTAAGATGAGAGTGTGGCAATATTGGAGCACGCTGTCTTTCCTTTTGGATGGGCAATATTTGCCTCTGAAGAATATGTATGTGCAGCATTAGTCACAAATACTGAGGGGGCTTTATACTCTTTGCCGGAAATGCACTTGGTCCCTTTAGTATCTCATTTCTTGGGTTAGCTTCCAAAAATGGGGTTACATATAGCATCTTAATTGTCATTTGTCTTAAAGGTAACACCCATATTTACTGTCTGTATGGTAACACATTCTCTTAGCTTGCTTACAGCCAGTGTCTGTGCATCTTCGTTATGGCACTTGGGATAATGAGTTGTACTGGTTTTCCTCTCACTGCTAGCAAATACTACTTATTGGGACCAAGTGCTTTACTCTGATCACCCTTTAAAGCAGAAGTGCTGTGATTTATTTTTTTTTTTTCAAAAAACAGCTGCCTGCAGTTAACACTGTCGCAGCTGTGACAGTGATAGAACTTTCTTGAAGTTGTCCAATTGATAGGGGAAGGCAGGAATAGTAAGGCATACTGGTGGGTGATAAATGTCATTTGTGTGATTGCTCTTTTTGTTCCTCTAACCTTTTAACCTTTGCATGCTAGTGGTGATGGTGCACCTGAAATAGAAAAGCTTACTGCCTCAGCTAATAGGTAGTTTAAATGAAAAACCAGATCACTCTTCTCTGTGTATGGTTTATTTAAAGTAATTCTTCATTCTGTGATTAGAAGATTTTTGTATGAAAATACCTCGTAACTCAATGTGTTCCAAACTGATCCTGTATTTCTTCTGCAGTGCTGTGCATTGTACTTCTACAGCTTTGCACTATACACAGATACCCTGCTCTAGCAGTTGTTAATGACAAATCTGACCTGTACTTATTTCCTAGTAAACAGTGTATTTGCAATCCTGTAAATATTTTTACGTTTCCCAGCTGATATTCTTTTCAACTCAACAGATTGATTACATCGATGGCAAAGGGAGAGGAGTAATTGCTACTAAACATTTTAATCGAGGAGAATTTGTAGTTGAATATCATGGAGATCTCATAGAGATCACCGATGCTAAAAAGCGAGAAGCTGTGTATGCTCAAGATCCATCCACAGGCTGCTATATGTACTATTTTCAGTACCTCAGCAAAACGTACTGGTAAGCTTCTCTTGCCTTAAGTGTGGTAGTTGAGTGATAGAGGCGTTGAATGCTGCTATGTCTCTTTCTTGTTTTCATGCAAAAATAAATAATGGGAACCATGAATTAAGAAATCTTTTTGGAGCACTGTTTCATGCTCCAAGAGCCTCTTGTACCTCTGGGCTGAAAGGAAAGGTGGGTGGCTCAAAGCCCTGTTCTCTGAAGTACAGCACAAACTATATGGAGAGTTTTATCTGCTTGGATGAGACTTCCAGCTCTGCCATGGACTTCTGCCTAAATTTATTCTGTTGTAAAATTAACTGGCTTTTCCTGAGTTGCAAAGGTTTTGTCTGAAAAGCAGTATAGATGAACTCTGGAAGACAAACAGTTCCTTCAGCTCTCTTTGACTGGGTCTCCTTACTTCTCTAGTACCTGACGCCCGCCCCACATACATGCTTTGTCACTATTTGCTGTTCCGTTTGCCCCAAACTCCAGTTCTCTCAAAGCAACTCCTCAGCCTAAGGTCTTTCCTCCTTGGCCAATATTATGGCATACTGGAGTGTGGGTTACTTAACCTGTATATTAATTGTCTTGAAGCACCCTATATTCTAAGAGTCTGACTTGCAGTCTAGGTGCTAGAACAATATGTGCCATAATTCTTTGTGCAGTGAGCGACACTAGAGCTTTAATATCCAGGTCTCTGGAAGTTGGGGATGTGATATTTAGGCATTTTCAGCCTTCTGTGTGAGTAGAGACTCTTGCTGGCTTCCACAGTCGATACTACTTCGCTTGGGCACAGCTTTCTTGAAGATAGTGCATTTAAGGTATCAAGGCTTTCTGGTGGTGGATCTGGATTCTGCTGTTCCTCATGAACAATTGAGAGCTGCTTGGAAACAGGCAGCTCAGAAACATAGTCCAAAGTTGTCTGCTTTTGGATTTTGTGATAACTTAATCTCCCAGAATTGCTTTAGTTTGCCTACATCGCCATATTATGTGCTGTCTGTTTAATTGTATGAATATTCTGTAATGTCATGTTTTTCCTTCATTTTTCAAGCCTTGTGTGGATTCCTAATTCTTTATCTGATTTGCACATTTTGTTTTTTGTCCACAAACATTGACTGCGTGGTGGTGCGCAGCAATCCTGCATTCTGCTCTTGTTCTTTCAGTGTTGATGCTACAAAAGAAACTAATCGTCTGGGAAGACTGATTAATCACAGCAAATGTGGCAATTGTCAAACAAAGCTTCATGACATCGATGGTGTGCCTCATCTCATACTGATAGCTTCCAGAGACATTAAAGCGGGTGAAGAACTGTTGTACGACTATGGGGACAGAAGCAAAGCTTCCATTGAAGCTCATCCATGGCTGAAACACTAATTCATCTTCTTTGGGTCTTTTTTTTTTTTTGGACTGAGTGCTCTTCAAGGAGTCAGATTTTTTTTTTTAAAATTTTTTTGTTCCCTGTCCTCACTTCCCTCAGCTTTCTTAGTGGACTGCTTATGGTGTTCTGAGCTCCTTAAAAACTACCTTTTTGCTTTGCAATATTTAAATACCTATGACAGTTTCCAGGCAGGCTTGAATAATTGATCGTAGATTGCCAACACTTTTATATCGTAAAAGGAAACCCTCCCTAAAATTTGAATACTTCTACATAGTGACCAGTGCCACTTGAGCATGCAGTCAAAGACTTGCATGGAAACTTAATCACTTGGGTTGTGCTTCTGCTTTTGCAATGAAATCTCATGCTCCACTCTGGGGCAATGAACTTGGCGTTAGCTTTATGATAGCAGATGTACTTCTGTACTCTGACTTGTACATCCAATGGCTTGACTGCTTTTTACAACCCAGTTCTGACAGGCTTCTCTGAGATGGATGCTACTATTGTTCTCAATAATTTGTGGTAGGGATCCAGTTTTTCCAGTGTTGTCTCTCATGTTGGCAATGAACTTTAAATGCACTGGCGCTGAGGGAAATGGATGATCAAATTGGCTGCTTTCTTCAGAGAAATGACTCCAAGCCAAATGAGGATGGATTTTGATAGACTGGATTGATACTGATTAGAAATGTGGAAATAGAACTTCACAATGAGAATCAATGTTTGACATTTACTTATTTTCTAAAATTTAAGATGGTACCTTTTTATAGTTGATGGCTGATTCTTGGAGGTGTCTCCCAGAGGATTTTAAAGAAGTAAAAGAAAAAGCTCTCTCCAAAAACTTTTTTTATTACCTTCCTATGCTAATTAGTCACACCAGAAGCTATTTATTTACTGTGAATGCTTGAAGTAAGCATAGCGGTTCCAAAAATAGGAGTCATCTTCATATGCAGCTTCAGACTGTAATGATGGAGTTCATGCAGTGAAGAAAGTAGATTCCTTATTGCCTGGTCCTGTAGGTCTGTCCAGCATGGTCTGGTCCCACTGTATTAAATGGGAGTTGAGCGCTTAGCATCTTGCGGATGTTTGTAACGTTACTGTTGGAGAACCAAATCTGTGATATAGGCAGGCAATACAATGCAGGTCCTTTATGTTAAAGATGAATTCTTACCAGTTGGAATTTTTGCCAAGGCAGGCTTGGCATGTGTGTAGATGAAAATGGCTGTGAGCCATCAGCCACACTTGCTGCTGGAAGATGTCAGCAAGGGATCTGTGGCTGTATTAATGTCTTCTGTTCCTCATGTCTTGAAGGCTGCTGCTGTTCCAGCTCATGCCCTCTAGGACAATCTTATATGCTTGCCTATGTGATAGGTCAAATAGCAACAACATCCTGGTTGTATGCTCCAGCAGCAAGAGAGGTGGCTTAGTGATGTATTTTTTAAATTAAAAACTTGAAGACAATGTCTCTGTAAAATAAAGAATATATTTATTATTGAAGTGGCTGCTATTGTACCTGTCTCCATTGCAGATCATTAGTGTTTTGAAAGAAAGCTGTGAAAATCATCAGTCATTAAATGCTTTATTATTTACCACGTAACACAAGGGAAGCTCATCAGAGACGGCCTGTGCGTTTTCACCATTCCTGAAGAATTAACTGGAGACCTGTTACCTTACATGTACTGAGGTGCAGGTAAGCTTCGTTGGCTGACCTCTGAATTGGCACTGATTTTTCTCTGGTCTCAGTAACAGAGACTACAGCGGTGTACAGTATCCTGTTTTACAAGAGCACTTCCCTTAAGTCAAAATTGGAATAAAATGTTTCTTTTCGTTTTTTTGTTTAAGCATTTGCTTGTTCTCTATCAGGTTGAATAGCTTAAAACCTCTGTTCTTCAGCATCACTTTTGTGAACAGGAATAGGGAAGATCCCTGCCTATTTTACATAAAAAGGAAATTGTCTTTTCTGAAACGCTTAACTGGTAATCGAGCAGCACTGCATCGGAAGATGGTAATAAAGCTGATGTTGCACTCAATATGTATCCTTTACTTTTCTAGGAATTGATATTATCTATATCATACATATATCAACATACTTCTCACAGAAACATGCGATTTGGATTTTTATCCCTGTGCTGTGTAGGAAGGTTTTGCCTTCCAACAAGGTGTAAAGCACTCTGGAGGGAAAGGTGCTGCTGTGTGGGGAGCTGAGCTGCATTAGTTGGGCTCGTGTGGCTTTGCCAGAGACCACGGCGTTGCTCTGCCAGCACTGTAGCCTCTTCTGGCACAGCTACAGCCAAGGAATTGGCTTCCCTTTTGAGAGAGAGAAGCTGTGCAGGTCGCTTGGGACCCAAGTGGATGCAGGTGTGGTGGTGCTAGAAAAAGACTAGTCCCAAAAAGTTGAGGTGATCTCCTGTCTGCTGTAACTGCGGAACTCCCACCTTTTTTTTTTTTTTTTTTTACATAAAGAACATCTTAAATAATAAACCAAAAAGAATAATTGCAACTTTCATTGTCTATTCCACTAACTGCAGAGAGTAGCCTCGGGCTACGTTAGTCTTCCGTGGCAGGTTGTTCTGCACAGCTCTGTTTAATCTGTGCAGTTTATTACCCGGAGTTGTTTCATTAAGACTTTAGTAGAGTGATCAGTGTGTTTCAGGGCATAATTTCCCTGCCCCCTTTTTTTTAAAAGGAGATTGGAAAATACATCCTTGGAGAAACCACAGCAGAGGATGGAGTTGAGAGCACATGTAAACATCTGTCCAGCACAGAGGTGTATCCTGGTTGTTGCTGCTGCATGATTGGTGGGTGGTTTTCTTTTCTTTAAACACAAAGTCTCTGCTAAGGAAATGCAGTAACTTCCTTCCCTGCTACCAGGCTCCAGAAAATACATTGCAGGGATGTGGCCAAGGCTTGTTACTGTTTTGAAGATGGCAAAATGCCCTTAGCAGTTCTGTGCCCTGGCTAAACTGACTTGCTTAGGGCAGACATCTTTGTTACCCTGCTAATGTGCACTTGGTACCAGATTCTCTCTGAAAGGAGGCTGCAGTTCTACCTTCTGCAAAGCTGTGTTCACATTGTGCATCTGAGTAGATTTGCCAAGTGTCCTATATTTTTCATGCTGCTAGTGTCTGAGAGGGAATCAAAAGACTTCAGAGCCTGCTTTCACTTCTGAAGAGGGTACGATCATAGTTTGATCCCTGTCACTGCTTCTTTTATGTCTGTGCAGAATTTTCTGCTCTGGAAATTGTACTTTTCTAAATGTGGAAGCTAATTAGTATCTCCCAAGCTTTTCTACTACTTGCCCTATATGCTTCCACTAATGATGTCTCATTACTTGGGCTAATACACAGCTTGTGACAGCCGATGGAAAGAACAGAGCTTATGAAAAATACAACTTCAGATGTCAGAAATGAAACATTTTGTGCATCTGTTCCACTTTGAGCATATCTGCACCTCTGAAACGGGATCGGGCCTTCATGTGGGCAAAGCACAATGTAGCAGCTTTTCTGCCTTTGTTGGCCTCTTCTCCACAACCTCCTCTTGCCCCCAAGAACCACTCCTGTGCACACAGGGGCTCTGGCACAGACCCACCGCGTCTTCCTTTGGTGGGGCGGGGTGTGACAGGCGTCTGCCTGCCTGCTGCATCGTCCATCTCGTGCAAAGGCAGACACAGAGCAAAAAGCGACGCTGGGGTTTTCTTCAAGCAGTTCCGTGTAAGATAATTACTTTCCGCCTAAGAGCAGTGGGGACTGCAATCTGGGTTCTTCCTTCCCAACGCTCCTCTATGAACGTGCTTGTGAATGGTGTGTAGCTCTTAAAAATCTCTTCATCTTGCAAAAATCATTTGGGCTGGGCACTTTGATGGGTGGACAGGGTAAATAAGCGGTGGTACAGATCATTACAGGCTTTTTTAATAAAAATAAAAGTCACCTTTGTATAAACATTTATTCTCTACATGTGGCTACAAAATACAAAATGTGTCTCTCTGAAACAGTTTCTACACCAGCAAAGTAAAATCTATTCTCAAAGAATATTATACAACATCATTTTTATGAGATTGCTTATTCTCTACAGTAGGAGCGATGCTTTTGTCTTCCAATTGTTGACACCTCTGGCTCTTCAGAGGCTCTCATCAGTGCCATTTCTGCACAGAAGTGGTTAAGTTCTTGAGGATGCTCGTTTTCCATGTTTAAAAGAGAACCTAAAAAACCCAAAAGACAACAAAAAGGAAACAATGCACAACTGGAAAAGAAGGAACAGGTAGTGAGACGGCCATGTCAATGCATTCTGCTATTTTGGGGAACTTTAGGGACGCAGCCAGAGCCTGTGGGTACTGCATACAGCTGCTTCGTACAATGTAAACAAACCTCCAGGGACAGCTGGCATGTTCCCACAGCAGAGGCTTAATGCGCTCGCAGGGGAGGCAAGCATCGCATAGTTTTGCTTTGAAATGTTTGTTTTTCCTAGAAAAAAAGTGATGCCCTGCTTGGCTGGCTGGAGGATGCCTTCCCATGGAGTGCTTTTTCCACAGGAAAGGATTTTTCTATCACGTTTTAATTTTACAGGGAGAGGAGGAGACAATAACATTCAAACAACTAGGCTGAGGTTCAGAATTCATCCCTGGATGCACTGTGTGTGAAACATGCCCTGTTCTCCCATATTCTGCCACAAAAGATGCTGACAAACTTACAGTCGTTTGATGATTGTCTTATCCTCGCTGTCCTTGCTGGTGCCAGGGCTGCTGCCACTGGCTGCTTCTTCCAATTCTTCAGTTTGGTCCCTTCTCTGTGAGATGATCCCACTGGGAAAAGAAGTGGTTTGGTTTATTTTTCATTGGTTTGTGCACAGCGTGGCATTGCATATGTTAAACCCTTCCCTGGGAAGCCTAGGACAGGGGTGAATGGGTGTTCACAGGACATGGATGGCAGCCTGGCCTATGTCTTGTGATAAATTGCTCTTATTTTCCTTAAATACTGCTCTGTAATTTTGCTTCGGCTATGCTTTAATGAGAACACCAACAAAGTAACGAGCTGACTTCTCCATAGAGGAAGAATGGCAAATCGTAACATGAGTGAAAAGGAAGTGTAATTACACGTCGGATTAGTACAAGAGATGAAAGATAACAGTAGGGTGCAGACATAAACGGTGAATTTCTGCATGGGTGGGTCAGTGGTACCTTCAGCATAGCCACAAAGGCTCACCACCACGCAGCTGGGAGACTCCCAGCTTCCCTGCAAGGCTGTTCCTCTTTCCATCCTAGAGAGGAGAAAACAAAGGCTTTGCCCGAGCAGTAGATTTTGTCATCCTCCTTCAATGCTGCTATACTCTAAGGCTGTAACTGCCTACTTTAGGCAACAGCTTCAGTTTCACCAAAGGCTGTTTTCCCTTGCTTGGAATCAGGTTAGATTTTACCAGCTTGCACGTTACGCTGTGCTTCCGCAGCGTGCCAATTCACTGTCCTGAGCTGACCTCATTTATCTCGAGAGCTGAGTGGATCAAAGCTTGTGACTGTGAAGGCTGAAAGTAGCAAAGCAACATTCGTCTGGACCTTGAAATTCAAAATACAGGGGAGGATCTAGAAATGGGTGTGAGATCAGGCATGGGGTAATTCTGAGGCAGATTCTCCTCTGAATCTGGAGAAAATCTAGAGAAAGGGGACTGTGAGCTGTTTGTGACACTGCAGGTCTCTAATATCTGTGCGATAACGTCTACTCAGAATTCACGATAAAAAATGCAATCCCTGATCATCATCCATCATTTCAAGCCGTTCTCTGTGAGGACGTCAGTTGCCTTATGCTATAGAGAGGTTATTTCTTAATTTACGCCAGATATTTTAAAACATACGTTTGTCCTGTTCCCCTGCACAACTCTGCTTTGTGGCCGTACAATGATAATCAGGATTTTACGTGAATATTTGAAGGGAAGATGGTTTTTGGCTTAGGCTGTAACGCTGTACCAGGACAAAACCACATAGAATTACCTGCACCGAAACGCAGCCCTGACCCGCTCTCCAGGTAGAAAGCACCGTGACTTAAATAATTCACTCGAAAATTCAAACCATCCATACTGTTAATTTTTAACTCAGCCTGTAGTAAGTTGTGAACGCAGCTGGGAAACGGAAGCAAGAAACCGTTCCAATGGCCGCCCAGCAGAGCGGGCGGCTGAGCTGGGAAAGCGGTGCCTCACCGTGCTGTCGAGCAGTGTGTAAACTCACTTCTGGGGTTTAACTGTAACTTCTTGGCTTAACCTGCCCGTGACGGGCAAGGCAAAGGGCAGGCTTACTCGATCTAAGAGGTTGTTGCTGGGATATCTCAACTGAAATCTACTGTGCCAAGATGTTTTGTGTCTAGATGAAGAAGTAGTTTCTTGCCTCAAAGATTTATATACAACCTGACGATGAGAGGCAGAGGTTGGGGGATAGCAGCCATGGAGGAGAAGGAATTTGTAGCACCGAGAGCAAGGCCCTTCCTGCATCTCGTCTTTGGCTCACGCTGATGCTCCCAGGCTGGTTGCTTCTAGAAAGGCCAAAATCCTCCTCTGAAAGCACTCGTTTTGCACGGTTCGAGTGCCTTACACAACCCTCTGTTGGCAGTCTTAAAAACAAAACCCACAGCTTATCTTGAATGATGATGAAAGGGCTTAATATTCTGCTTTCTAGATCAATGCTGTATGCCCTGTGGGAGCAAAGGCACAGGAGATAAGCTGGCGTCCCTGGCAGCAAGCTGGAGGAGGAAGGAAATTTTGACTAAAGCTGAGATGGAAACCCCCACGCTCTTTGGTATGTAGCGTGGCTTTACACAAGCACAGTATGTGTGCAACTGCTGTGGCTGCACAGGTGAACTTGTGTGCACGAAAACCCAGCTTGTATGGGGAGAGGGAGCAGCTGTATGTAGGCTGAGCGCGGTACGATTACAGGAACAGGCTGCGAACTGCGGGGCGCAAGAGAGAGTTTAGTTTTAAAATTATATTGTGTAGAGACTTAGAATCACAGAATCTTTAAGGTTGGAAGAGACCTCCAGGATAATCTACTCGAACCATGCCCCCACCACCTATTACCCAGTAAACCATGTCCCCAAGTACCACATCCAGCCTTTCCTTAAACACCCCCAGGGACGGGGACTCCCCCACCTCCCTGGGCAACCCGTTCCAATGCCGACCACCCTTTCCGAGAAGAAATTTCTCCTCATCTCCAACCTGAACCTCCCCTGGCGCAACTTGCAGCCGTTCCCCCTTGTCCTGTCACTAGTTATCTACGAGAAGAGGCTGACCCCCAGCTCGCCACAACTTCCTTTCAGGTAGTTGTAGAGAGTGATCAGGTCTCCCCTGAGCCTCCTCTTCTCCAGACTGAACCCCCCCAGTTCCCTCAGCCGCTCCTTGTAAGACCTGTGCTCCAGACCCTTCACCAGTTTCGTTGCCCTTCTCTGGACACGCTCCAGGGCCTCGATATCTTTCTTGTGGTGAGGGGCCCAAAACTGGACACAGTACTCGAGGTGCGGCCTCACCAGGGCTGAGTACAGGGGGATGATCACCTCCCTGCTCCTGCTGGCTACTCCTGACACAATTCACCATTCCCCCATTTTTCTTTGCTCGTTTGTAGGCTCTTGGGAGCACAGATGGCTCTTACGCGTCTGGATGGTACCCAGCCCAATCCAGGTGCTCAGACCTGCGGCACTCTGATCTGGTAAGCTCCCCAGATGAGCAGTAATTGTTATGAGTTCTTTGCTGACTTCATGATATACCTCTTATAGCACTGTAGCTCCTCTTGCACCACAAGAAGCTGAGCCTTCAGCTGGTTACGCTCTTGCAATACATCTCGCAGCTCCTGTAATGTGAACCGGGGGCGATTTGGATCTGTGAGGTCTATTACCATTTTATCTGGTCCGGGGCTGAGCTGTAAAATAAACGTAGCAGTAGTCATGATCTTGTCACATGTCAAAAGCAGGGCACTCCTAGAGTAAAAACTCTGAATTTTATAAATATGTAGTAATTCTTAGAACAAGTTCATCACAATCCTGATTTTTTCCAAGCAATTAATTATAGGGGTTTTTTTATTGTTTTTGTGTTCCCTGGGTGTCTGCATTTCCCAGCCAAGTACAGGGCCCAACTCTGGCATAGCTACAATCAGCGTCTCTGTCCCAAAGATTTGCAGTCCTGTTTGCGAGAAGCTGCTTTTATCTGCCATTCTGATGATGAGAGGAGCTGAGCCGCTGTCTGAGGTCAGCCAAAACTCTGTGGCAGAGAGAAGTGAGAACCGAGTTCTTTCCTAATTCAAGACTTTATTGTAATGGCTTTTTTTGGGCGCAGACACCGGTTTCCTGTGCACAGCGTAACAAAGCCTTAGCATTTGCATGAATGTCAGTTGTCGTCGTGGGGCCGACGCTGTGTAAGAGCTGCACAGTGGTGGGGTTGTACCCCGTGAGAATCTGCCCGCGTGTGTCTGAGCGCTGTCAGCTCTGCGCGCTGCTGAGCTACAGCCGTGGCTGGTGACCACAGCCAAACAGGGCCGGGGGATCCACAGCGCTGGGACTGGTAACAGCCCTAGGAAACGGCTTCGGGGCCTTCTGCAGAGGTGAGAAACCAACTTTGCGAGACCCGTTCTGCTGGCACGGAGGAGGCCGGCGGTTGCGGCGAAAGTACCCTGCGACCCGTGCCGTGCCACGACCCGTGCGTGGCCAGGCCAGGACCGGTGGCTTGTGCCACCTCGCCGCCCCCGCTGCCCCGGCTCCGGCACCCACCTGCTGGGCGCCCCCTCGGGCGCCCTCCCGCCGCAGCGCCTCCAGCTCCCACCGCAGGCTGTCCCGCTCCATGCGCAGCTGCTCCTCGGCCAGGCTGCTCTCGCTCACCAGCGCTTCCAGCATCTCCAGCACCCTCACGATCCTGAACTGCAGCCGGGCCAGGGCGGCGGGCACCTGCGGCCCGGCGCTGAGCTGCAGCAGGTCCCGGCCCACCACGGCGGAGATGTCGTAGACGTCCCCGGCCGTCAGCTGGAAGGGGCTCTTCTCCAGAGCCCTCTCCGGCCCGACATCCTCCTCCTCCTCCTCCTCCTCCTTCTCCGCCTCCCGGCCCTGCTGCATGCCCGGCGCTGCCCGCCGCTAACTTCCTTCCCCGGGGAAGTGCTGCCGGCGGGGCCCGCGGGCGGAGCGACCCCTCCCGCCCCCCGCGGTTTCCATGGCGGAGGCGGCGGCCCGGCGGCGCTTCCCGCCCTGCCCCTTCCCCTGAGGAGGCACCACCCACCCCGGCCGGTGAGGGGGCCACGGCGGGGAAGGG